>CM047429.1:74965067-75350494 GCA_026168455.1 Theocolax elegans
AGAGGAGGGTGAAAGAGAGAGATAGGGAGGGGTAAGAGATTGAGAGGGATAGAAGAGATAGAAAGAGAGAGAAGGTAAGTGTGTGCAGTCAAGTGACTGACTTCTGTTTACCCTGAAATTAGTCTTATGGCGTTTGGAATCCTCAGAACGTCAACTTAAAAACGTTAAATTGTCAAAATCTAGCATCCGACATAAAATATAGCAAAATCTAGGGGAGGATGCTAGATTCGCCATGTTGAAATAATCTCTAGATACACCGCTGGTCAGATCAGAGCTGTGCACATGTGGTAGCGCCGGCGGTGGCGCTGACTGCTGAGTATATGACATATGTATAGGTATATATAAAATATAATATTAATGATAAGAAGCATGTAATTCGCATATAGATATATGCAATAAATATTTATTATAATTTTTAACATATTTATTTTCGACTAAGCTAAATGATATTCTATACATATATATTACTTACATTTTTTATTTCTTCACGTGATTTATTGAAGCAACGGAGTAGTAATAATAAATTTTGTTTCTATTTTATTTTAGTTTTAAAAGTATATTTTTATATTTATAATGTTTCATTACGTATAAAAATATTTTTTTCTCTCGTTTCATTTTTAAAATTATTTTCAATTATACGTATAGACACATACCTATATATTTTTTAATTTACCATTTATACTTTAGTTTGTCAGAAACAATAACTTCAGTTTCGAATGACATTTTATTTTTTTCTTGGTTTGTATATTGACGAAGTGTTTTTTTATAATTTTTGGGATTTATAAACTCATGTTACGACAGGGCGTGTTCATTTTAGTAACATCCTATTTATTTTCTATTATATATTTTTACAATCTGTCGGACATATATAACATCTGCCTAAATAATATTTTTTATTTTAAATTCACTAAAAATCTTTTTACCCTTTCCAACTTTTTTAATTTTGTATACAAAACATAGTGTAATTTTTAATACAATGTTGGTACAATTGCTCGTTATTCTCAGGAGTGAAGTGACGAGGAGTGAGTGAGTTGTCTTGTCAGTTGTCAGTGTTGTCACACATTTACCACCAGTTACTTATAAGTTATAACCTCTATTTTTGTTAATATATATTTTTTTTACCTTTTGCAGCTTACTTTACTTGTCAAATTAATATAAATATCGTAATAACATATTTAGTTATACACTATATATTAAAAGAAGTGCATGGGAGATGAAACCAGATAAATAAGATTGTTTACACACACACACACACACACACAATAAATAGTGTAGTACATTTGGTGTAAAACAAATATGTCAAATTTGATCTATAACACCTAAATACGTGTATTTCATTGTTCGATAAAAATGACTTGGTAAGTTATTCACCTATCTGCATGTGATTTCGATTAACTACGCCCAATACTGAACTTCTTTGTTAATTGTCAATTCTGTTAATTAGGAATCCTTTACGAAAAGAATGGGTAAGGCAAAGGCCTACACCTGCCCAACCTTGTCTTTCTATTGCAGAAGACCGTGAATTGGACATCATTGTTCAAAGAATTATGAAGTAAGAGTTTAAATAATTATTTAATTATTTTACAAGTAAATAAGTAATTGTCCATCTGTTTTATTTAGAACTGAAAACACAATAAGACTTATGATTAAAGAAATGAAAAAGTATTTAACTGCAATAAATAATTTAAGCTCAGTGGACCAACGATTAACTACTAATTTAAGTTCTTGTGGGTTAGTTCACATCAACGATGAATTTAGAAGGATAGTCGAAGATTATCATTCAGTTACAACCCAGGTAATTCTATTAAATAACCTTATAAACAATAAAAATAATTAAGTTTCTCTTAATTATTCTATTTTAACATATTATTTTCTTTGTGTACTATTAATCTCAAATTAGGTTGGAAACACAGTGGAAGAGACAATTCAATTATGTCAAAAGACGTTTATACAACCATTAAAAAAATTACTGAAAGAGTTTGTTTACATCAGAGATGCTTTGATAAAACGAGAAGAATTAGTATTAACTTGGAAATATGCTTTTGGTAACTTGAAAAAATACCAAGAGAAAAGAGAAAAAACGGCTACTCTTCACGTGAAACTAGAAAGAGAGAGAAAAGTGGAAGAGCAAGCTTCTAAAGATCTTAAAGTTTATCATGCAAAATTACTTGCGGAATTGCCAATGTTTCTTGAAAAGAGACTAGAATATTTAAAGCCTACTGTGCAAGCCCTTGTGGCTATTCAGTTGGATTATTATGGTTATTCGACAAAAATGTTTATGCAGCTTATGCCAGTACCAAATTCCAATGAATCACCAGCGAGTGCCATGGTGTCGGAAGAAGAATACCATCACACAATAAACAGTCAGTTTAACTGCATCAAAAACCTTACCATTATCAAAAACAATTAATTTAAATGTATAAGTGTGTTTGAAATTGTAATTAGATTAATTAGACTAATTATGGCACAGTCTATTTTATAAGTGTTATATGGTTATTATGAAAATTTATTTATTTTTGTAAAGATATAAATATTTATAAAAAAAAAATAATGATCACGGAAAAGCTTTTATGTACCTGTCTTCCAATTTATTTCTTAACGTTTACTGACCGCCAGGATTTTAAGAAAACGAAAATTTGATTTTTCCCATATAAAGTGTTCAGAGTTTTATTATAGGTAGGACCCAATTGTCGGCATATATAGTACGAAATAATATGTTTTAACTGTAAATAATATGTTAACTGAATTTAACTGTATAACAATAAAATTTAGTAAAAAGTTAATATAAGAGGTTTTCGGGGGAGCTGATTATGAATTTGAGGTCAGATTTGAAAAAATTCATCTCCAGCTCCCAGGTGGAGCGAGTCTCAATTATTTAGAAATTTGGCAATACGGTGAAAATTCAGAGAAAAATTTCTGATCACGAATCTGAGATCAGGTTTCCCAAAATGAATTTTTTTACCGTATTATCAAATTTCCAAAAACTTGTGGTGTGTTTGTCGCGGGTTGGAAAGGAGGGGGGCATAATCGTTTCTGGAGGATAAATTTTCAAAATCAAACTTTAATCTAACTAGATGTAAAGAAGCTCAAATCGGTTATTTTGGAGCTAAGCTATAAAGAAAATAAGAAATTCATCAAATTTCGGCTAAAAACGTTAATCCTTTTTTACTACTACATTTTAGTTAAAATTTTAACAATATCTTGTTTTCTCTATATAACTTTGCTCCAAATTAACCGATTTGAGCTTCATTTTTTTAATTACATCTACTTAATCTAAGCTTACTTTTAAATTTAAGATTATCTATCTGTCTTTATTTATTTCCGAGTTATGAGTGATCAAAGTAGAAGTAATTTTTTTACAAAATTTGCTTTAGTTAGCCATAACTTGGGTAAATTAACGCGTTAGGGTCTAAAAATCTGGCTTTCCTTATATTTTTATGTTACAAAACATATCCTAGAGTTTCGTTAAAATCCGTGATCCAAAGGCCGTGGCCTCTCCCAGTTAGTAAAATAATATATAATTTGGTATAAATAAATGGTCGAGTTTTATCACAAATTTTTTCACAATATACACGCTTAAACTGGTAGAGTTAATTTTAACTCTAATAGAGTAAAATAAACTCTAACGTTCGAGTTAATTATTTTAACTCTAAGATAGAGTATTTGAGCTCTTTCTTATTTTCGATACATTCGATGATTTTAAAACTGTAAAAAATAAACAAAATTGCATACTTAATAAGTAAAATTTATATTAAATTATTTAGGGTAACACTTAAAGACACACATGAATTTTTAGATTTATGTAACCTCATTATACAGCCAATATTAAATCATAATAATAATGCTAGTGCAAATTCAATATACGAACATGAAGGGTTAAAAATTGAATAAATATAAGAACCTTTTTTTGCAATAATGATGTAAAATAATTCGTAAAATGGTTTATATATTGTGTTGAACCTTTGAAGCATACATTTATCAAAGAAAATGGTCTGTTCTTTTAAATTTTTTTATAAATGTTCAACAAATAAATATTTGTAAAGTTTATATGCAAATTAATTAAAGATATAAACAAATAACAATTACTTAAATTGTAAACAATTGTTACAACTAAACAATTAGTAACTATGTTAAATACATATAAATTACTACGTATTACTTTGATTGTTATATACTCACACCTGAATTGTATACAAAATATTTAATAGAATATCTAAAAAAAATGTTTTTTTATATGTTGGTTATTTTATTCAAATTTGTTTGAAACTCATGTAAAACTATATTATCTATAGGATGTCAATACATATATTACAATATATTATATATTGGTAAATATAGATATATAATAAATTAAAAATATTTTATATAAAATGCGTTTAATTAAAATTTCGTTGGATATTTATGAAAAACTATATATATTATCAAATTTTATTAATAATTTACATTAATAATTAATATTTATAAAAAAAATATTTTATCAAATTCGCTAAATATTTCTATATATTCTATTATATATAGGTATATATTATTACTTATGCGTGTATATACGTATATATACTATACAATCACATAAACGTCAATAAGTGCTAAAGCTAGGTTGAAAAAAATTAACAAAAGATTATATTAGATTAAAAATGAATTGATAAAAGTGACACGAGCGTGTGTTGTGTATTGCAGATAAAATAATATTCTTTGTTATTTTATTAAACTCGTCATGATGTATGATCGGATAAAATATGTATGTTTTAGTATTTTATATAATATATAGTCGTAAAAAAATATTGATTAAAAAATATAATATTAATAGTAATATTTCTTTATTACTTTAGTGTTTATAGTCTTTCAATTGTTATGTTCGTTCTTTTTTATTTATTCATTATAACAAGCATAAAATTACAAACATTTTTTTACAATCGATGCAACTCTTATATGTAGAGATAAATAAATTTAACAGTGTGTCGGACTGTTTGCTTTTGTTTTAAATTTAATTTTCCTTTGTTGTTAGATTTTAATTTTTACACCTGCCCTATATACGTACAAATAATTTTCTTTGATCTCTGTAGGGCCTTACATCATTTTTGTATATAATGCTTGTAATTTTCTTTTAACGGGTTAATATATATAAATAAATAAATGAAATTAAATTATTAGATGCCTGCGATGGATTAGTCGGTTTAGGACGTCGAGCTCGTAATCTGGAGGTACCAGGTTCGATTCCCGTAAATCACAACTGGTGAAATGTATTTTTCGACAAGTGCTTTCTTAACAAAGGTACTGTATGGCCTCCATCGCCGATTACCGCCGATTTGGGAGTATAAAAAGAGCGACGTTAAAATAATAAATAAATAAATAAATAAATAAATATTTATTATATAATAAAAGTAAATAAGTATAAGTAACACCAGATATCTATATGTATACAGATAAATTTATTTTATCTCTATAGGAGTTACTTCATTTTTAATGTATGTAATTTTACCCAGGGATGGAAACGAAACCCAAAATGAAATGTAATTTCGGTCAACTGATATATTTAGTCTGTAGATATGAGACCGAAATAAAAACCTAAATTAATACTTGTTATTATAGCGGATACAACAACCTTTTCCATCTCTGATTTTATCTGGTTAATAAATAATAATAATAAATTCTAATTAATAATATCGTGAAGAAAAATACAAATAACTAAAAAATACAAAAAAGAGGGCATGGCGTTTTGATTTTTAAGAATAAATAAATTTGTTAATAATAATAATTCAATAAACAATTATTTCGGTCGGTAATAATCGATGTAAAAAAGGGAATGAATTTTCAACGCAAAAATCATAATTAAATTATAAATTTAAAAATCCAAAAAAATTTGATTATACTATTTAAAAGATGCCGAAGGGCATGGAGTTCAGGATTTTTTAAAATATTTATTCTTTTGTTTATAAAAAAATATTAAAAATTACCATTTTCTGAATCTGACATCCCCTTAATTAATTCTAAGTTTAAATTTAAAATGCCGGACCTCTGTGTGTTAGTTATATCAGATATATTATTGCACATATATCTTACATTTTTAACTACGTATTGTATTCTGGTCAAGTACAAAATAAACAAATGAATAAATCTCTCGAAGTGTATCTATAACAACCTCCCTCGCCAGTTCATCCTGAAAAAGTCGACTTGAATGCGTTATTTGACTTTAAATTAAAATTTAATTTAAAATATAAATCCTCTTTTTGGTGTATCTTTTTTTTTAATTTTTTATCGCTTAGCTTAAAAAAACTACGAATGTTAATTAAAAATGTACGTTGACTGATATAATAAAGTGACTTTATTGCGACTACAATTTATTTTGACATTTCTATAAATTTTTTCAGTTTATTATTGTATCTATAGATAAGAGTAAAGGGAGTGGTTGATGAGTATGTAAGTATATAGATTTAGGCAATTACAAAATGTATTGAAAAATAACATAGAAGTGTGTATATATATACATATATATGTGTGATGTGTATGCGCTTACATGATGGCTCAGATAGCTTCCAAGTCCGCAGTTCAAATATTCAATATATATGTATATCGCAACTTTCAATTTTAAAAAAAAAAAATTTTTTATACGTACATTTATGTAAAATCTGTTTAGTATAATAGTTTGAACGCAAAGGTACGTATATATAGCTTTTACAATCCAATAAAAGAAAAAAAAGTAAAAATGTATATATATTGTCATATTTTATTATTATATTACTGTACATAAATTGCTATATTTGTTAAATGTAATATTTTCTTTTGGTTTTTCTTTATAATATTTCTTTATATAAGTCTCTATTAAAACTTGAATGTATATTATAAGAGAGCGCGATATTGTATTATTTTTATAATTATTTTCGAATACTTCCTGAACTGCAATATATATATATATATATATATGATTTATTATCTCTAACTGTTCGTTAAAATTATATATATATATGGGTGGTTCTCTGTGACATCGAAGATGAAAAAAATAAATATTGCTATAACTGTGGGAATATGTTTTAGAGGTATCCAGTAGTTCTCCTGAATTTTTTCAGATATTTCTGGGCCATTATTTTAAGTTATAGAGAGTCAAAGTTGACATTTTAGCACATTTTTGCATTATATGCCCATTTTCAGGAATTTTTAGCTTCCAGGGGATGCATTTTTCACTAAAAACATTAGTATGACTTTTTTTGTAAAATTTTCCGAACTTTTCATTAAAAATACTTTTAAAGACATAAATGTTTGCTGTCACACTCTTGTAAGCCATTTAAACCTTAAATAGTGAAAATCAGCAATTCTGCTCCGGACTCTGGTAACCTAATACTGTCTAAAAGATGTCTTTTTATAGTCAGAAACTGCCTAAAAATTTCCAGAGTGGGTGTAAATCATTAAGATCACTTATGGTCAAAATATCCGGGAAAAGTGCCCGAAATATTAATAGAAATGTTTATTTGTTGCCTTATAACGATGAATCTATTAGCATGATCATTGCAAAAAAATTTGTGCACTTACCTTGGAGTGATAGAAAAGTATCTTCACTTGTTTCAGTATCCATCTAATCCCCTGTAAGCTGCTAAAAATACAAATATTATTATACAAATGTAAAAAATTAATTTTTAAACATTTATAATGCTGGATTTTTAGTTTTACATCCCTTACAAGAATTATAATACTAATCTGAAGGATTACTATAAAAGTATAAACATTATTATTATTATTATTATTCAGCAATACATTGTTTAGATTTCACAAACTTGTCACTGTCACGTTATCATATTATTCATTATAATTATATATCCGATTTATTTATATATCTTTTGTATTAAATACGTATATTCAGTTATTGTAATAATGATGTTTATATATTTATAGTAATCCTTCAGATTAGTATTATAATTCTTGTAAGGGATGTAAAACTAAAAATCCAGCATTATAAATGTTTAAAAATTAATTTTTTACATTTGTATAATAATATTTGTATTTTTAGCAGCTCACAGGGGATTAGATGGATACTGAAACAAGTGAAGATATCCAAGGTAAGTGCACAAATTTTTTTGCAATGATCATGCTAATAGATTCATCGTTATAAGGCAACAAATATACATTTCTATTAATATTTCGGGCACTTTTCCCGGATATTTTGACCACAAGTGATCTTACTGACTTAGACCCACTCTGGAAATTTTTAGGCAGTTTCTGACTATAAAAAGACATCTTTTAGACAGTATTAGGTTACCAGAGTCCGGAGCAGAATTGCTGATTTTCACTATTTAAGGTTTAAATGGCTTACAAGAGTGTGACAGCATACATTTATGTCTTTAAAAGTATTTTTAATGAAAAGTTCGGAAAATTTTACAAAAAAAGTCATATTTATGTTTTTAGTGAAAAATGCATCCCCTGGGAGCTAAAAATTCCTGAAAATGGGCATATAATGCAAAAATGTGCTAAAATGTCAACTTTGACTCTCTGTAACTTAAAATAATGGCCCAGAAAAAATCTGAAAAAATTCAGGAGAACTACTGGATACCTCTAAAACATATTCCCACAGTTATAGCAATATTTATTTTTTTCATCTTCGATGTCACAGAGATCCACCCATATATATATAGTATTTTACAATACTTTGAAAGCATGAAGAAAATTTAGCGGGGTTTCGTGAATTTCGTATTGATATAACATTGATTTTGCATATTGATTCGACATTGCATTTCGGAAAAAAAATCAATATTGATTCAATGTCAATTTTATAACGCTATATCTGATATATCATGTACACTATAAGTCAATATCGAACAAATAACTAAGTCTTTCACAACGGGAATATCAGTAATTTTGTAATTTAATACACCTGTGAATAAATTTAGATTATTTAGTACGAATTTAACGGTACTTTTTTTTCTTATTTTTACACTTATACATCACCACTTTTATTTATATATATATATGTATGTGTGTGTGTGTGTGTGTGTGTGTGTGTGTGTGTGTGTGTGTGTGTGTGTGTGTGTGTGTGTGTGTGATAGGGAGAAAAAAATATAATTAAAATCAAAATACGCGATGTATATATAGGTATTTTAACTGTTTTGTTATAAGAACATCCAAAAAGAATGTATATAATATGTATAGAAGTATTTTAGGATAATTTATTTATTTATTTATTTATTTATTTATTTACCAGAAATACATATGTAGCTTAAATCTAAATATACATTAATATATCCGACTAAACATTACATCCTAAAGAGGTACCAAGATACCTGTACTTAGGTCTGGTAGACTATAATTTAAACAACTAACTTACGAACTAAGAAAACGTCTTTATAATGTGTATTAGTGAAAAACACATTAAAAATTTGTTTAAAAATTATAATTATATAAAAAAGAAACACTAATAGGGCTCTTGATAACTCAACATAATTAACAAAACTATATAAAATTATCATTTTTTCTTATGTACTCTTTAATTTTCGTTTTTAAATATTTTTTTGGCTTAGATTTAAAGTTTTTAACTCATTTGGAAGATTGTTGAAATACTTTATATAGCGTTGTATTCACAACTCTTATAGTTTTATAATTTTAGGCAAAATTATATTTTTATTTCTATAGTTTTACTCTTAAAAAACAAAAATTTATTCTTCAAGTCCTGATAGTATAATACAATACTGAATTAAGAACAAAAGTTTGCTTAATACTTAAAGGCACACTTTATTATTCTCATGGTCTTTGAAGATTATTCTAATAACTATCTCTAATAATTGTTATATAATATTTAAAAATTCTTCATATAGGTACAAGAAAGACGACCAAGAGTTTTTAGGGTGAAAAATTCGTCAATTGTACACACATTTATTTATTTATTTATTTAACCAGAAAATATACATTATGCCGTTAACATTATATAATATTACAATAATATTCAATATATAACTGGCATAGGTAGTTAAATATACCTGTACATATAGGTCTGGGTGTATTAATTAACTTAACTCTTAAAACTAAACTTAAACCTATTATAACTATTACTTTTAACATATGTGTGTGTGTGTGTAAAAACAGAAAAATAAAAAGTAACATTATAGTGTTGCACATACAACAAATAATTTGATGATAGAAATTATAAATTTATAATAGTAATTCAAATAAATTCCAGTTATCTTTTAAATTATTTGCTGCACATTATTATATAATTAAAAAAAAGAAAAGACCGCGCCGTGACGTTGCATTTAATCGCGAGATACATGTCAGCGTTTGATGCGGTAAAAGCCCGTGTGTATATATATAAACTTTCGAATGTTAACCGCACGTACGTGCAGGATACCTATATATAATGAAAAAACATTGCGGTAATAAATGGCAATAATAATAAGTAAATTTCGATATATTTGCAAGTAAATATATATATATATTATTCTGTACTGGTAAAAAGAAAAAGTAGCGTATTACCGCGGGTATATATGAAGCGAAAGAAGAGAAAAATCATTAGTGTATATAACGGAACGGTTAATATCCGTATATAACATATATAAGATAACGAGAAAAGAAAGCCGAGAGGAGAGAGAGAGAGAGTCTAGGGCACATAAGGCATTTAAATATTTAATATATACCGATTGAAACTAGAGCTGTAGAGCATGTGTATATACTGTGGGTGCGTGTGGGTGCGATCGTACAATACGTATATAATGTATACACGATTATATTTATAGCGATGACGATCGATTCGGATTTACCGTATATAAGTATAACGAAATTGTTTGTACGAGAAAATCATTTCGTCAGTCACATAAGTATCGCACTGCTGCGCAGTCATTCGAATAGATATATAACGTTTATAGCTGAGCGTTTATAGCGTGGGGGGGAGGGCGCACGCGCGTTCGTTGAAACGACAGCCAATCCCGTACAACCACATAGCTCGACCGACATAACGTCCAATCGTTCGTGTACTACGCCTACTTCACGGCTCCGATTACTGTACGAGTGTACGGTCTACGACGCATATACGCTATATACACACACAACACTGTGTGTACGTATACCTCTACTTGCTCTCGGGCGAGCTCTCCAAGTCGGGCGATGTTACGTCAGCCAGATCACCCAGGTGAAACATCGATTCGAGTGCCCGGATGATGAAACATTCAACGAGGATTCGGTCAACGTTTCGCGCAGCTATACCTACTACGACTCAGACGTATCGAGACGGTCGAACCGACAGGACGGTCTGCCCTCCTATCACTCGTCTCGTTCGCTGTCAGCTGTCACCATGAGTGCCCTCAAAAGCGTCATCATCGCTTTACCCTCTAAGAATCCAACACCCGGGAGATGGCCAAGGCGAGCCCAAAGTTCAACTTCACCACCTCCATTCTCATGGACAAGATCAAGATGGAGGGTACTACTACTCACGCGAACAAGAAGATTTACCAGAAATACATATGTAGCTTAAATCTAAATATACATTAATATATCCGACTAAACATTACATCCTAAAGAGGTACCAAGATACCTGTACTTAGGTCTGGTAGACTATAATTTAAACAACTAACTTACGAACTAAGAAACGTCTTTATAATGTGTATTAGTGAAAAACACATTAAAATTTGTTTAAAAGTTATAATTATATAAAAAAGAAACACTAATAGGGCTCTTGATAACTCAACATAATTAACAAAACTATATAAAATTATCATTTTTTCTTATGTACTCTTTAATTTTCGTTTTTAAATATTTTTTTTTGGCTTAGATTTAAAGTTTTTAACTCATTTGGAAGATTGTTGAAATACTTTTATATAGCGTTGTATTCACAACTCTTATAGTTTTATAATTTTAGGCAAAATTATATTTTTATTTCTATAGTTTTACTCTTAAAAACAAAAATTTATTCTTCAAGTCCTGATAGTATAATACAATACTGAATTAAGAACAAAAGTTTGCTTAATACTTAAAGGCACACTTTATTATTCTCATGGTCTTTGAAGATTATTCTAATAACTATCTCTAATAATTGTTATATAATATTTAAAAATTCTTCATATAGGTACAAGAAAGACGACCAAGAGTTTTTAGGGTGAAAAATTCGTCAATTGTACACACATTTATTTATTTATTTATTTAACCAGAAAATATACATTATGCCGTTAACATTATATAATATTACAATAATATTCAATATATAACTGGCATAGGTAGTTAAATATACCTGTACATATAGGTCTGGGTGTATTAATTAACTTAACTCTTAAAACTAAACTTAAACCTATTATAACTATTACTTTTTAACATATGTGTGTGTGTGTGTAAAAACAGAAAAATAAAAAGTAACATTATAGTGTTGCACATACAACAAATAATTTGATGATAGAAATTATAAATTTATAATAGTAATTCAAATAAATTCCAGTTATCTTTTAAATTATTTGCTGCACATTATTATATAATTAAAAAAAGAAAAGACCGCGCCGTGACGTTGCATTTAATCGCGAGATACATGTCAGCGTTTTGATGCGGTAAAAGCCCGTGTGTATATATATAAACTTTCGAATGTTAACCGCACGTACGTGCAGGATACCTATATATAATGAAAAAACATTGCGGTAATAAATGGCAATAATAATAAGTAAATTTCGATATATTTGCAAGTAAATATATATATATATTATTCTGTACTGGTAAAAAGAAAAAGTAGCGTATTACCGCGGGTATATATGAAGCGAAAGAAGAGAAAAATCATTAGTGTATATAACGGAACGGTTAATATCCGTATATATACATATATAAGATAACGAGAAAAGAAAGCCGAGAGGAGAGAGAGAGAGAGTCTAGGGCACATAAGGCATTTAAATATTTAATATATACCGATTGAAACTAGAGCTGTAGAGCATGTGTATATACTGTGGGTGCGTGTGGGTGCGATCGTACAATACGTATATAATGTATACACGATTATATTTATAGCGATGACGATCGATTCGGATTTACCGTATATAAGTATAACGAAATTGTTTGTACGAGAAAATCATTTCGTCAGTCACATAAGTATCGCACTGCTGCGCAGTCATTCGAATAGATATATAACGTTTATAGCTGAGCGTTTATAGCGTGGGGGGGAGGGCGCACGCGCGTTCGTTGAAACGACAGCCAATCCCGTACAACCACATAGCTCGACCGACATAACGTCCAATCGTTCGTGTACTACGCCTACTTCACGGCTCCGATTACTGTACGAGTGTACGGTCTACGACGCATATACGCTATATACACACACAACACTGTGTGTACGTATACCTCTACTCGGGCGAGCTCTCCAAGTCGGGCGATGTTACGTCAGCCAGATCACCCAGGTGAAACATCGATTCGAGTGCCCGGATGATGAAACATTCAACGAGGATTCGGTCAACGTTTCGCGCAGCTATACCTACTACGACTCAGACGTATCGAGACGGTCGAACCGACAGGACGGTCTGCCCTCCTCTCACTCGTTTGACTCGTTCGCTGTCAGGCTGTCACCATGAGTGCCCTCAAAAGCGTCATCATCGCTTTACCCTCTAAGAATCCAACACCCGGGGAGATGGCCAAGGCGAGCCCAAAGTTCAACTTCACCACCTCCATTCTCATGGACAAGATCAAGATGGAGGGTACTACTACTCACGCGAACAAGAAGATTCACGCGGCGGTTGGCCATATGGACCTCGCTCTACCCGCTCCTGATCCTCCTATTCTGTTCAAGCAGGAAAACGTTGGACCTCGAGGGAAGAAACGTAGACTCGATCACCTCACTTGGGAGGAGAAACTTCAGAGGAAGTTAGTACCTCTTTTACTATAGACTAGTTTTCTACTCGTACCATTACATTTCACTCCCTTTCTATTCTTTTACTTGGAATTCCCTTGTTCTCTTTTTTTTCTTTTCATATTCATATTTCCTCTTAGTTTCAATATTTTAGGTTTTTCTACCAACAATCAATTAAAACTACCACCCGACGGTCAAACAATTAAATATCTCTATGTTGTACGCATTCATCTATTTTTGTATTGAGAATTTTCTAATTTTATTGGAACTCAACGATAGAAACTTCAGACCAACTTGTTGTTTTACCAGCATCCCACTAATTATAACTCCTTTTTTATGTTGCAGAAAATTAAAAAACAGAGTAGCGGCGCAAACATCTCGAGATAGGAAAAAAGCAAAACTGGATGAATTGGAAGAAACAGTCAGGTTACTCAAAGAAAGAAACGACATGTTGTTGGAAGAGTGCACAATGTTGAGGACGCAAAATGAGTCTCTGATTTTGGAGTCAAAAAGGCTACAAAGGGATAAGGAGGAGGTGAAAGGAAAGGAACCTACGGAGCAGGTGTGCTCGATGTGTCAAGCTCGTGTCGGCTGTACTGTACCAGCGCTGGGATCAGCAGTATCCCCCATTAACCCTCTGCAGCAGGGTGGAACAGTACAAACGGCACGATCTCTGACGCTGACCCCAAGCGCTACCATACTCCTAAAGATCCTGACTCTTTACCTCCTCTCGAAGACCTATTTGGCGAACTCCAAGGGGACGACTACATCGAACGACTGGAAGAACTTGCAGAGAACCTTTTGCGAGAGGTTACCACTGAAGTGGAAACAAGTTCTACTGAATTACAACAACAGGTGATATATTATCCATTACTGTTTCAGTTTCTTTTATTGATTCCATGTAATTATAAATAGAACTTTTCAAACTTTTAGTATGATAATGGATGTAAAGTTAATATATCTAATATTGTTTTTCGTTTAATAATTTCAGAATCCAATCAAAAAGGAAAACAACAAGGAATTTGACGATAGAAAAAATATGGTGGGGGAGGCAACCAGTTACGTGGAAGCCAGTTCATCCAGTGAATGCATAGCATCGAGAGAATTAACCAAGGTACAACCGATGATCCCAATGGTGACTCTCGATCCATCGAGTCCTCTTGCGATCGGCGAAAAGGTTGAAATAAAACAAGAACCCATACACGACGCGGAGATGGTGTACGGTACTTATGACGAGGCTACTAATTGCATCACAATTATTTACCCGGAGGAGAACGTAACGCATCCATTACCGCAAAAACGAGATGAACGACACCTGTCACCTGCACATTCGTACGACTCGATGTCGCCAGCGAGCGTGCATTCGGACGACAGTGGTCAAGAGAATCCAGGCAAACTCGTTGATTCTTCGCACTCGGACGGTGGTTACGAATCTCACGGTTCACCAGCGAGTTCCGTCGGTGGTACGAGCGGCCCACTGACGGATCTCTGGCACGAAAGCTTTTCCGAGCTTTTTCCCAGCTTGGCTTGAGATCTAGCCTACGCTATAGAATCCGACGATTTAACTCCGTCTGTGATATAAATGTGGAATCTGCATTTATTTATTTTTCATCCTCATTTTCTTTTTGACTCATCATCGTTTTGGACAAATTAATTTTTTAGTTGTGTTATATCAACTATTTATTTATTCTTAACTTTAATCGTATAAGTAACCCATATACTTATATTTTACTTTTTACCATTGAAAAGTAGCTGGAGGAATTCTAAAGAAATATTTTATTTTAATTTTCGTACGCGTAATATATTTTTATACTTAATAAAATAAAAGAAAAAAAAACTAAACCTTGAAGTATGTATATAGGTATAAGATATACATACATATACTTGTGCGGGAAAATAAATTAGCGATAAGTAGCCTTGTTCCAAGATTTGAAAGATCTTGATGTAAATATAAGTATGTGTAAGATAAGGCGTTTGTGTATGGAAGGAAATCATTTTGAATTTGCTTCTGTATGTAATATATATCCTGTATATTTATTGTAGAGTCTATACAAATTTATCATTAAGAGATGAAATGTGTCTAAATATATATATATATGTATACATATATGACATATGTATACAAAATAAAAATTTTAATTCTCTTTTTATCAAAAAATATATTGGTGTTATTCTTTTGTCCTTTGGCCAAATTGATAGATCGTAATAATAAATAATAATACAACTTCTGGATCGTAGAAATTAAAATAGGTTTACAAAAGAAGTATCATGTAAATATGAAACTGGTGTAAAACCGATGGCACTGAACTAATGGAAAAGAGTGTTAAATTATTGAGTGACCTTTTGAGTATAAGAGGTTTGAAGAAAAATTCTTATAAGAATTAGAGAAACACAGGAGATTGACCAAAAAAAATTGGAAACTATAAATATTTTACCGATTTTTATAATATATTTGGCAATCCTTACTTTTATATATATATATATATATACATATATATTACTATTATTATATATATACATATATATTACTCTGTTATTAGAAAAAAAGTCAATGCGATTATGGCGTGTATAAATAGAAGAACGTATATCGACGTTAAGTCTATAAGCACCGCATTTTCGAAGTATATAAGTTTGTTACACAAAATATGAATATTTGTAAGTTTGACCGCGCGCGCATTTGTAATCTGACGAAACTATGACTTAGTATAATATTGCTTGCATCCGAGAAGAGCTTTAGGGACGAATCAATTTTGAAAAAAAACTACATTTTTATCGTTGTTTGTAATTTTCGGAAATATTTTATTGCGGAGTAAGGGCAGAAAGAAATCGAAGGAACAATAATGGAAAAACAGATGGTGGCATCATATAGCCACCTTGGAAATTTAAATATCGCGCCAAATATTATATTCACTATTCCGGGTGTTTATATGAGACTAAATAATATATAGGTATCGTTTCGTTAATCCATTGTGAAAAGTCTTACTAAAAAATAAAGGTAAAACATAGCCTCTTCGTTTGAGCTATCATAGGGGACAACACGTCTTATTTTTATTTAAGATAATTATATAAACGCGGAATACAATCGATAAAATATTTGGCGCGAAATTTAAATTTCTATAAGGAGACTTTAGCGTCGATCATCACCTTAAAAAGTGTATTACGGCTGCTCACCCGGAAGAGTCGTGAAAAATAAATGAATACGGAAAGTTCAACGAAATCGATAATGTCAAGAGGCAGGTTGATGTATATATATACACGTACCTATAAGCTGTAATGAAATATTCCTTCCAATGGGAGTTTATGTAGCCCAAGAAAAAGAGGGAAGATGCGTCGTTTAGAAAGTGCGGAAGAGAAGTTCGGAATAAGTAGCCCGGGCTACGTAAACCTCCTTGGAGAAATATATATATGGGCTATTTCACGTCAAATGGTACGACGAAAATTTTAAATCGCTCCAAAATTTGAGAACAGGCTGGAAATATCTTCCAGAAGATAGAAAAAAAATTTTAGGTGTTAAAAATAATTTGCCTCAAAGTTATTCCACCATGAAAAATGGAAATTTTTCAAATTTTTAGAAAAATTTCTATTTTCAAAGCCATTTATCTCAAAATCTATTAATTTTTTTGAAAAAACATTACAAACAACTTTTGTTCAAAATAATCTTTAGAACTTATCTACCTGGGTTACAATTCTTAATTTTAAAATGTCGAAGAGATAAAACGCCCGGAAATATTGAATATCAAAAAAAGGCGACCACGCCACAATCGATTTTGATCTAACACCGCTCAAAAGATCACATTTTTTGAGAGCTTTCGAATGGCGGTGGTTAGATTATTGGCCAAGACCGCTGTTGTAAGTTATGTCTCATAAACCTCATAAAATCACTAATTTTCATGTATTTTAGGGCATAACCCATATATATATATATATATATATATGGAGCATTCCATACAAATCAGCATATGAAATTTTAAAAATTATTGATATTCTGCTAAACAACTCTATTGTGAACCTAGATGAACCCTGAACAAATTTTCAAATGTTTTACTTACTATTAGATAAGACAATAGTTATTAATAACCAAAAAATACATATTTTCCTGTTTTGTTCTTATATGATGAATTTTCATGACTTTATAACTCAAAATATATGCATCCTACATAAAAATGATACTCATCTTTGAGATTGGAAATTATGTCAAAATTGCAATGAAATTTTAATTATAACCATTAATTCAATATTATTCCATATTCACTTTAACTCACTAAAAGATCATATATTATGATATTCGACATTGTTCGGCCCAATATTGATATTACTGAAAAAAAATTAGATATTTTTAATTAACATGATAAAAGATATACACTTTTTTGTGTAAAGCTAAAACTGCAAAAATAAAAAAAGTTCAACATGGCTGTCAGTTGCCGATAAACATGAACATTTTCAATTCAAGATAATCAATAATTTTAAAAATACTGATAGATTCCACTTGTCACTAGCAACAAAAAATATCTTAATCAATTTTCTCCTGAGATTAATAGGTTCAGAGAAAAAAATTCGTAAAGGTATATATTATTCGTATCACATTTATTTATTTATTATTTTATTTATTTAACCAGAAAAGAATTTACATAATAGAAACACATACATCATGCAAACCTCCCACAGAGATAAACGGAGTTATCTGTTGGTGGGACTGGTTACAAAAAGAAAACTTAAAACTAACTTAAATATTAAACTAATCTAATATAATAAATCTTTAACAATTATTCAAAGTAACAAATAGTATACAACTGTAGCTAAAAGTAATTTGTGACGAATACAACAGAAAATAAAAGCTTTTTTTTAATATATATTATTTTTAATCCATTTTTTAATTTTTGATTTCTTATTTTTGGTGCTTAAGATTTTCATATCGTTAGGTAACATATTAAATATATTTATTGCTTTGATATAACTATTTTTACAACTAATTGTTCTTCTTGTACGAGGTAAAATTAAATTTTTTTTCCTCGTTATGCTGTTAGAAGATATAAAATTGCTTTTTAGAGATTCGTAATGGAACATTAATGAATC
This sequence comes from Theocolax elegans, assembly GCA_026168455.1. NCBI lineage: Eukaryota > Metazoa > Arthropoda > Insecta > Hymenoptera > Cerocephalidae > Theocolax > Theocolax elegans. Next base: position 74,983,927 of record CM047429.1, read on the forward strand.
TAGTGTAAAAATCTGTTCAATACTTAGTGGATTATTTTCAATAATAAAATTATTCTTGTTTATAATTTTTAATAATTTTTTCTGCAAACTATGTAATATTTTCATATAATTATTATATGCACCACCCCAAGCTATTATACCATAACTAATTATACTATTAAATAAAGCATAATATATCATTCTAAGCGTATCCAGGTTCATAATCTTGGCCAGTTTATGAAACACAAAGATAAGATATTTTGTTTTATTAACAATATATTCAGTGTGTTTACCCCAACTCATTCTAAAGTCAAAAATTACACCTAGGTATTTGGTATACTCAACTCTATTTATGTTAGCATTATTTATATGAATATTAAAATTATTAACCTCAGGTACACTATCGCAATAATTTCCAAATGTAATATAAGTTGTTTTTTTAACATTTAAAGACAATTTATTAATAGCCAACCAATTGGAGATTGATTCTAATTCGCTATTCATTAAACATTCAACTTCTTTCCAATTTTTACCAGTGACAATGATCGCAGTGTCATCTGCATATGAGATAATATTATCTGCTAACATATCATTTACATATAAAATAAATAACAGTGGTCCCAATATTGTACCTTGAGGAACACCAGTTTTTACTGTCATATTAGAACTAAAAACGTTATCTAATTTAACTCTTTGTTGTCTATTCGATAAATAACATTTCATGATATCATAAGCACCACCTCTTATTCCATAGTTATATAACTTATTCAGTAATATAATATGATCTACTGTATCAAAAGCTTTTGCTAGATCAAGAAAAGCTATTGCGATTGGTTTGCTCATATCTAAACAATTGTACAGTTTACTAGAGATGTATTGCAGAGCATCTTTAGTTCCCTTATTTTTAACAAAACCAAACTGATTTTTTGACAAAATATCACATTTATTTAAAAAATTAATAAATCTTTTATAAATTAGTTTTTCCAAGATTTTTGCTAGATTAGATATTAAAGAGATAGGTCTATAGTTTTCTGCATAGTTTTTATCACCAGCTTTATAAATAGGTACAATTTCAGCGATTTTTAAAGCATCAGGCCAAATAGCTTTTTCTATGCATAAGTTAAAAATATGGACCAAAGGTCCTACAATGTAGCTTAATAATGTCTTTAATACTCTAGTGTTTATTTTATCTACTCCTCCATTCTTTATATCAAAATCGTTTACAACATCAATGATTTCATATGCAACAATCGGGTTTAAAAATATTGATTTCTGATTAATTTTCGTTATTTTCCTGCTGTAATTCGTTGGTGTGATAATTTTTTTCCTTAATTCAGTACCTATGTCAGTGAAAAATTTATTCATTGTATTTGCAATTTCTGTAGTATTATTTATAACTTTCATTTGTTTATCGTATATGTAAGATATAGCTTTACTTTTTTTCTTATTTTTACCTAATTTTTGGTTAATTATATTCCATAATTTTCTAGGATTTCTAGTTGAGTTTTCAACTAGTTCTTTATCATACAATATCTTTGCATTTTTGATAACTTTATTTAGTATTTTTTCATATGTTTTATATATTTCTATATGAATTTTTTTTTCTGAAAAAATTAATACAGATATCTTTTGTTGCAAATGTTCATGTTTATCTGCAACTGACAGCCATGTTAAACGTTTTTATTTGTTTTTAACAATGTCAAGTATAACGGGCGCGTGTTCCGAAACGCACAATAGCCCGTAAACTCGAAAACCGCGCAATCACGTGATTGCGCGCAACGTCGCGAAGGGCCGCGAGACACCGAGTCTCGAGCAGTCCGTTACGAGCCGTATCGACGAGCGGTCGTGATTCACGTGAAAGAAAGAGCGGAAGCCGTAAGAGAGACGAGACGTGCGACGAGATCGAGAGCGAGAGTGCACGAGGTGAGTCGAGGCAGCTCCCGGAGAACAAGCCGTTCTGAGGACACGGGTCTGTTCACCTCCAGGACGGATAGCCGCCCGGGACGACTTGCACTCGTCGAAGCTTCGCGAGATAGAAAGAGAGAGAACGGGATTGAGAGTAGCCGTTTCGCCGGCGCGTTCCTGCGCACCAAGTAAGTTGTTTACAACTTGGATCGGGTGGCATCGACTTCTTCCGGGAAGAGCGAGACGCAGTGCAGCAAGCACTGTCGGTTCGAGGGCGCGATTCGCCCAACCAGGCTTCCTCGCGCACGTGGCTAGGTAGATCGGTAACTCGGGTTACCCGATTCCCCGCGTCTTCCCCGTGGGACGTAGGAGCGCACGAGCGCGTGCGCGCGTGTGGATATAGCCGCGACCGGGCCGTCGCGATTGCCTGCGCGCCGTCGAGGTTACGCGTTGTTTCACCGTAGTTCCTAGATGATTCTTATTCTTAAACAACCCAGTATTTGTTAATTGTTTAACACCGTGCGTTATTGAGCGCTACCGAGCGCCTGTACATCTTTTGTATATTCTTTTGTAAATATTATTGTAAATATTCGCCCGTAATAGATTTAATCATAAATTATCATTCTCTCTCGTTGTAATTTGAGTACCCCGTATCCACCTATCCCGCTTACCCAGCCGCCTCCGCGGGCGCGATAACACTTCCGTTGTCGCGCATCCTGAGCGGCCGAGCCTCGTGTTCCTCTACGGGCACGAGCAACCAGAAGCACTCGTCCTTCCTGTTGCTTCCTCAAGTTTGCCCGAGTGCAACTCGGGTCCGATGATTCTCCACGCGGCGGAGAGTCGTCATCGTTGTTAACGGCGCATCGTCACCGAGGTACCGCGGTTGCAACACGGCTAAAGCCCGTGCGCGGTATCGCGGCATCGCAGAACACAGCAGCGTGGCGCGAGGCCCGCGCAGGTAAGTTCTCGCCTTGAAAGCGGTGCTCGACGAGGAGCATACGCTTGAATCGCCCCGTTACAGCTGGCGCCCAACTACAGGTTTCGGGTTGGGATACGCGGTACTTCGTTTCCGGGAAACTTGATTATTTTATTTTCGGTGCTCGACTTATTTGGTGAAATAAATCGCACCTTGTATTTTCTCTCTCCGTTCGTTCTTTTATATCGTTATAGCTCTCGCGCATAAATTACGCATAGAAGCGCTATGGTAATTTAAAATATAAATTAACAATATTAATTTTTGTTAAGTGTTCGATTTATGTGGTGATATAAATCGCACTTAATAATTTTTATTAATACTTGGCGATTATTGTGCGCAAAAATAATTTGGTTTTAGCGCATAAATAATTAATAATTTTCGAGGAAAATTATTAAGCGCCGACATAATTAATTTCTTTTCTTCTCTCCTCTTGCGGATAATAATATTTGAAAATTATTAATCGAATTTAGGCGATTATTTTGCGCATAAATAATTTTTTTTTAGCGCATAAATAATTATAATTTTTACGAAAAATTATAATCCGCCAACAAAAATTCGAATATTGAAATACAACTAAAATAATAATTTTCGGGCGTTATATTTCGATACCCACGTTAAAATTTAGCTAGCTTAAATTCGTGCGTTGTTGACGCGAGGAGGCACGCGACGCGCGAATGTAAACAAAGCGCCTTGTTTACACTTTCGAACTTTTGTATAAGACACAAAGATTGAGTCGATTTTCAGACTCGTAATTTCTACGCTGTTCAAATATTATTTGAGAAATGATATTTAGAACAGCACAGGCGAAAAATTTTACTTCGACTAGCGAATTGCAGGAAAGTGATTAGAGAATTATTATCCTTTCTTAAGTAATTGACGAAATTACCTGCAATTCACATATTTTGTTTTTGATCATTTAATGTGACTACAATCCTTTTCTTTACTAGTGATAAATAATTAATTTTTTTTACACTTTTCAAATGTAAATATAGTTTAAAATTTTTCGCACACACAAAATTTTGTTTTTTTTTTCTTGCTAACAATTTGAGAAATTATTTAATTTAATTGGAGAAACTATTTAATTAAATTTTTAAAAATAATTTGAGAAATTATTTAAAAATTGTTTTTTATTTATACTGAAAAATAATTTGTCACTTGATTGTTTGTGGTGTGTATATATACACACGCATATAAGACAACGGGCGCAAAATAGGATATTTTCAACCTAATTTTTTTTTTTTTTTAAAATATTCATTTCCGATTTTGCGCAAGTTGGTTGAAGGAAAATATCTTTGTGTCTGTCGTTGTGTGTGAGCGCAAGTGTGCAGATATATAAGCGACATATATTATTATTTTTTTTTATTATACATATTTGCGTGCGCTTTATTAATTTATATACTTATATATTTATATATGTAATATTTTAAAATTTATTAATCTAAGTGTGATTTTAAATTGTAAAAACGGCTAAAGTGTGTCTTTGGATTTTACGTTGTAAATCCGAAAGCACACTAGGTTAACGGACTGGTGTGATTGAAATAAAGCGCGCACACACAACGCTAATAAGCGCATTTGTTTATAAAATTTTGCGAGCGGCTTAAACTAAATAAATAAATAAAACAGCGTAATGGCGAGAGAAACGCTTACTTCCGTGGAACAATGGTGCTTAGCACTTTCTGAGGACGATCTCGAGGATAACCTCAAAGCACTTAACCTCAACCGGACAGGTTGGAGGTTATCAAAAGTGGAGCGTTTGTATAATTGGCTACTCGGACATTATAGCCAATCAGATTTCGAGGAAACTGAATTGGAACCCGAGGAAGCGCGAATAAAACGCGAACAGCTGCGAAGCGCGTTTATCGACCAAACGTGCGCAGAAAAATCAGGATCGACGATCCTGGAGGAAGGCTTTGATCACGATCGGCCGCATCCAATTCAAATGTTGCATGACGATGCATTAATCACCGCAGTTTATCCAATACAGCAGACGAGTGCTGAGGATAATGCGCAAGTATTGCGAATACAAGCGCAAGAGAGTGCGTCTACAAACGATCAGGTAAATGTGTTACCCACAGTAGATACGCGTAAAGCGGAAATGCAACAAACCCCGAGTACTTCGCGGCAACCGTCAGAAGAACAGCAACACCCACAGATTCCCATGAATTATCGAGAATTCATGAACGAATCTAACCGCAAATATGTGGAGCTGCAAAAGCAAATTGATTCGATAACGAGGTTATTCAAAAAATTTGCAAGCGCGTCGCCCGTGAGTAGTACGCGGATTGATGCGCAAGAATTGCACAATAACGAACTTCCGCAAGGTGCAACTGCAAAAGTTGGCAATCGCGTTACTTTTCAAGACACGTACGATATTGTCAATTTACCGCAAAGCAGCCCGATATCGGTAAATCAAACTCACCATTCGTCAGAGTCGAGTAACGTTTGGAGAGGGGGAGACCTTCTCAACCTGGGTGAGAATGCTGCAGGTAACTCGGCGCTAAATAGCGCGAGTAATAGCAACGTTACTGCGACTTCAAAGCGCGATGTTGGCCAAATCGTGCGCAAATGGGGTTTGCATTTTAACGGCGATCGAAGTCAAAGCGTCGACATGTTCTTGACGCGTGTTGAGGAATGTCGCGCGCATAGTAATCTATCAGATAGCGAAGTAATGTCTTCATTATCTGAATTACTCAACGGAGTAGCGGCTGTGTGGTATAGAAACCACAGAAATGAATGGTCGAATTGGTCCGACTTTTGCGAGGACGCTCGCTTAACGTACGGAATGGCAAGCGGCTATCAACAGAGGTTGGTAGCGGAAGCTAATGCGCGCACACAAGGCAAAGATGAGCCTGTGGGTGATTACATCACTTATTTGACCGGTATTATGCGCAAACAAATACCGAGACCCACGGTGGAAGCGCAATTAGATTTGCTATATCTTAACATGCTTCCCCGCTTGCGACAGCTGATCAAAAGAACGGACTTTGACAGCGTAAGAGACCTGTTGGTTATGGCAAAGAACGCTGAGCTCAATCTTGAGTACGAGCGCACGTACAGGGCTCCGCCGGATCCTGAAGTGTCACTTTTGCCGGAAATGGCGTACCGCGCACCAAAAAGCGCCGCCATAGCAACCAAAGTGTCCGCTGTAGTCGCTGAGGACAAAACAGCGGCGCCAACAGAGATCGCTGCACTTCTCACGAAAATGAATGAGAATTTTCAGCGATTTCTAAACCAACAAAAAGCAAGCCATAACCAAAGTAAAGGCCAAAATAGAGGCAAAAATAACTCGCCCAAACATAAAGGTGAACAGGGTAAAGGGGAGCGCGGTCAAGCCAGCAATAAGAGTGCTGAGAGCAAGGGCGCTCCTCCGGAAGGTAAGAGCGAAGAAGCGCGAAAACCTCCCCCGCGCACACGGGATCCAAAGAAGATGAATGTTCGTTGTTTCGTGTGCGATGAGCCAGGACACTTTGCAAGAGATTGTGCGAAGCGGGCGGGAAACGAACAACGGGAAGCGTAGACGAGGTCTCTATGCCCCCGGTAGATTCGTGTACGACCTCAAGCGTTAAGACAGAGAGCGTAGAGAGTACGCAGCCTCTTTGTGCGAACATTAGTGCGACTAGTGTGGCATCGAGCGTCGATACGCCAACGAACTCGCACATGGAAACCTACGTGTTACCGCAAGCGTTGCGCGACACGGCGAATTCGTCGACCCGAGATCCCAACGACATCGAGGATCGTTGGTGGCTCCAAGTCGACATCGGAGGTTTCCGAGTTAGGTCATTATACGATCCAGGCGCAGCGCGTACGGTTATGGGCGCGCTTGGACTACAAATTGCCAGCGCATGTGGACGAGAGCTCCGACCGAGCAAGGGTCGTGGAGCTCGCGTTGCCGACGGGCATTATACTCCCATCGCCGGATATGTAGATCTGCCTTTTACCGTAGCAGGCGTGAAAAAGGAGGTTACAGTGGCAATTATGCCCGACCTTGATCACGACTGCTATATAGGTACAAATTTTTGTCGTTTATTTGATGCAGTGCATGACCCTAACGCCAACCTGCTTTATTTAAAACAAGCGGAGCAAAGTGTTAAACTAGAAGTAGCTAGTCTCAGCACTTGGGGTTTATTGCAACTATCTGCTATTGGACTCGCGCGAGTTGAGCAGATAGAACGCGACGAAGTAGAGCGTCTGCTAAATCGCGTTTTAACCTCTAGCGAAGCGAAACTCGGATGTACTTCACGGATAATGCACGAGATCGATGTAGGATCCTCGCGCCCCGTGAAACAAAAGTACTATCCGGTTTCGCACAAAATCGAAGAAGAGATGCATAAGCAGGTCTTCGAAATGCTAGAGGCAGGTATAATTGAACCTGCAACCAGCGGCTGGTCGAGTCCAGTCGTGATGGTCCGCAAATCGAACGGTGCGTATCGATTTTGCGTCGACTTTCGCAAGGTAAATGCTGTCACGAAGCCTGACGCCTATCCATTACCATATATGGATAATATACTTCGAAAATTACAAAAATCAAAGTATATAAGTACGCTCGATCTCAGCAGCGCGTATCATCAAATACCGCTGAAGAAAGAGTCGCGGCCCTTTACAGCTTTTACTGTACCAGGGTTGGGACTATATCAGTTCACGCGCATGCCTTACGGCCTTGCATATGCGCCGGCGACCTTTCAAAGAGTCATAGACTCGATAATTACACCTGAGTTAGAGCCGTGGTCGTTCTCATATTTAGACGACATAATAATCGCTACGGAGACGTTCGAGGAACACCTCAAAATGCTTGAGGAAGTGCTCCAGCGAATAAAGGCCGCAGGTTTCACGATTAACAGGGAGAAGAGCGTCTTCTGCCGAGAGGAAGTTAAGTACCTCGGCGTCCTTGTTAATCACGACGGTTTTCGCCCCGATCCGGATAAAATTGCACCGATAATGCAATACCCGGCCCCCAAAAACTTAAAGCAGCTCCGACGATTCATGGGAATGTCGTCGTGGTATCGCAAATTCCTACCGGATTTTGCGACACTCGCAGAGCCACTTACGCAACTTACGAAGAAGGGGCGTAAATATGAGTGGGGGGAGGAGCAACAAGGGGCTTTTACACAAATAAAAGCGCTCGTGGCTACAGCGCCCGTGCTCCAGCGTCCGGACTTTTCAACTCAGTTTGTAGTCCAAACTGATGCAAGCGACTCAGGCTTGGGTGCCGTACTTTTACAGTACGTAGACGGCGAAGAGAGAGTGCTCGAATTTGCTAGTCGCACTATGACGCAAGCTGAGCGCAATTACAGCGTAACCGAGAGGGAATGCCTCGCTGTAATATGGGCAATACGGAAATTTAGACCGTATATTGAAGGTTATACCTTCCGGGTACTAACCGACCATAGCAGTCTTCGCTGGCTATGCAATTTGCGCAATCCAACAGGGCGCCTGGCGAGATGGGCGCTAGAGTTGCAAGGGCACTCTTTTACTGTTGAACATCGCAAAGGGGCGCTTAATCACGTTCCCGATGCATTGTCGAGAATGCACGAGGACGAAGCGCCCGAGATTTGCGCAATCACATGGGCGAGCGATACGCGCGATACGTGGTATACGCGCCTACGCGAACAAATACAGCAACAGCCGCGAGACTTTCCACGCTATAAAACGATAGGTGGACAGCTGTATATACACCGCCCAAGCGAAATACTTCCAGCAGAAATCGACGAGGATGATGCTTGGAAAATTGTCGTTCCAAAGGAAAAGCGACAAGGAGTCATGCAAGAATGCCATGACGAGCCGACTGCAGGCCACTTGGGGCGCGAGAAAACATACGCTCGCGTCTCATTATATTATTTTTGGCCTAGAATGTACCGAGACGTACAAGAGTACGTTAAAACATGCCTCGTTTGCCAACAATGTAAAGTTGAGCAACGAGCGCCCGCAGGTTTAATGGGGCGCCGTGTTTTTGATCGACCATGGCAAGTCGTTGCGGCGGATATCATGGGTCCATTTCCCCGCAGTAAACACGGCAAAGAATACATCTTAGTATTCCAAGACCTATTCACGCGGTGGATAGAGTGCGCAGCGATTCGCAAGGCGAACGCGCAAACGATACTGAAAGAGCTTAAAGAGCGAGTATACTTGCGCTATGGAGTTAGCGAGATATTTTTGTCGGACAACGGGACTGAATTTAAAAATCGTCTTGTCGACAAATATCTTGAAGAGCAAGGTGTGCTCCACACTACTACGCCTCCATATCACCCCCAGGCGAATCCTGTAGAACGCGTTAATCGTTCCCTTAAGACCATGATAAAGTCTTTTATCGAGGAGAGCCACTCAACTTGGGACGAAAAACTACACGAGATAGTTTACGCGTACAATACATCGGTACATAGCTCGACAGAAACGAGCCCAGCGCTCTTAAACTACGGCCGACAGCCTACGCCGCCGTCTTTTATGAAGAGAGCGCAAGATATAGCCGCTGCAGAGCAAGAGCAGCAAGACGCAATCGAGAACTGGAAAGCTAGGATGCGCGTCCTAGCAGACGTGCGCGATACAGCAGCTGACTGCGCGAGAAAGGCGCAAGCACGTCAAGCGCAGTATTATGACGCCAAACACCGTTCCCGCGAGTATCAAATCGGAGATACGGTGTGGAAAGTAAATAAAATTCTTTCCTCGGCCACCGAGGGTCGCGCTGCGAAATTAGCGCCTAATTTCGCAGGGCCCTACGTAATTACTGCACGACTTGGTCCGAATACGTATAGATTACTCGATAAAGATGGCTATATCGTCGATTTAGTGCACGTCTCGCAAATAAAGCCATTTGAGACTGCACAAGAAGAAGACGACGTCGAGATCGACGCTCAACCACCGAGGGATGCGAGCGCAGATAAAGCGATGCGTGACCCGCTGATTTCCAGCGAGCGAAAGTCTGCGAGCGCGCAGCAAAATGTAATTGCGGATACACCTGCGCGTGTATCAAACAGCGAGCGAAGCGTCAACGTGCAGACGCGGGCACGATGTTCGGGAGACGCTAATCCTGTAAAAACACAAACGAACCCCAAGCGAAGGGGGAGACCGAGAAAGAATACGATTGTTGTAAAGAGGACCGGAAAGCCCTCTCGCGTTAGAATTACGGATAAACCGTCCGAACCGATGAAAAGAGGCCGCGGTCGTCCGAAAGGTTCGCGAAATAAAAACGTTTCGGTTAACGTAACAGATTCATCACGAAAAACGCGAAGCGCGACTAAAAACGACGTATCCTAATGATGTTCCTAACCTTCCCTTCTATTTGTTGTGGTAAAAATTCACGTTGTTTAAACCTTGATTTATCCTGAGTGTATTCCGATTTATCAAGCCCTCCTTAAAATCCTATGATCCAACGTCGCGATAGTTGTTTTCTTCGTAGTTTTTTTAGAGTCTCCTATTCAGGGTATAGTCGACTCTGGAGGGAGGGTATAACGGGCGCGTGTTCCGAAACGCACAATAGCCCGTAAACTCGAAAACCGCGCAATCACGTGATTGCGCGCAACGTCGCGAAGGGCCGCGAGACACCGAGTCTCGAGCAGTCCGTTACGAGCCGTATCGACGAGCGGTCGTGATTCACGTGAAAGAAAGAGCGGAAGCCGTAAGAGAGACGAGACGTGCGACGAGATCGAGAGCGAGAGTGCACGAGGTGAGTCGAGGCAGCTCCCGGAGAACAAGCCGTTCTGAGGACACGGGTCTGTTCACCTCCAGGACGGATAGCCGCCCGGGACGACTTGCACTCGTCGAAGCTTCGCGAGATAGAAAGAGAGAGAACGGGATTGAGAGTAGCCGTTTCGCCGGCGCGTTCCTGCGCACCAAGTAAGTTGTTTACAACTTGGATCGGGTGGCATCGACTTCTTCCGGGAAGAGCGAGACGCAGTGCAGCAAGCACTGTCGGTTCGAGGGCGCGATTCGCCCAACCAGGCTTCCTCGCGCACGTGGCTAGGTAGATCGGTAACTCGGGTTACCCGATTCCCCGCGTCTTCCCCGTGGGACGTAGGAGCGCACGAGCGCGTGCGCGCGTGTGGATATAGCCGCGACCGGGCCGTCGCGATTGCCTGCGCGCCGTCGAGGTTACGCGTTGTTTCACCGTAGTTCCTAGATGATTCTTATTCTTAAACAACCCAGTATTTGTTAATTGTTTAACACCGTGCGTTATTGAGCGCTACCGAGCGCCTGTACATCTTTTGTATATTCTTTTGTAAATATTATTGTAAATATTCGCCCGTAATAGATTTAATCATAAATTATCATTCTCTCTCGTTGTAATTTGAGTACCCCGTATCCACCTATCCCGCTTACCCAGCCGCCTCCGCGGGCGCGATAACACTTCCGTTGTCGCGCATCCTGAGCGGCCGAGCCTCGTGTTCCTCTACGGGCACGAGCAACCAGAAGCACTCGTCCTTCCTGTTGCTTCCTCAAGTTTGCCCGAGTGCAACTCGGGTCCGATGATTCTCCACGCGGCGGAGAGTCGTCATCGTTGTTAACGGCGCATCGTCACCGAGGTACCGCGGTTGCAACACGGCTAAAGCCCGTGCGCGGTATCGCGGCATCGCAGAACACAGCAGCGTGGCGCGAGGCCCGCGCAGGTAAGTTCTCGCCTTGAAAGCGGTGCTCGACGAGGAGCATACGCTTGAATCGCCCCGTTACACAAGTATCAAAATATATGATTTTTTTAGTGAGTTAAGGACAGTAAAAGTGGAATAATATTCAATTAATGGTTATAATTAAAATTTCATTAAAATCTTGATATAATTTCCAATCTCAAAGGTGTATATCATTTGTATATATAGGATGCATATATTTTGAGTTACAAAGTCATGAAAATTCATCATATAAGAACAAAACAGGAAAATGTGTGTTTTTGGTTATTAATAATTATTAACATATCTAAGTAAAACATTTAAAAATTTGTTTATAATTAGGATCAAAATAGTGTTACTTAGCAGAATAGTAATATTTTTTAAATTTTCATCTGCTGATTTGTATGGAATGCTCCATATACAAATAAAGCTGACGAATGGTATAATATACTTATCTTTCGAGTTCCGTTTTGTTAATTATTCCGTTTTTAAGATTAAAATGATTTTTTAATTATTATCCCAATTCCTTGAGGTTGAAATAGATATTCTCTTTAAAATTTAAATACAAAAATTCTGACAGGATTGAGGTAGTACATCATAGATTTTTGAGATAAAACTATTGTTAACGATAGGCATGTTAAGATCAATAAATTATAAATAGAGTTGCGCTTCTGCTAATGATTTAGCAGTAGATATCGACTGGTTTCGTATAAGTATAGTCTTCGTTTAAAAAAGAAATTAGAAGGGCAGTACTTATGTACGAATAGCGTTGATTTGTTGTTTTTTTTTCTTTTTTTCTATAAAATTCTCATATATATTGTTGGAGAAATGTTTAATAAATTATATTTTTTACGATGCACAAGTGTCACCTATTAAGTATTTCTAAATATTTTTGTATAAAGGGGAAATCCGTTTATTTATCTTAAATATAAATAATAAATAAATAAATAAATAAATAGAAAAAAGAACAATTACTTTTAAGAGTACAATATGATAAACAGATGAACACGCAACGTTGAAAAAAGAGCTTACCTGGCCCTCATTAAATGGCTAAATAATAATTTGAAAATCGAAAAAAAGACAAAGATCAAGGAATATTGTTATATGTAAATATATATAAAAATTGTTTGGATAGTGCGTAGACATTTTTATATATGTATATTTACATATAACAATATTCCTTGATTGTTTGGCAAAACGATTGGAGAATTTTACAAAAAGAAGTTAATATATATTTTTTGTGAAAAATGCTTCCCTGAGAAGCTATAAATTAATGAATGTAGCCAAAAAGTGTAAAAATGGCTACACTTTTTTTAATCGTCTACCACTTTGGGATAGAGCAATATAAAAATCTGAAAAAATTCAGATACACTGGAAAAACTTTATAGAACATGTAAAAAAATTTTGGGGACGAAAAAAATGTTCACCTTACAAAGTGGTTGATCTTACAAAGAATTTCCCATATATATAGTTAGATTAGAAGTACAACGAGCGGGAATAAGCGTGAGTCGTTTTACTTAGGTATATACCTTGCCCTCGATCGATTATAACATTAAGTGCAGTTCTTCATTCGATCGTTCGTTTAAAAGGTCGTCTATATCAAATATATTATTGCATTAGCTTTATCGAAAGTATCGTACATCTTTATGAGGAGTAATGATTCAATTAAGATTAAAGATGACTTATACATATATATCTGCATGAGGAACACCTTCCACATATGTTTTTTCTCACTCGTGTATAGAGGTATATAATAAGTGAAACTAATTTTCAATTTGCAAAAATTCGCTCGGCACACACTTTGCTTTTACTTTGAAAATAAAAAAACACGATTTTTGACGATTTTTTTGCAATTTTAGTTTTAAAACACTTTAAAATGTAAAAGTGAGCGTTAAATATCATTTGTAAAGTGGAACTTTTTTAATACTATATCACAAACTATAATTTTCAATATTTACAATATCAGTTCGATCTCGATTAACTTAATTAAAAGGGTATTTTTAGCATTTACATGAATAAAAGTGGAAATTACGCTTTTTGCGCGCCAAACGCACGCTTTAACGGGGTGTCATAGTCAATATTTATCCTCCCTACCTTATCGGCAATCGCGATTATTAGTAATAAATTTGTAAATAAAACAGTATGTGACAAAACAAGAGAAGAGGCGCCTTCATTTATTGATAATATAACTGTGTGCCGAAATTCAGATTAAAATTATATTGCGTTTTTGAGAAAAGTCTTACCAAAAATTTGAATCTAACCTCAACGAGGTGAAAATATTTGATATTTTTGGTAAGACTTTTCTCGAAAACGCAGTAATATTTTAATCTAATATTCAGCACACAGTTAGATTATCGATAAACGAAGGCGCCTCTTCTCTTATTATTTCACATACCCCGTTATACTTTTTTATTAATTAATCATCAATAATGGTTCTCTATTATTTAATATTTCTTATGGACAATGAGGCTAGGAACACGTAATAGAATTTTTATGCAGGCGGCTGAATGTATCGAATAATCGGATTTGTGTTTTTCTTTAGCTATAAAAAATCAAATGTAATTAAGCCATTTCTTGTGCAATAACAATGTTTTCAATGATAAAATCTATTATCAAATATGTGAGGAACCCAATGGTGTTAATGGATCTGCAGAATTTTTTTGAAAAAATTGAACTTAATAGAAACTATAAATAATATTAATGAAAGGTACAATTTTAAATACATATTTTTAAATGGAAATTAATTCATTGTTCGCGTGTAAAACGATACTTATTCAAATATTTAAATACTTGAATAGAAAAAGCAATTGTTAATAAATACTGTTTTGCACAAAATTTGTATTTCATAAGATCATTGTTTTTCTAATGATGCATTAGAAGTTTTGTACTAATAACTATATTGTAAAGATAAAACATAAACGTGTATTTAAATTGTTAAGCTTGAAAACGATGAGAATATTGAAACTCCGAATCATCGATTTAGTTGTAACATTAGTATTATTATAATGTTTTTTTATGTATAGTAATATAAAGGAAAATTCAAAGAGAATAACAGTAAGTTATTGCTTATAGCTTGGCAGCAAATAGTGGTAAAGTACTCCAATTAAAAAAATTATCTACAATTAGTCTAGAAGCCAGGAAGGTTTTCGTAGCCGATGGAGGTCGAATCACAAATCCAAGTGTTATTTAAACTATTTAGGTTTGCTGATCACGAATTTCGAGGGTTTTTTGTTTAAAAATGCGTCTAAAAAAATGTATTAACATTAAAGTGTTTAAATCCCTATAAAATCGATTTTTCGTTTGAAATTGAATTACATTGGATTATGAGATTTGTACTTAGAATTAAGCACGTTTATGAAATTTTGCAAAGTGTTAATCGGAATCGGAGATATTGCAAATTTAGCGGCTAATGTTACAAATTTCCAGGACCACGCGACAAAGCAAGTAGTAAGCGCGGAGCCTATGTTTATAACATTAACCACTAAATGTGCAATATCTCTAGTTCTCATTAACATTTTGTAAAATTTTAAAAAACATGCTCAATTGTAAGTTCGAATCCCATAATTTAATGTCATCTCAGCATTTTGGTTCGCAAAGCCCGATAAATTTATACCGTAATAATCTTTAGCGAACGATAAATTATTCTCTTTTCTTGAAACTTGCGACTTCCGGTGAAAACATTTCGCACTCTGGTTGGTTAAAGTCCTCACCGCCAGGGGGATCCGACTCTTTCCTTTACCCGTTAGAGAAACAGTCAAGTACAAGGCATATAAGTATAACCACTTTAACATCCATTTGGCGTCACTTTTCCTCTGCGACGGGCGTACGAAGATCTAGACGCTTCTTCTTTGATGGAATAAATAAAACAAGTGGAGAATAAATAACGTTAGAATAGAATGACTTACTCAAGTTTTTGAAAGAAATACCGCATAAAGAGACCAAAACTAGAGAGCCGTGGTCGAAATGCGAATTTTTAATTTTTAGAAAGGCTTACTCTGGGACCTCCACAAACCGTAGTTGACGAAGAGTAAAAGACTTGCTTGAGAAAGCATACTGGTTTCGCGAAGTCCGATAAATTTTATATCGTAAAAATAAAAAAAAATGATGTAATTAAAAACGAGTCATTTAAAAGACACTCGGTCTTCGAATGGGAAATTTCACTCGAAGAGATTTAGAGAGTCGTACTTATCACTTTTAATATGAAACAAATTTTGAACACATATAAACTAACTAAAAATAATCTTTTTTTTACATGTGTGGGTGGCTGCCGTCGCCAAATCCACCCTTGGTAGAGCAACCGACGTTCACCTTGCATTAAAATACAGCTGTTTTATTAATTTCCTAAACTGTCACAAGATATAAAATTGGTCGCAAAATAGGTCGCTGGCTCTCGTACTGTATTGTTGTCTACTAATTGTTATATAACGTACTAATTGCTGTATACTAATGTTGTCTTTGATTAAGAATTCATGTAGGTAGCGTATCTGGATCTTATCAAAGAATCTATATGTATTAATTTTAATCGGGTATTCTGTGCTGAAATCCACGTAGATTATTTAGTAACCAGCGTGGGTATCCATTCAGAAATCCATGTGGATTGTTAGAAAATCCACATGGATGATTACTTTCTATTTGGCCCGATAATCCACGCAGAAATCTAAATGAAATTCACCTGGAATCCACGTGGAATCTATGTACATCCACATGGATAACCACATGGATTATCCACATGGAAATACACCTAGTTATTTTCAAGAGGGAACTAAGAAAGGTTATAAAAAAGCGTATGATCTTGAGTCCAAGAATATACCTATAGTTTAGCCTATTTATATTTTATCTGGCTTGGTACTACTCACTAAAATGAATTTGAATTCTACTACTATAGGGTTATATATCTCAAGATAAAATAAAAGGAATCCAAAAACGCAGAAAAATGTTACATCAATTTTGACCGATTTGTCGAACGTCTTGCAACCGTAAATACCGCAAGCCGCGTACGAAGTATACCGAGCTCAGCTTATATTATATTATATAACCGTATACGTCCGGTGCAGTGGATATTACAGTGGGATCGATTGCGACCTATTATTCTACACGCTTTGTTTAGAACACAAAGTTTTATTCAGCTACATACTTACTCTTTTCATACATTCCACCAATATTTTATAGTCGATATATATATATGCATGGTTTTCGTTTACAGTCGCTTTACTGCAGAAACATACTTTCTTCGATCTTGATCGCTTATCTGATCTTAGGCACGATCGTTTCACCATTTCAAAATGTGCGATAACATTCAATATCGACGGAACCATAATATTAACACCTGCAAACATAAATTATGTGTCTTGATATATAGTCCTTAACTACTTAAAATTTATGAATTCGCGGTACGTCTTTTATTAGTGAATTCTTTTCATAAAGACGTATATAATACAGCTATTATTTCCACCGAGATCTCTCAAAAGACTATACCGAATTATGTTTAGACTTTTTACAATTTTATTAAATTGTATTTTGAATGTGATGGGTTTCGATTTTTTGAAATTCTCATAAAGTGTGATATGTAAATAAAAGTAAGTGTAGATTCATTCTAGGTTATAAGAAGAATATTTTAGTGTAGTAAACGTGTAGTTTAGAGTAATTCTCAAATTTTGATAATTTTGAGGGTATTTTAATAATTTTATATATAATTTATGTACCTTTAAAAAGGTGAACAGTATAGCTAGTATGAGTTATACTCTCAAATAAAATATCCTATTTTCAATCTTGCAATCATAATTAAAATGTCTGTGTAATTAAAATCGGTAAAATAATAAACGTACCAAATAATTTATTAATATAAATAACTTAATATACGTAAAATTTAAGAAGAATAGACGAAATTTTAACAAAAATTTAGTTTAAAAATTTTTTGGGCCAAAATATCGTTATACCTTTTGACCAAATTGAGATCTTATTTGAATTTCTTTTTTTTTAATCCTATGGGCTTTCTTCTAAATTTAAGTTTGAAAAATACATATTTATATGTATTTGTCTATAAGCGACCAAAGCCTAGAGTTTTTTTTTGATAAACTTTTCATTATTTAACTATTTAACTATCGTGAAAAACGGTATTGGCACATAAAATTTCGGCTTTTTTCATATTTTTACAATAGAAATCATATCTTAGAATTTGGTAAATATCCGTTCGCCGGAGGTCAAATACTCCCTTTGTTATAGTACAAAATGGTTTAACCGGAAACACCAATACAATGAATATATAAGCAAATCCCACGAGTTGTTACTTATTTGACCAAAAACGTGTTCTTTGTCTAAAATGGTGGCCCAGTGATCTTACACCTCGTGTTATCTTTAGTTATGTATAAAGAACAAAAAAGATATATGAAAAAGAGTGAAAAAAAATTTTTTTTCTATTAGTCGTTAATAAACTTTTTATTGTACATAAAATAATTGTTAAACTCATCGTTAGATGATTTGAAAGGCTTTTTAAGATATTTAATCATGCGTACAACTTTAAATACTGTTTATTTTAAACTTTAAAGAAATAAAATAAAATTAATATATGCCTAAAGAAATTTTTTATTTTTTCACTCAATATGTTATCACGTATATAATCACATATGTCGCGTCACTATATATATATATATATATATATATATATATATATATATTTGTAATTCGGAGATCAGTCGTCTAAACGCTATATATCCAAGTTATAGGATCGTGGTGACGAAATAAATCAAATCAAACCAATTTTACTTTTCTTCTTCTTATTTTTTTATTCTTATTTTTTCTTTCTTTCGACTATGCGCCGTACATCTGGTATATATACGTAGAGAGATACATATCCCAGTGCGTCTTGCCTAAATTGTGTCGTTAATCAGCGGAAAGACACGCACACTCACACGCAATATCGAATAATCCACTCTCGACTATATAAATACGCGATAATTGTAGTTTTTTTTTGTTATACTCTCGTCTATATATATATATATATATATATATATATATATATATATATATGTAACGATATACAACGCAACTTTGTATAAGTAAATATATAGATCGCTGCGAGCACCGTCGTTTCGAGTTAGCGATATTTATGCGTATAATATATATATACACATATAACTATATGTTAATGCGAGAAAAAAATGTATATATATATGCATTATTTTTCATATATATATATATACGTAACCTTCTCGTGTGCATTCGAAGTAACAACGTTTAACTTGAATTATATTATACCGTGACATACCCAATTCTTGATCAGCACTTCAGGATCATAATAATTCTGATCACGACTTTACGTTTAATATACACTGAGAAGAATCAGTCCTGTACACAGATAAATTTATTTTATCACTATATAGGAGTTGCATCGTTTGAAAAATCGTTTGTAATTTTATACTGGTTAATAAATAAAATTAAAAAAAAAAATTCTTTTTTAACATATTAATTTGAAGTGATTTGAGAATTAATATGTTATCCAGCTCTATTTGGTATTGCGACGAATATATCCATTACTCGTTTTATATTCAAACACCATAAATTCACTTGTAAACATTAATTATACGTACAAATTATTTCTGTACACAAAATATATAAGGTTTCGTTGGTTATTCTCACGTCTCTAGAGTACGCAAGGTCGTTTTACAACGTCAATTTTTAAAATTCATATTCATTAGCTATCAAGTCGTATACATTCATTTGGTATAAATGTCACGAAAATATTATCCTTCGATTGAATGGTGACTTAAATACAAGTTTTCCTTTTCTCAGTGATAGGACTCGATTTGATCTTTTTCAAAGATTATATGTTTATTTCCAATTTTTAATATATCATTCTGTTGAGATTCTACATCGTCATTTAATAAGAGGGTGTTATACTCAATTAAACATTCAAATTTCGCGCCACATAATACCAGACGAAAAAAGAACAAATTTACTTATATCAATTAATAAAAACAAATTTACGCAAAATCAGGAGTTAGTTACCCTTTTTTATGTAATTATCTATCATTTCACAAAGTTTTAAGTTATTATAACAATATGTCGCCGAGAACACCTTGAATAATACAATTTTCTTATATTTTTCAAGGTTTTCTCGGCGACATACTTACATAGCAACTTGAAACTTTGTGAAATGATAAATAATTCCATAACGGAGGGCAAGTAACTCCTAGGTTTTGCGTAAATTTGTATATATTAATTGTTATAAGTAAATTTGTTCTTTTTTCGTCTGCTATTTCGTGGCGCGAAATTTGAATTTTTAATTGAGTATATGACACACCCTTAAATCAAAATTTGTTTGTAACTTAAATATAAAAATTATCAAGATATCTCCTGGTGGTGATCAACAATTGGGTAGGTAAACGGTACGTATAACATATATATTGTATGTGTGTGTGTGTGTGTATGTGTATGTGTGTATAACTACACTGCACTTCTCGTTAATCTACAAAATCTACATGTATTCAAAAATATTTACAAATTATTTACATATACGTATACACGCACGGTCGTTGAGGTGATATATATAAACAAAAGAAAAAAAAAATATAAATACAGCATTGACAAAGCAGTATATACAAGGTGAAGGATAAGGTGATTAAAAACTCCTAAAATTTGACGTCATAATGATATAAGAATGAAGAAGATGTGTATATACCATATACTTTACGATAAATGTAAAATGTGAGTTGCGAGCAGCTATTTATTTTTCTAAGTGCCAAATCCCGAGAGGACTTATTTCATTAAGTATATTACGTATATGTAATTAAAGTTTAAAAGAAAAATAATATATATTTTATAAATGTAATGTCCTTCGAAGTACGTAAAACCGGGTGAAATATTTGTGCTAGCCCTCGATAAAAGAACGAAATACTGGATAGCGTCGATGAAAATGTATATATAAAACGCGCAGTGTAACGAAAAATAATGTGTATTAAAAATTTGTTTAATTTATAGTTACGTATAAGGAAAATGTATATAGTAAATTTTGAATACACCATTTTTTTCAGTGAAATAATAGTAATATAATGAAATTTAAGTAAATATCCACTTTGCACTTACAAGGAGTAAGGATCATCCTCTGACTGCATACCTATAGGGGATATTTTTTGACGGTAACTCAACGCTTTTAATGAAAAAGTATGATTAAGTTTAATTGCTGATAAGTTAAAAGCATTTAAAGATAATAGATACTCAAATTTAATTTTGATAAAAAGTTGAGATCGAGTAGATACGATTTGAAAGATAAGAAGCTCAAATATATTTTAATTTGGTTAAAGGTTATGGAAGAAATAAGAATAAGATGAAATTTTAACGAAAATGTACGTAGTATTCAAATCTAATCGACTTTTTGACAAAAATTTCGTCTTATTCTTATTTCTTCCAAATCTTTTGGTTAATTTGAGCTTCTTTCTTTTCAAATCGTATCTATTTAATCTCAACTTTGTGTCAGAATTAAATTTGAGTGTCTGTCTCTAACTTCTTTCGAATTATCATACATTTTTCACAATTTTTTTATCAAATGCGTAGAACTTTCGACAAACAACCTATAAGATTGAATTCTTTGACAAAAAAAAAGTTTCGATCGGGTTTATAACTCTACAACGATGAAAGACATACCTATTAGCTGACAATCGAATAAAAGTTTTAAATAAGTGAGTGTATGTATATAAGATAGGATTTTAAAAGAAATAACTTATTAATCTTCTATAACTTTTTCCTAAACTAACGAATTTGGAGATTATTTCTTTTAAAATCCAATCTACATTTAGACTCAATTTTTTTTTTAATTTAGGCTCGACTCTCTGTATTCGATATCAAGAATTGTAATCAAAGTTAACATTTATTTTGAATTATTTCGTTTAATTACGTCTGAATCACCGGACCCTGATTAACAGTCGACAAACGCACGATAAAACTATTGTAATATAATCGATTCTTATATTTTATCGCGTAACAATAAAAGTACTCCGAGTTTCTTCATATTTTCACATCACAAAATATACCCCCTATGCAGTCGCATGGATAATCGGCGAGGTTCACCTTATACTACTACATCGGTTAAATACTAAATTTGACAACCATAAACTCAACGTTTTATACATAAACGCTTTAGTTTACCGTTTCTGGATTTTCAAATATTTTTCTTATCTGTTCAGGAAAATCGTTATACGTATCAGTTTCATCAAATCCACTGTTATATATACTTAACTCTACGTAATCTCACACTTTTGAAAAAAAAAGAATTCATCTGTATTAATAAAGTACTTCCATTTCGCCCTTATTTTACCGGCAATTTTAACAACGTACACTTTGGGATTCAGAGTGCATAATAAGGCGGTAATATACCAAATTTAACAGTTTCGCAAAATTCATTGAATAATTTACGAGAGAGAAGAGTTATGCAAATTACCATATCAATCTATAGAGAAAGAGGTGGAGAAAGATGGTCCACTCAAGATCGCGCTAAAATATAATATTACATAGCACAACGAAAAATAAAAAAGTTACAATGTATTCGCGATTGCGTCGAGCGTAAATGTGAATTGTGTCACATGGGTAAGTATATAATATATGGCACCACTACCCACCGAAGGTTCGTCAACGTTTTTGAAGGCATATAGAGTTATCTTTTTTCTTCTTCTTCTTTTTTTTTTTACTTGATACTCGATATATAATCATTAAGTTATACGCTATACGTGTATAGTATCAAAATAAATCACACCGAGCGTTATAGAGTAGATTATTATAGTACACATTATGTACAGAGTGAACTAGCTGTCTATATCCTCGCGTATATATATGGGTGGTTCTCTGTGACATCGAAGATGAAAAAAATAAATATTGCTATAACTGTTGGAATATGTTTTAGAGGTATCCAGTAGTTCTCCTGAATTTTTTCAGATTTTTTCTGGGCCATTATTTTAAGTTACAGAGAGTCAAATTTGACATTTTAGCACTTTTTTGCATTATATGCCCATTTTCATGAATTTTTAGCTCCCAGGGGATGCATTTTTCACTAAAAACATAAGTATGACTTTTTTTGTAAAATTTTCCGAACTTTTCATTAAAAATACTTTTAAAGACATAAATGTATGCTGTCACACTCTTGTAAGCCATTTAAACCTTAAATAGTGAAAATCAGCAATTCTGCTCCGGACTCTGGTAACCTAATACTGTCTAAAAGATGTCTTTTTATAGTCAGAAACTGCCTAAAAATTTCCAGAGTGGGTCTAAATCATTAAGATCACTTATGGTCAAAATATCCGGGAAAAGTGCCCGAAATATTAATAGAAATGTATATTTGTTGCCTTATAACGATGAATCTATTAGCATGATCATTGCAAAAAAATTTGTGCACTTACCTTGGAGTGGTAGAAAAGTATCTTCACTTGTTTCAGTATCCATCTAATCCCCTGTGAGCTGCTAAAAATACAAATATTATTATACAAATGTAAAAAATTAATTTTTAATCATTTATAATGCTGGATTTTTAGTTTTACATCCCTTACAAGAATTATAATACTAATCTGAAGGATTACTATAATAAATATATAAACATCATTATTACAATAACTGAATATACGTATTTAATACAATAGATATATAAATAAATCGGATATATAATTATAATGAATAATATGATAACGTGACAGTGACAAGTTTGTGAAATCTAAACAATGTATTGCTGAATAATAATAATAATAATGTTGATACTTTTATAGTAATCCTTCAGATTAGTATTATAATTCTTGTAAGGGATGTAAAACTAAAAATTCAGCATTATACATGTTTAAAAATTAATTTTTTACATTTGTATAATAATATTTGTATTTTTAGCAGCTTACAGGGGATTAGATGGATACTGAAACAAGTGAAGATACTTTTCTACCACTCCTAGGTAAGTGCACAAATTTTTTTGCAATGATCATGCTACTAGATTCATCGTTATAAGGCAACAAATATACATTTCTATTAATATTTCGGGCACTTTTCCCGGATATTTTGACCATAAGTGATCTTAATGATTTAGACCCACTCTGGAAATTTTTAGGCAGTTTCTGACTATAAAAAGACATCTTTTAGACAGTATTAGGTTACCAGAGTCCGGAGCAGAATTGCTGATTTTCACTATTTAAGGTTTAAATGGCTTACAAGAGTGTGACAGCATACATTTATGTCTTTAAAAGTATTTTTAATGAAAAGTTCGGAAAATTTTACAAAAAAAGTCATACTTATGTTTTTAGTGAAAAATGCATCCCCTGGGAGCTAAAAATTCATGAAAATGGGCATATAATGCAAAAAAGTGCTAAAATGTCAAATTTGACTCTCTGTAACTTAAAATAATGGCCCAGAAAAAATCTGAAAAAATTCAGGAGAACTACTGGATACCTCTAAAACATATTCCAACAGTTATAGCAATATTTATTTTTTTCATCTTCGATGTCACAGAGAACCACCCATATATATATAGTTAAATAGATCGCTCTTTTGTATTGTTATTATTATTATTATTATTATTATTTACTATTTATTTTCACCGTTTACCTATACAACCTTCTCATTCATCTCTTATACTCCTTCTTTTTTTTTGTTCCGCGTTAAAAAGTTACTCTAATTGTTTATATACCGCCTACGGTTTCTCCCTGACTCTCTCTCCCACTCTATCTCTCTCTATCGCGTCTTTTTTTTTAAAGTTTATCTTCTTATTTTCCCCGTGAAATCTCCATTAATCCTTCTTGCCGTTATATAGGAAAGATTTATATATATATATATATATCATAATATAGCACGTACGCGTACACCTATTCGCTACAATTAAAATATATCACAGATGTCAATAAGAAAATTCTCTATATCAAGTTTAAGGAGAACGAAGGATTTTTATATATATAAACAACGCGTACAAGTCCTTCTCGAACGAAACGCCTCGGGACAGATTTTCAAATCGAGAGGCAGACAGACAGACAGAGAGAGAGAGAGAGAGAGAGAGAGAGTCAGGGGGAGGGAGGGTGGGAAATAGAAAGATGGAGATAGAAATACACAGGTGTATATATAGGATAGAGAGAAACGCTTTTGCAACGTCAAAGTCTCGGAAGTACATTTCCTCTATGTAAACGTTGTAAAATTTCAGAAAAATCTAAAAATCCTGTAGAAAAAGTGACAGTATATATTTTGGGTAATACCCGCCCCTGCAATCTACTCTGAACACGACCGACCACCAAACCAACCCTGAATTTTCTATCCATCTTCTCGCGTACCCATATATATATAGTTAAATAGATCGCTCTTTTGTATTGTTATTATTATTATTATTATTATTTACTATTTATTTTCACCGTTTACCTATACAACCTTCTCATTCATCTCTTATACTCCTTCTTTTTTTTTGTTCCGCGTTAAAAAGTTACTCTAATTGTTTATATACCGCCTACGGTTTCTCCCTGACTCTCTCTCCCACTCTATCTCTCTCTATCGCGTCTTTTTTTTTAAAGTTTATCTTCTTATTTTCCCCGTGAAATCTCCATTAATCCTTCTTGCCGTTATATAGGAAAGATTTATATATATATATATATATCATAATATAGCACGTACGCGTACACCTATTCGCTACAATTAAAATATATCACAGATGTCAATAAGAAAATTCTCTATATCAAGTTTAAGGAGAACGAAGGATTTTTATATATATAAACAACGCGTACAAGTCCTTCTCGAACGAAACGCCTCGGGACAGATTTTCAAATCGAGAGGCAGACAGACAGACAGAGAGAGAGAGAGAGAGAGAGAGAGAGTCAGGGGGAGGGAGGGTGGGAAATAGAAAGATGGAGATAGAAATACACAGGTGTATATATAGGATAGAGAGAAACGCTTTTGCAACGTCAAAGTCTCGGAAGTACATTTCCTCTATGTAAACGTTGTAAAATTTCAGAAAAATCTAAAAATCCTGTAGAAAAAGTGACAGTATATATTTTGGGTAATACCCGCCCCTGCAATCTACTCTGAACACGACCGACCACCAAACCAACCCTGAATTTTCTATCCATCTTCTCGCGTATCTATATATATATATAACGAATCTTTTTGTTTATAATACCTTTTCTTTGTAATACCTACTCGTATTCGTTATACGTAAAATTAAATCTATACATATGTACGAGTGAATTTATTGCTTGGTTTAGGAGCACAGGAAACTTGTTGAGATTTCGTTCGTATATGTACATATACAAGAATTTTTAACGTCGCTTTAACGTGTTACACACTCCGGCGAACGTCTCTATATATATATATACCCCGTACCAAAATTTGCTTGAAGGAATATAAGCTCTCGATTTATCTTGTTCCTTTTTATATATTTCACACCGTATTCTCTTTCTTTTTGGAAAAATCAATACCGAGCGCTCTACGATACATATATTATCGCTGTTTTTTTTTCTCGAACAATTCACCACACCTGCGCAATTACACTGAGAACAAAAAACAAAGCAAATTGTTGATTATCGAATGATCACGTTAGACCAACCAGATTTTCTTATTATCGCGTGTTAATCGCGTTTAGAACAGATATTCACTTAGTTTCTTACAGTGTATAACGTCGCACAGAGAAAAACTTTCACTTTCGGTTGAATTAGAATACGTTTCATTGCTCGTTTCTATAGTTGTTCTCGAGGGGATACGCACTCCAAGTGTTCAAAAGATTTTCAAAGACTTATGATTTCCAAACAGATTGCTATAGCTTTCTTAAGATCCCTAAAGATTTCTTAAGATTTCTAAATATTTCTATAGATATCTAAAGATTTCTTAAGATTTCTTAAGATTTCTTAAGATTTCTTAAGATTTCTAAATATTTCTAAAGATATTTAAAGATTCCCTAAAGATTTCTTATAAATCCTGAGGATTTCTTATGATTCCTGAGGATTTCTTAAGATTTCTTAAGATTCCTAAAGATTTTCGTGATTTCCATATTAACTTTTTACTTTTCTTTTTTACTTTTTGGAGTGCACATAGCCCCTCGGTTACCCTGCTTACTCATTCCTTTACTTCAAATATTCACAATTGTTGCAGGTTCTTCAATTTCATTACCTTTGCGACCAATTTTCGAGGAATGGTTCTTTTTTTAAATTGCCCGGGAGGATATATATATATATATATATATACGTATATTCGTTTATATTATAAATATATATACACTCACTGATTAAAAGTACTCGCGACGCAAACATTACGGTAACCAACGAATTCCTCAACCTCCTTCTCGTTCGTCGTTCGTACATCAAAAGTTTTTCTCGATGCAAGGAAAACCGAGAAAATTGTACCTCATATTTGTCTGTACGTATACAATAACAAAATTATTTCCAGCCAGAGAGTAGCGGTGTTGTAATTATTATATTCAAATAAGCTGTACCGCACCTATATAATATATATATAGTAATAAGTTAATATATAATATATGTATATAATTTACTCATTTATTTATAGACGTATATATGCAGTACCGTGCAAAAATTTGAGATTGGTAAATACATTTTTATCCCAAGTTTGAACACGTGTATCGTGTATCTCTTTGAAGTTTGGTCATACAGAAATGTAACGAATTACCATTTTTAAGTACTCTCTAAGAGTTTTCTTTCTCTTTGGCTATATTGATTCTTTCATATTTTTTCTTAATTTTAATAGTAAAAATAATTTTTTGATTTTTTTAATTGTTTTAATTTTGTTCAATCACTTGAATTTTCACGCAAACAGAAATATCAATATTTTATGAAACATCCTTTGATGTATAGATATAGATGTGTATGCGGTCAAAGTGCTACTTTACGTCATCAATTAATTGTGTATTGACACAATTTATGAAAAAAAAACATGCAATAAGTAGCATTTTGAGGGTACAAATCTATTTATCAAACAATGTTAAAAACAAAAATAATTGGTGGGATTAGCATTTTCAAGAGCTTTTAAATGTTTGGTTTATAAAATATTGATATTTCTATACTTGGGGAAACATTTCAAGTGATTGAACTAAATTCAAAAAATTGGAAAATTTCGAAAAATCTAATCAGACAGAAGGAGAGTTCTTGGAGAGTAGTTAAAAATGTTTTTGTTTTTTCATTTCTGTACGAACAAAATTCGCTGGATACGCGTGCATTTTAAACTTGAGGTAAAAATTTATTTGACCATTTAAAATTTGGCACGGTAATGTATATAATCTAATGCTTCGGGCACCATCGCTTATAACTTTCGTTTTTGATTTCATTTTATTCGTAATCATGTTTTATCGTTCATCGTTTTTACGGCGAATTACTCTTCCCTAAAATTCTTGTACGAGTTACTTTAATTTTTATCTCTTTCGTTAATTCTTCCGTCTTTTTCACTTCGGTTCTACTTATCGTTCGCACTGGTGTTGATTTAACAATTATTATTTATTATTAATATTTATCATTATTTATTATTTATTATTTATTATTAATTATTATTATTATTAAGAGATTGTCACGAGCGTGGCAACGTTGTGTAGCACTAACGAGTCACGATAACAAAGTCCTTTTTCGACGACTAACTTTCATGTTTCTTTTCTCCTTTTCTCCTCTCTGCATTTCAACACGGCCGGCCGTTTCATTTTTTTCGTTCAATATCCAATTGCGCTCGCCGTTCGACCTCTGACAAAGAGAACGACGCATACCGATTTTTCTGCAGAATATCCTCCCACAGTGCATTGTTATACGTATCAATTTAAAATTAAATCTTAAAAATTGTTACAGAGCGTTGAATTATTCAATGGTACATATAAATTTGCGTGATAAAATTTCGTGAAATAATTTTCGATTGATTTTGTATTTAATGGTATTTGAAAATTTTTCTTATTTAGGAGACAGGAAAATTGTGAGATTTCGTAGTATGTACCTTTACAAAATTACCGTCCTTTAAGTTTACATACTCCGACAACGCATATTACATATCGAAGTCCCCTTTGTTTGAAGGACAGAAGCTATCTCGATTTTTTGTTTTTTTTTTTTTGTATTCTCTTTTCTTTTTGGAAAAATCAATACCGAGCGCTCTACGATACATATATTATCGCTGTTTTTTTTTCTCGAACAATTCACCACACCTGCGCAATTACACTGAGAACAAAAAACAAAGCAAATTGTTGATTATCGAATGATCACGTTAGACCAACCAGATTTTCTTATTATCGCGTGTTAATCGCGTTTAGAACAGATATTCACTTAGTTTCTTACAGTGTATAACGTCGCACAGAGAAAAACTTCACTTTCGGTTGAATTAGAATACGTTTCATTGCTCGTTTCTATAGTTGTTCTCGAGGGGATACGCACTCCAAGTGTTCAAAAGATTTTCAAAGACTTATGATTTCCAAACAGATTGCTATAGCTTTCTTAAGATCCCTAAAGATTTCTTAAGATTTCTAAATATTTCTATAGATATCTAAAGATTTCTTAAGATTTCTTAAGATTTCTTAAGATTTCTTAAGATTTCTAAATATTTCTAAAGATATTTAAAGATTCCCTAAAGATTTCTTATAAATCCTGAGGATTTCTTATGATTCCTGAGGATTTCTTAAGATTTCTTAAGATTCCTAAAGATTTTCGTGATTTCCATATTAACTTTTTACTTTTCTTTTTTACTTTTTGGAGTGCACATAGCCCCTCGGTTACCCTGCTTACTCATTCCTTTACTTCAAATAATTCACAATTGTTGCAGGTTCTTCAATTTCATTACCTTTGCGACCAATTTTCGAGGAATGGTTCTTTTTTTAAATTGCCCGGGAGGATATATATATATACGTATATTCGTTTATATTATAAATATATATACACTCACTGATTAAAAGTACTCGCGACGCAAACATTACGGTAACCAACGAATTCCTCAACCTCCTTCTCGTTCGTCGTTCGTACATCAAAAGTTTTTCTCGATGCAAGGAAAACCGAGAAAATTGTACCTCATATTTGTCTGTACGTATACAATAACAAAATTATTTCCAGCCAGAGAGTAGCGGTGTTGTAATTATTATATTCAAATAAGCTGTACCGCACCTATATAATATATATATAGTAATAAGTTAATATATAATATATATAATTTACTCATTTATTTATAGACGTATATATGCAGTACCGTGCAAAAATTTGAGATTGGTAAATACATTTTTATCCCAAGTTTGAACACGTGTATCGTGTATCTCTTTGAAGTTTGGTCATACAGAAATGTAACGAATTACCATTTTTAAGTACTCTCTAAGAGTTTTCTTTCTCTTTGGCTATATTGATTCTTTCATATTTTTTCTTAATTTTAATAGTAAAAATAATTTTTTGATTTTTTTAATTGTTTTAATTTTGTTCAATCACTTGAATTTTCACGCAAACAGAAATATCAATATTTTATGAAACATCCTTTGATGTATAGATATAGATGTGTATGCGGTCAAAGTGCTACTTTACGTCATCAATTAATTGTGTATTGACACAATTTATGAAAAAAAAACATGCAATAAGTAGCATTTTGAGGGTACAAATCTATTTATCAAACAATGTTAAAAACAAAAATAATTGGTGGGATTAGCATTTTTCAAGAGCTTTTAAATGTTTGGTTTATAAAATATTGATATTTCTATACTTGGGGAAACATTTCAAGTGATTGAACTAAATTCAAAAAATTGGAAATTTCGAAAAATCTAATCAGACAGAAGGAGAGTTCTTGGAGAGTAGTTAAAAATGTTTTTGTTTTTCATTTCTGTACGAACAAAATTCGCTGGGATACGCGTGCATTTTAAACTTGAGGTAAAAATTTATTTGACCATTTAAAATTTTGGCACGGTAATGTATATAATCTAATGCTTCGGGCACCATCGCTTATAACTTTCGTTTTTTATTTCATTTTATTCGTAATCATGTTTTATCGTTCATCGTTTTTACGGCGAATTACTCTTCCCTAAAATTCTTGTACGAGTTACTTTAATTTTTATCTCTTTCGTTAATTCTTCCGTCTTTTTCACTTCGGTTCTACTTATCGTTCGCACTGGTGTTGATTTAACAATTATTATTTATTATTAATATTTATCATTATTTATTATTTATTATTTATTATTAATTATTATTATTATTAAGAGATTGTCACGAGCGTGGCAACGTTGTGTAGCACTAACGAGTCACGATAACAAAGTCCTTTTTCGACGACTAACTTTTCATGTTTCTTTTCTCCTTTTCTCCTCTCTGCATTTCAACACGGCCGGCCGTTTCATTTTTTTTCGTTCAATATCCAATTGCGCTCGCCGTTCGACCTCTGACAAAGAGAACGACGCATACCGATTTTTCTGCAGATATAGTCACTCCCACATCATGCATTGTATATACGTAAGTCAAATTCTACAACTACGATCTCCAGAGCGTTGTTACAAAAGTTTCAATAAAATTATAAATTATATAACACTTTCGCGTACATAGTCACAAAACCCATTAGGTGACGATCGTAACCTAACTATACATTTCAATAGTTCGTACAATACCCGAACGTTCTTCGACCACCTTGACTTTTCATAAAGTTTACATTTTGGTTTTTTTTTTTTCGTATTCTTGAAAAAAAGGCGTCAAAGCCGACGCATAGTGCTCGTGTTAAGTGGGTGTGGGTGTGTGTGTGTATGTCCGTGCCGGTGTGAAAAAGTACGCGTGTTCCTTTTTTGTTTTTCCATACACAACGACTATATTGTCATGCACTACAGTCTTTCGAAGAGTCCCCCGTGTTTTTTTGGGACAGAACAGCGAAAGATATACTACGCAGTTGATTTTTGTTCTTTTTTTTGTTTTCTTTTTTTTTTTTATTTGTTTTCCTCCCCGTCTACGTTATATTTCGTTCTCGAGCGCGACGAGATATATAGATGTATCGCTATATAGAGGTGAAGAGACCCCTTTTTTTTTTTCTTCTCGAATAATTTATTGCGCGTGCGGTGCTACCACCTCCCTTTTTTCGCGCGAATTCGTCACTTTGCTTACAGGATTCGGTGGTATACGTACATTGGAACGGTGCATCTCGATATTTTAAAATTAAGACGAATCGATATATTTTGTACCCAATGGAAAATACTCGTCTTGTCAGGAGACATGTCTGGGTTAAAATTGAAAAAAAAACGTTCGGTGTTAACGATTGATTATTTTTTTTCATAATAATCGAAAATATTTCTTAATTTTTATGTTGAATTTTTTGGCAAATTTATTTGTAATACTATTATTTTAATTAATTATGGGACTTTTTTTCTATAATCGAGTCACCGCTATGGATAACTCAGGAACCACTTCATCGAATAGGCTGAAATTTTAACAGTATCTTTTAAAAATGATTTTAATCCACTTAATTGGAACATACTCTGTTAACATTGTAATAAAAACGCTATTCTTACCAATTTGTTAAAAAAAATTAAAATATTACTTAAAAAACAGCTAAATTATTTTTTAAAATAAACATTTAGACTTTTATTGAAATTCTGTTCCATTCAAGTGGATTAAAATCATATTTAATAGTTAAAATTTAACGGTTAAAATTTCAGCTTATTCGATAAAATGTTTCCAGATATATCCTGCGGTAAGTCCATTATGGTAAAAAATCAGAGTACGAAGTCCCATAATTAATTAAAATAATTATGTTACATATAAATTATCCAAACAATTCAATATAAAAGTTAAGAGTAATACAATTTGTTTTAAAAATGAAGAAATGCTTTCAATTGTTATGAAGAAAAGTATTAATTGTTAATATATCGAATAGCTATTAATTATTAAAAATTATATTTTCTAAATCTTAAGAGTTTACGAAAAAGATATGGAAAAATTACGGAAATAATCAATCAAGGGGCGCGTGTCGCGCACCCGAGGCAAGTTAATATATGACTTTCATTATTGGTTAAGTTGATTTTTTGTTTATATTACTTTTAATTTAGTTTCATCTCAGTTCTTAAGTTGGTTTAATAATCCAGTATCTACGCACAGATAATACTATTTATCTCAATTGGAGTTGATTAATAATTAATTATTGTTTTTCGATTTTATTCTCAGACTTGTCTCCTTCATGATTTCTGCTACCCCGCGAGAAAGAGAGATAGAGAGAGAAAGAGAGAGCTCCGTAAGCCTAAGTTGGGAATACGATTTTTTTTTGTTTTTTTCTTTTCTAAGAGTATAAAAGTTTCGAGCACTTTTCGAATTTATGTACTTGTACATCTTTTTTTTCGTTTATTAAAAGGGTCGTTAAAATTTTACGAAATTCCGCGTAAATTACAGCGCGTAAGATGACGATTCAACCGAAAACGTGCGCGGCAACGTTGAAAAATTTCGGTTTGAATAGTAACAAGATAAACCAATCGATAGATAGGTATATATAGCCTAATATGAAATTGTTTGAAAATGAAAGAATTATCGCGCCTAAGAGTGATGTATATATATTTATATATATATATATATACATCTGTATATACGGTTCGAAAATTGTTATCTCAGTATATAGATATAGTTTACAAAGTCGACGAAAGAGCGCGTCGTCGTCGAAAAATACAAAGTAGCACTGGTAGTTCGGTTAGACAGGGCAAGTATATATCATGATTGTCAAATCTAATTGGATGTCGGTGTGTGTGTGTGTGTGTGTGTGTGTGTGTGTATATAGATAAGGCAGAGGAGCGTGAAAACAAAGTAAAAAATATGTCGTTAGATTCGCCGAGATCGTGGTAAAGAATAATTCCGCGCATACGCAATCACTCTAAGCAAAGCGAAACGATTCGCGATTTTTACGCGTTAGGTTCGTCTTGTTCCCTCGGGTTCTTGTTCCTTCGTCTCGCTGATAGTTCGGGAGTCCCGTCGTGTACGACGACGACCTCGGGATCGGAGCTACGACCGGCACGAGTTTCCGCTTGCGTTTCGGCTTCGGATTCACGAGCCTCCTCGACGAATATACGAAGCTCGACGCTGCTCGAGGTGCTCGGACCTACCCCCACGCTCACGAACCGCCGCTCATCCTCACGATCGTCCTCACGATCGTCCTCACGATCGTCCTCTGGCTCCTCTTCCAACGTACCGCTTCTCGATTCTTCCTTAACGTAGAGCTGTCCGAAACCTCCGGAGGGGAAGGTACTCGTAGCGAGGGGTTTCAATTTCGAGGGTCGCCTCTCGTTGATCACCGACTGGACGTCGAGGTCTTCGACGAGGGGCTCGTACATCGATTGACTCGACTTTGGTTCTTCCTTCGGGCTCGCTTCCCGACGTCCGAGTGTCACTCCAGCACCACCTCCGTAACTCGAGACGCTCGCCGACCTCGAACTGTATATAGGGATCGTTACACATTTATATACACATTTATATACAAATATCAATCTCCAATGTTGTTCAACGATCTTTCGGGGAATAATTCACCCTGAGGTAATAATATTGTACTCTCACCGGATTTTACGAATTTTTCAGACACAGTCCTTCGCATCCCTAATTTTCCAGATATCATCTTCAACCACTAAATTTATTAATGTAAATATATGAAGTAGTCAAAATGTGTGTCGCAGTGTTACACTGAGAAAAATTTGCTAGTATAAATTACTATTTTAATGGTAAAAGGAAGACAGAAATTATAAAAGTTGCTATTAATAATGGTCAAAATTGCCATTATTAATGGTAATTTTTCCAAAATGGTGGCATTTTTTACCATTATTAATAGCAATTTTTACACTTGTGGAAGTCTGTCCTCCGTTTACCATTAAAATAGTAATTTTTACTAAAAAAATTTTCTCAGTGTAGTAGTATATACATATATATAAATACACGTTTATATTGTTAATTTCTTTGGTCATAAATAACTTGGTGGACGAAAAGTTACTACCTCAAATTGGATTATCCCTCAAAGATCGTTCAACTATATCCCATTTGGTCTTTTGAAAATTCGACTTCGATCAATTAAATGTCGAGACGATTCGATTTTCAATAAATATAAATTTTACGACCAAAATAAAATATACAAATTTAAATTCTGTTATCTTTATTGTAATTTGTATAGTTGCAAGATTAATCGAAAGATATATACGTTCAAAATACGGAAAAGATTTTTCATTTAGAGATATTGACTTTTCGCTTCTCGTTCCCATTAAAAATATAAGTGTGAATGTGTAGTGTAAAATTAATAAAAAAAATGGTATTAAATTTATACGCGAGTACTCACTCCTAAGAATCACGAACCACTTCGAAAAAAATTTCATATTAGAATCAATCGGAGTTAATAGTGAAATCAATTATAATCAGAGATGATTCTTGAGAATCAATCTTTTACGTAATCAATTTTATCAAAATTGATTACAAAAAGATTTGTTGATTGTAGATTTATACATTAAAACTATATTTACTACTTTACATTTATTGGAAGTTGAATAAGATCGAGAAAAAGTTGTGTTTTGTTTCAAACGATGCGGAAAGAGAAGAAATTCAGACGCTCGAACGAGCATCAACCGCGCATCACTCTGGCCGTTTGCGAGTATACAATCCTGACACTTTATCCATCGCACTAATAATTATTATAACTACAATTATTTATTTAAATATTGATTTAGCTAATTATTTCCATTTTGTCATTTTGTACATTATTAATGATTAAAAAGTTAATTCTATATTAATCCATTTTAAGTCGTACATAGTTAAGGAATTATAAAATAATTATGTAATCAAATCAAATAAAAAAATAATTTTTTTTAATTTGATTTTTTACAATAAAAAATCATTGATTATGAAAATTGATTCCCATTTAACATTGTGTTTTCAGACAAATTATGTACTATTTTTTTGTTAATTTTACAATACATTCACACTTATATTTTTGATAGGGGTTTAACCTTTCATTTGGACTACCACTATTTAGGCGCGAGTAAGTTTATTTGTTTTTTTTTTGGTCGAAATATGCAAGCGACGAAAAGCTCGGATGAAGCTCACCTGGAAAGAGGAGGACTGGTGTCGGAAGACTTGATGTCGGGTGTAGGTATCCTAGCTTTAGCCGAGCCAAGATCGGCAACGGGACAGAGGAAATTTTTGTGTTTGTAGGTCCCACTGGTGTCTCCGGCGGCACTGGAGCTCGAGTAGGAAGAGAGCCTGCGTTGCTGGTGGATGGACTCGACGGAGGATGGCCTGGAGGGTGGCGCAACGGTGAGGAACGACCGATTCTCGGTGAGGAGGGTTGACTGCGAAGGCGAGGCCAAATACTTGGTGCTTCCGCAAACGATGGAGGTCGAAGAAGAGGAAGAGCCACGCTGAGGTATGATCCGAGGGACGCTCAAATTACTCGAGGGCTTGCGTATTAGTTCGGCCACTTCGAAGTGCATTGGTGGCGTCGAGAACATCCCGCCCTGTCGGTGTTGCGAGTGGAACGTTTGCCGACGCTTCACTTTGAATTTCGATGGCTTTCCGCTACCTCGCTGTTGTTGCTGTTGCTGCTGCTGCTGATGGTGGTGGTGGTGTTGCTGCTGATAGATCGACCTTCGGCTGTCGTCCATCGTCGACACGGAAGCATCTGTCGGTCAATGTTTCGTTAGTTTTTACGTCAAAATATTGTCGATTTTCGGAACCCGAAATTCTGTTCTACTTTTCCAAATTATGCTCTCAATCCCTAGATTTGATCTATCGTGTTAGGCTTTTGTGATATCCTAACCTAAAGGTGTACTGTTTCTCGACATATTTGAGGTTACGTACCATCAATTTTTTCTTCGTAATATTTAGATTATTTAAGACGGTCAGATTAAAGGAAATTATGTCTTTCCATGTATAAAATTATATAAATATTAGTTTAGCAATTATTTTGGTTAGTAATGTAGACAAATTAAAGGCGTATTTTGTAGAGAAAAATTGATAACTCTTTTTCATCATTTTACAAGTGCGTAAACTTAGTTTTCTTGGATCTTGGAACGATTTTTCTAGAGAAAAAAAGATTAATAGTGCTATGTAACCCCAAATATGTCGAGAAACAATGTTTATTACACTTTTAGGTTAGATGATCGAGCAATTCTAAGGATTGAACGCATTCTTCGGAAAGGTACAACAGAATTTCGGGTTCCTGACCTTCGTAATCCTGCGTTATCATTATTTCGATGTGTAACTCATCGAGGCAACATCATTTCGAATTGGTATTACAAATACAAAGTGTTATTATATTTCACGTTATGAATATAAATATCCTTCAATTGTATTAAAAATAATGCAATTAACATCTTACAACTTGACGAGCGCACCGATCGTTAAGGAAGTCTAATTTATGGGTTGCAACGAATTAAACGTGTAATAGTTGAAATACCCGTACGAATTGGTGAAAAGCATAAATTGTGCGGGTAACTCTGTGAGAGTGGATCGAAAATTTTACCGTTTTAACGTATAATAAACGAAATAACTTATTCTTTAATATTTTTATATATTAAATAGACGTATATGTATGTATAAAATTTGTGATTTATTCGTAGTAAGAGAAAATTGTATAAAATTAGCGAGAGGTGGACAGTGCACGGTGGAGTATTTATAGTGATAACACGCGTTTAAAAGCATATATATTGAGAATTGAGGAACGTAAAGTGAGTGAATAGGTGTTGGGTGCAGGTTTAGGTGTTGTTCGACAAAAGACATTATACCCCGTAAACAGGTGACACTTATTGATTTTTTTACCTTCAATAAGGTCGGACAAGGATAGAAATTTCAATAAATAAAAATCTATCATCGAAGATGAAAAACCATGGGCCGATAAAATAAAGTTTTCTGGAAAAGAATATCATCGAGGTATATTAATACGAGTTGATAAATACTCGATGTATGAGGTATGTATATTAGAGGCGAAAATGCGAAGGAGGATGTATAATGAGGAGTAAATTGGTTGACCGTACCATCCGTCATTTTCTCTTTCTCGGCCGGTGGATTGTACGTGAAATTCGAAGGAAGAGATCGGACTTTGGAGAGACCTGGTCGAGTCCCCGAGAAATCGTCGCTGCCTTCTTGCTCAGTCTCGACTTCCTCCAGCTTCTCCTCCAGTATCAGCTTCTCTTTCTTTTTCAAGATCTCCTCGTCTTCCTCCTCTTCTTCTTCCTCCTCCTCTTCCACCTCGAGCAATTCTTCTTGCTCGGCAGCGAATTCACGTTCCAGCTGATTTTCCATGTCGATTTCGTCTTCCATCTTAAATATCACAATGACAATCCGGTAAATATTGTATATACTTTATTCCACTATATAACACCGTTTTACATTTGAATGTCGCTTTATTTAAGCAAGTTAAAGATCATCACCCAAAAGTCCTATGTCATTAATATTTTGTACTTTTAAATAAATTAATATTTTCTTTTAAATAAATTTTGTATTAATTTTGAAGAAGGATTTATAACATTTTAGCGGCATTTTTTGAGATAAATTACGGTAAAAAGTTCAGCTGGAGTTGAGAAAACTTTGAAAAATTAAAAGTTTTAAGGTTATAATAATTTTTAATCAAATATATTTCAGTAACTTGTATCTGTTTTCAGAAAAATATTTCCAGTCGGTGTCTAAAATTTGGTGCATTTTAAAATTTTATTTTTTGATAGGAACACTTGACGTATATATATATATATATATATGGGGTATTCCACGTGAAGTGGTCCGATCAAAATTTTAAAATGCACCAAATTTTGGGTACACTTTGCAAATGTTTTTCAGAATACAGAAAAAAAATTTAGGTACTGGAATCTATTTGCTCAAAAGTTATTCTAACCTCAAAAAGTGAATTTTTCCATATTTTTTCAACACCAGCTGGGTTGACCGCTATATAATCAAAATCTATCAACTTTTACTATAGAACATTATATGTAACATTCGTTGCTAATTATATCTAGAATTTATTCTTCTGGGTTAGAATTTCTAATCTCAAGGTCAATGTTACATAAACTACATGTCAATATTCAACTTGAAAAAAAAGCAAGTGCGCCACCTTTGATTTTTTCATCCAAAAGTCTAAAAGAAAGCTTGGAGCAATACCTTTCAAATGGTCTGTAGCATTTTATGGCCTCCAATTCTGTAAAAAGTTATGACAATTTAAAGAAACACGAAATTTTTTAAAAAATTTAAATGGGAATTACCATGTAATTTTTGTGAATTTTTTGTCTTTCTTTAAATTGTCATAACTTTTACAGAACTGAAGGCCATAAAAATGCTACAAACCATTTGAAAGGTATTGCTCCAAGCTTTCTTTTAGACTTTTGGATGAAAAAATCAAAGGTGGCGAAGTACACTTTTTTTAAGTTGAATATTGACATGTAGTTTATGTAACATTGACCTTGAGATTAGAAATTCTAACCCAGAGAATAAATTCTAGATAAAATTAGCGAGAGGTGGACAGTGCACGGTGGAGTATTTATAGTGATAACACGCGTTTAAAAGCATATATATTGAGAATTGAGGAACGTAAAGTGAGTGAATAGGTGTTGGGTGCAGGTTTAGGTGTTGTTCGACAAAAGACATTATACCCCGTAAACAGGTGACACTTATTGATTTTTTTACCTTCAATAAGGTCGGACAAGGATAGAAATTTCAATAAATAAAAATCTATCATCGAAGATGAAAAACCATGGGCCGATAAAATAAAGTTTTCTGGAAAAGAATATCATCGAGGTATATTAATACGAGTTGATAAATACTCGATGTATGAGGTATGTATATATTAGAGGCGAAAATGCGAAGGAGGATGTATAATGAGGAGTAAATTGGTTGACCGTACCATCCGTCATTTTCTCTTTCTCGGCCGGTGGATTGTACGTGAAATTCGAAGGAAGAGATCGGACTTTGGAGAGACCTGGTCGAGTCCCCGAGAAATCGTCGCTGCCTTCTTGCTCAGTCTCGACTTCCTCCAGCTTCTCCTCCAGTATCAGCTTCTCTTTCTTTTTCAAGATCTCCTCGTCTTCCTCCTCTTCTTCTTCCTCCTCCTCTTCCACCTCGAGCAATTCTTCTTGCTCGGCAGCGAATTCACGTTCCAGCTGATTTTCCATGTCGATTTCGTCTTCCATCTTAAATATCACAATGACAATCCGGTAAATATTGTATATACTTTATCCACTATATAACACCGTTTTACATTTGAATGTCGCTTTATTTAAGCAAGTTAAAGATCATCACCCAAAAGTCCTATGTCATTAATATTTTGTACTTTTAAATAAATTAATATTTTTCTTTTTAAATAAATTTTTGTATTAATTTTGAAGAAGGATTTATAACATTTTAGCGGCATTTTTGAGATAAATTACGGTAAAAGTTCAGCTGGAGTTGAGAAAACTTTGAAAATTAAAGTTTTAAGGTTATAATAATTTTTAATCAAATATATTTCAGTAACTTGTATCTGTTTCAGAAAATATTTCCAGTCGGTGTCTAAAATTTGGTGCATTTTAACAGAAAAAAAAATTTAGGTACTGGAATCTATTTGCTCAAAAGTTATTCTAACCTCAAAAAGTG
Source organism: Theocolax elegans (assembly GCA_026168455.1). Taxonomy (NCBI): domain Eukaryota; kingdom Metazoa; phylum Arthropoda; class Insecta; order Hymenoptera; family Cerocephalidae; genus Theocolax; species Theocolax elegans. The sequence goes on from CM047429.1 coordinate 75,023,868, forward strand.
AATTTTTTCCATATTTTTTTCAACACCAGCTGGGTTGACCGCTATATAAATCAAAATCTATCAACTTTTACTATAGAACATTATATGTAACATTCGTTGCTAATTATATCTAGAATTTATTCTTCTGGGTTAGAATTTCTAATCTCAAGGTCAATGTTACATAAACTACATGTCAATATTCAACTTGAAAAAAAAGCAAGTGCGCCACCTTTGATTTTTTCATCCAAAAGTCTAAAAGAAAGCTTGGAGCAATACCTTTCAAATGGTCTGTAGCATTTTTATGGCCTCCAATTCTGTAAAAAGTTATGACAATTTAAAGAAACACGAAATTTTTTAAAAAATTTAAATGGGAATTACCATGTTAATTTTTGTGAATTTTTTGTCTTTCTTTAAATTGTCATAACTTTTTACAGAACTGAAGGCCATAAAAATGCTACAAACTTTTTGATAGGAACACTGACGGTATATATATATATCTATATATATATATATATATATATATATATATATTCAACACAAGGTATTTCCTTCTTCTAAAAATTCACAATAAAAAGTTTAATTATGATAATAAGTCATCTGTGTATACACATTGATATAAATTTTGCATGCACACAAAATTATTTAAAAATAACAATTAAGGAGTTAAAATTGAAAAAGAACTATTCAAAATTAATAAATAATAATTTTCTTCATAACAATTGAAAACATTTCTTAATTTTTTAAACAAATTGTATTATTTTTAATTTTAATTTTTTGGTGAATTTATTTGTTACATAACTATTTTAATTAATTATGAGACTCGTAGTTTCATTTTTTTCAGCAACTACTTCATCGAATAGGCTGAAATTTCAACAGTAACTTTTAAATATGATATTAATTCACTTTAATGGAAGAGGACTGTGTAAATATTGTAATAAAAATTATTTTCGCCAAATTATTTAAAAAAAATTGAAAACGTAACTAAATAATTTTCTCAAATAAACATTCTAACTTTTATTGAAATTCTGTTCCATTCTGTGTGGATTAAAATCATATTTAAAAGTTTCTGTTAAAATTTCAGCCTATTCGATGAAGTGATTCTTGAGATATCCTGCTATAAGTCCAATATGAAAAAAATGAGAGTACAGAGTTTCATAATTGATTTTATCACTCGGTGGTTTTTTAATATTGATTGTTGAAAATTTATCGATTCTTCCAAGTCAAATGATAAAAAGGAAAAGTGAAGTAAAAACTTTAACACATACTTTCCTCTTGTACGTTTTGGTGGTTAATGTCACCCTCTTCATACTTCTAATATAAACACTGTAATTTGTATAGAAATTTCGTTACAAGTAGATTTTAATCCCCGCTTGTTTTTTCTCATTATCTTGACAAGGAATTATTAACAAGCAATCCCTTTTAAGCGAAGATTTAAATCGAGTTGCGACGAAATGTTTGAATACGAATTTCAGTATTTATATTAAAAGTCTGAAGAAGGTGTCATTGACCACCGTAACGTACAAAAGGAAAAAATATGTTAAAGCTTTTACTTCACCTTTCCTTTTCTCATTTGCCTCGGGAAGCTCGATAAATATCCAACAAACAACATTAATAATAATACAATTTGTTTAAAAAATTAAGAAATATTTTGAATTTTAATGAAAAAAAAGAACTAATTAATTATTAATATCGAATAGCTTCTTTCCAATTGAAACCCAAGCTTGTCCCCGTAATAGTATTACGACTTACGACGTTTAACTATGAAAATTGAGAGAGCGGAGCGTAACGAGTAAATACGAGAGTAAATACGAGACAATTGGTACCTGTTTGTGGCTCTCCTCGAGGTGTTTCATGAGGACGGCGACGACGACGTTGACGAGGACGAATTGCGCCATGAGGACAAAGATGACGAAGAATATCGGTGCTATGATGTTGCTGACACAGCAATTTTTAACGCAGTCTGCGGCGTCGTCGCAGTTATCTCTGAGGGTGTCCTTCATTATCCCGTTCCAGTTATCGCCAGTCGCGACCCTGAACAGGGTGAGGAACGCCATCCCGAAGTTGCTGAAGTGCGCGTGCTCACCGAGACCTTGGCACGGCATTTCGTCGCTACACTCTGTACGAAACGATCAAATTTTTTAACTCGACTAATACTTGTATTACATCCGTTTAACAATTCTCGCGGCTCGATATGTGTATATTATCACGTGCACTGATGATCGAGAAAAAAAAAGTAGGAAGGAAAACTGGCGTTTCCTTTGCACGTATAAATGACGAGGCAACTTATTATTCACCGCGTACCCTTGAAACGACACGAGTTTATTTCCAATCCCTTTACATACATTACCAAAGTATAAACGACTCTCGAGGGAGTTGTATGTAGGGTGTATATATATATATATATATATATATATACGTTACATATTCTCCGATTGCGAGAGAGGCGAGAAATATCCAAGGGATTTCCGTTTCTCCATCTAAATCGTTGGTTCTTCTATCTAACGAACCACTACACTTAAATACCTCTTAATTTACGTCTATTCGTTTGGATACGCGTCACGTGGAATTATTTATCCCCCAACATTTTCGAGATCGTTCTACCACCACTTTCAACGATAATAACGCGGTTTTATCTTGTACCTGACGGTACTCTCTTTATTTATTTATTCATTTATTTATTCACTTTATTTATTTATTTATATATTTATTTATTCACTTTATTTATTATTTATTTTTTTATTTTTTATTTTTTTATTTATTCGCATAATTACATTATCATTACATTGTCTTACACATTGTAATTTTAATCACGCTACCTAATAATTACTGAAATTTTTTAACCATATATGGGCGTCTTAGCTTTTTATTTCTTTTTTCATATTTATCAAAATTAATGCAGGAGTCTGAATTTTTTTTCTTTCTTATGTTTTGTGAAAATAAAAATATATAAAAATATAAAAAACGATAAAAAAACAAATTGATAGAATAAAAAAAATGGGTTTTTGAGAATTTAATACGTTAGTGGTGAAATTTGGTGAGTACCATATGCTTTTTATGATTGGAATACTTTGATTGATGTATCAAGATTATAGAATCGCCATTAGGATTCGGTTTCAGCGTTAAAAAATACGTCGGAAACCTATATTTACACTTTTGGACCGATTTGCCAAATATTCGATTTTCTATAAAATTCGGTTAAAACCAATTCTTATATGTATATTTTACTATCCATATTAAAATTTCAGATAGGTAAGCGGTATTTATTTTCCGGAAAAAAATTGATAAAGTTATAAGCACCGATTCCTTTGTAAAACAATTTTCTATGGAATTTAAAAAAAAACTAATATGTTATTCAATGTGGTATGTAAAATAACATTGATAAATATTAGGCGTTCAAAGTTTGAAGTTAACGTTATTAGTATATTTATATCGAGGTACAGTATCGTTCAAAAACTTGGACATCTCCTTTTCCGCCATTTCGTCAAGATTTTCTGGATTGTAACACCATTATATAGCACAAAAAAGTATATTTTACAGAGTTATAGAACATTTATAGTATAAAAGCAGCTGATTAAATAATAAAATGAACTTATGATATGGATACAGTCATAACCCCCTTAAATACCTATACATACAACGTTCCGAAAATATTTGTCGCTTTATTTTTGTATTTACAAAATGTAAATTAATTCAGACAACCTTAGAACATTAATGAACGTTCGTTCACTTGGATTTTCATACGTCTGTTATATACGTTATATAATAAAATTTTGTGAAAACTCTATTTGGTTGGAGAGGTTCAGCGAATATTTGAAGATAAACTTAATATAAGTAATCATATAGATATTATTAAAGAACCGGTTGAATATAATTATTTTACTGGATTATTCTTAACGAAGATTCGATTGCAAGTAAAAATATATAGTTACTAAAGCTGCTTACTTAAAAATGATACAATTATTGAAAAATAATTGTTTCCATAAAAAGTAATTATTTATAGAAAAAACTGATAAATTGTTAAACGTACCATTTCAACAGTTAATATAGATTTCGATCTTTTATTAATACACGCGATGTTTAAAGTAATTTTTACGAATTTGGTTAAGTGAGCCAGACGTATAGAATATTTAAAATTAAATATTACAATCAGAAGTATTTTATGGTAATACAAAATATATTGATGAAAATAAATTAAGATATTATTTTTGTGAAAATTTTGAATTGTTGATTATACGAAAATCGCTAACAAAGAACCATCAGAATCTTCGGTTCAGCGTAGGACTCAAAATCAGTGTTCGTACTCACTTATACCGTAAAGTATATTTTACACTTTTAATAGGATTGGTCTGAAATTTTGTGGTAACCTTTTATAAATTCATTGTTAGAAAGTAAGTAGAACAGAAATTATACAAAATTTCTTAATTTATTTTAAAACAATATTTTAGTAAATATGTGAAAAAAAAGTTGTATAAAAAACAAAATTTTTTTTTGTGAATAACATTATTGATTTTTTAAATAATCTCGTCCTAAATTCACAAATTATTTTTAATTTGGTTTAAATTATTTTATTAATATTATTAATAATTATCTTATTATATATTATTATATTACAATATACTATAATATATTATTAATTTTATTATCTTAATATTTTAGAGTTTAATTAAAAAATCAAAAATGAATGATAATTTATAGATCGGTGCGATTAATTTTTCTGCAACCCTGGTGAAACCGTGTCTTGCCCCCTTAACGTATTATATGAATTATAACCATCTATGAATTTTCAATTAAAACGCAGGCTGTCTTCCATATAACAAACGTTAAAAAGTACTCGTTCGAATTAGTGTCATTACAAAAAATTTCACTTTTTGATAACTTTTTATTCTCATAAACTCAGTTATATTTTGGGTGGATTATCGATTGCTTTGACGAGTCAAGTTAAATTATCTAATTACACAACGTTTCGAAGACACATTTGCCTCCATCTTCAGGTGCTAAACTTTATTAATAATAATTAATTAATTTATACAATGCAAATATAATCGTCTACAACAAAGTTATATTTACTAAATTTTTTTTTCGAGACTATCGGGTATTATTTAATTGCCGAGAAATGAAAATGAAATGATAAACTTACCCAATCGGCCGAAAAGCTCAACTCCCAGAGCAGCAAATATGAAGAATAATAGGAAGAAAAGTAGACCAAGATTTCCGACTTGGGGTAACGCTTGCATAACCGTATCCAACAACGCGCGTATACCTTTAGCCATTTTCAACAATTTCAACACTAGACCAGCGAAGAAATAATAATAACGTATAATTAATACACAGGTGTATACAATGTAATAAAACAAAAGATGTGCAAACGAACCTCTGGCTATTCGTAAGACTCTCATAACCCGTATGATCGTTGGATTGATCGGAATGATCTTCGATTCGACCTCCTCGAGGACGATACCAACAACGGATAATATGACGATCCCGATATCCAGTTGATTCCATCTGAAAATACGTATAGATGGAGAGAGGAGTGAAAATTGAAAAATCGCGCACTAGATATACTCACTTGTCCTTCAAGTAGAGATGAAGACCAAGTGCAAGTAGTTTCATCAACGATTCGAGAATGAAAACTGCGGTGAAGAAGTAGTTGAAGATTTTTAAAGCGTAGGTCAAGGCTTTCGGCATCATGTAAAATTCCATGGCCATCGTGATGACGTTCAAACCGATGACCGCGGCAATCGCGAGATCGAAGTACTTCGACGTCACGACGTTGTGTACGAACAGCCGAATCTTTGAATAATTGGCGTAATAAGGCGGCTCGTGCATCTCTGAAATTACAAATCGATACATTGTGTTTGTATTTTGAGTTCTGGTATATACGCCGAACGGAAACTTACTTCTCCTCTTCTTTTCCATTTGTAGCGCACGTTTCGCGGCTCTTCTCACTCGCTCCTCCTTCTCTTGCTCCTCCCGACACCTGTGGAAATTTTCGACGACCACACCGACGAACATATTCAGCACGAAAAATCCGACCAGCAGAATGAACGCAATGAAATACAGCAGCCTCCATTCCGAATAATTTTCTATTGGCTATAAGTAAATTGTGAAACGAGTCGTTTTATACATATATATATATATATCTCGAAAAATCCTATCAAAATTAGAAATATAATACTTGTCGATTCCGTTTTGATTCTAGTACTTTCTATTGCAGAAACTTTCTAAATAATACACCTAATTATTATCTTTAAAAAAAATTTTTAAGTTATTGTTTAAGTATAAAAAAGATGTTCGTCAAATTAAAGATACTGAACTACTATAGATAATAATTGTAAAAGTGTGTTAGGAATTACTATACACTATACTTGCATATTTGTACACTTAAGTAGCCATTAAATTACGAAGGTTATCTATTAGAGGGTTAAGACAAAGTGCAAAGAGAGCTCACCTGCTGATCTACACCGACAGCGTCAAGGCCCGTATACATGATGTTGACCCATCCGTCGCGAGATGACAAAACAAAGAGAGACATCAGAGCTTTCCCGAGATCGTCAAAGTTGTACTTGCGGTTGAGCCAGACGTTGCGCTTGTCGGCGAGGCAGTCGGTCTTGTTCTTCACGTTCTTGATGTCCGGGCCCTCGCAGTAATAGAACGCACCCTTGAACAGTTGGACTCCCAGGATACCAAAGATTACGAAGAACGTGCAGCAGATGAGGACGATGTTGCCGATCGGTCGTAGGGAAGAGAGTAGCGTCTGGACCACCAATTTCAAACCCGGGGCTCGGTTTATCACGCGGAGGGGTCTCAGGGAACGCAGCAGTCGGAATACCTAATCGTTATTGCAAAATCATTAAATATGCGCATTCAACAAAAACCCACACACACATACACAACTAAAATCATTATGTCTGTGTACTCTCGAAATTTGTTAGAGTAAAAAAGTTGCGTGAACATATTCCGCCAAAAACTGGAGTGAGTAGTACATTATCCGAGAGAAAATATCACTCGAAAAATAAATTGAATTTGAGGGTGTAATGTAAATGTTTAGTGGAGTGTTAAATTCTGACTCGATAGTTGACTCTGACAGGCAGAGGCAGTTGAATAAAAATAACCCAAATGTTCTGGATAAAACGGTGACGTTCGTTCGTTTATTTGTATATAAATACTGAAAATATCACATTTAAATTTTGAGCATTGCACTACAATTACCCAAAACACTTGGATACACTTTTTTCCACATATAGGGATCGTGAAAAAGGTCAGTATCGTCAGAGTAGTAGTAGTACCGATCAATTGTTTTCTCACCCTCAATATGCCGAATATCCGAGGACTGCTCGATGAAAGGAGAGACATGCCCAAATCGATAATGGAGATTACGACGAGCGAGCCATCCATTATGTTCCATCCTGAGGTAAAATAAGCGTTCGTCCCGTAAAGCATTCCCGTAGCAACGACCTACAAATTGAGAATCGAGATAATCATTACCAGCCACGTAGAGCCAAAAAATAGAAAACAATATCACCACGATGGAACGTCCATTAGTTATACATTTTGTATTTTTGCGTTATTTAATAATTATGAACAACTTTGGTTGAGCTTCACTACGCATATATATCCGCCAAAAGTTCCGGGGCGGACGTGTTGGGTGACTTTGAATCAAACAATGATTATAGGACAAAAGTTTTAGCTTTTTTAACGGTGACTTTTATGGTGACCTTGGATTTTACCTTGACATTCATTTTCAAGGTTATTTCAAGGTCAACTTTGCAATTTCAAATGGGAATCCCTATTTTTGACCCCGGAACTCGAAAGAGCGTAAAACTTTACGTTCAGATATTCCCTTATACAGACATTTCTGTGCAGTATTTTAATTGACCTTTAAATGACCCTTAAACCTCCTCGTGACCGCCACATAAGGGAATATCTGAACGTAAAGTTTCTTGCTCTTTCGAATTCTGGGGTCAAAAATAAGGGTTCCCATTTGAAATTGCAAAGTGAACCTTGAAATAACCTTGAAAATGAATGTCAAGTTAAAATCCAAGGCCACCATAAAACTCACTGTCAAAAAAAAACTAAAACTTTTGACCTAATCATTTTTTTATTCAAAGTTACCCAAACTCGTCCGTCCCGGAAGTTTTGGCGGACCCTGTATATCAGTTAATCGTTAAATTAAATGTAGGATTAATAAGATGTACCTTGACAAACATTTCGAGGGCGAAAACGACGGTGAAAATATAATTAGCGCTCGCGAGGAAAACTCGCTCTCGACTGTCGGGTGGTATGTTGGGTCGCTCCATTGCCAAGGTTATGCAGTTCAAACCAATGAACAGGAGCACCACATTGTCGAACCACTTCTGCTCGACGAACCAGCAGCAGAATATTCGAAATCTGAAACGAACGACATTAACATTTCAAAATACTCTTGGTAATAACACTTTGGAATCAACAATGCTCAAGTTATTTCTTGTTACTTTTTTCAATTATTATTGGTTCTCGTATTGAATGTTATGTATTGTTAGATTTGTATACGAACTCGAAGAAAAAAATATAAAAACCATTAAACTATATATGACTCAAACAGTGGCTCCGAGAGTTTAACCATCTTGTAGGGTTGATACGTGCCCAACATGGAATCTGGATTATTCTCATTGACCACATATTTTGAGCTGTATTGGATTCGTATTCGTATACGTAATAACCAATTTAGTGATAAAACGTTGCGGTTTTCGTGATCCAACATTTTGGATTCCCTTTGAACTGTATACTATCCCTACTTGTTATCTGTGCCGGATCAGAATTTGGAATGTGACGATTATCTCATTTCGTACAACAATTCACAGCCCTTTGATTCATAAATATTTAACAATTGGTGTAATTCTTTGTTTACACATCCAACCGGGCTGAATGATTATGAAACCCACAAATTTTGGAAAAATTCACTATTAATCCAATCACAAAGTAAATGTGTATTTTGTTAGGTGCAAACTACTAATTTTTCATGAATCGGAATATAAATGGTTTGTTATTAGTTACAAAATACTTATTTTTAGCGACAATCCATTAACAAATAGTTAAATTTTTACCAGGATTAAAGAGGTTCGATTACAATATAATTACCAATAAAAACAATTGGTTTTAAAAATAAAGTTTAAAATAATAATAAATTTAGATATTGACAGAACCGCGATCTCTAAATCAGAAAAAGTTTCGAAGGTGATACCGTTAATAATATAATCCTGTTTATCAGGGACTGGATGAAGTTGAGCAGAGCAACCCAAAGCAAATAATGTAAGATAGAGTCGAGTATACAGAGGGTGAAAACACACCGATTGTTCTGGGGAAACAAGTAAAGGGAGTAATCGTCCCGCTCCTTGAGGCATCCCTTGGGCTCGAGGAACATGACGATCCGTTTGATTCGATTGACGCTGGTCGCGCTCTCGTGACCGTTGGACGGTGGCGTTTGATCGCCCGTCCGCAAATTTTGGTCGGGCTCCTCCTCTGGAAGCCTCTTGATACGCGGAAGCGGACCGGTCTCGATGGTCAAATTATTGATCGTCCGAGGAGTCGAGCTCAACGGCACCTCGTCGAACGGCAAGTTTTTCCTCCCTTGGATACCCTCGTAGCCCCGCAGTGAATTGCGACGAGACAGATCGTCCGTCCACCGCATCTGAAACCCAACCTTTTTAATGTCATCTTCATCTTCCTATAATAATGTATAGCAACTCGATCTTTCTAACGCGTACTATCCCAATTTTTTTTCTCTTTACATTCTCGAGCGTCACCTGATGGAAATCGTACCGTATTTTACACTACCTTCGGGCGAATATTATGATACGATTTCTACAAGTGTCACTCTTTAATTTTCCAGACAAATTTATTTTTTAAATTTTTTCATCGCCGTATTATTGTTACTATTGATTTTTTAGTTTTAAATGCAGATAAACAGATATTTCGTATACATTTTTTTTTCTTAACAAATACTTTGTCACAATTTATTTTAATTTTCTCATTATAAACGAAACTTTAGATACAATTTGTTTCAGTTAATACAAAGAAACGCGAAAAATTGTTTTTTAAACTAAAACTAAATTATATTTTAGTTATTATTAGAATTAACGCGTTTTTTAACAGTCATTATTTGAAATATTACCCTGTCTTATTTACTTAAAACAACAATTTTATATCTTATTCATGATTTATTATACGTTTTTCCCGCGCTGCCAAATCTAACCTACAATGTTTTAGACGCATGTGCAAAACGTAAACCAATCACATAGCCGTTTCACTTGGCTTCATAACATCCGGAAATCACTTTTTTTATTTGAGGATTATTTTCAACAAAATTTTATTTATTTTACTTTCGATTACTTTTTTATAACGAAAAAAAAATCTAATTAATAATTAATTAGTTTTTTTGAACGTAATTATTATGTATTATTTTGTTTGCTTACAAATAATAAAATGAGACGTTTACAGGACTATTCGACTCAACTAATGCGGATGTATGCAATAATTAAATAATTTGAGTGAGAGCATAATAATAACAATAATAATGGTTCGATAATTAATTATTAATTTAAACCCATCAGAAACATATTTTTATTTCTTTTAAATGTACTCGCAAGAATAATCGTTATAGATTTGAATACGTATTAACCTACAGAATCATAATGTATTTTAATAATTAAAAAATTTTGTTTTATAATAACGCTCTTTTCTAACGTTTAATATCAAAAACTAAATAAATCAATATTAATTTTAATTAGTGTTTTTTTCTAAAACAAAAATAAAAATTTAATTTTCGTATATTTAAAAAAAAACGAAAATAAAAGATTTTGTTATATAGTATGTTGTAAAAAAACGTTTCTCGACAAAAGTATACACGGTTTCCCATTTTAATCTATGGATCCCTTTGTATGACATTCATTGTCATAATTCAAAAAATTTTTTGTAGATCCATAGATTAAAATGGGATACCGTGTATGTTATACCCCTTAGGTTAGCTGAACTGAAAATAAGTATAGGCTCCATGAATGTTTAAATACATATAATTTAAATGACTATTTGATTTAGCTCTTTTAATATTTATATTTTATTACACACATGTAACCGAATTTTTTGTTCGGTCAATGGTATTAGCTAATATTAATAGAAATCTACTTGAAATTTGTAAGAAAAAATGTATTTTAATGTATATACAAAAAATCAACCAGTTTTGAGATATAGAACATTGAAATTGTCCAAAAAATCTTAAAAACGCAAAAATGAGCATTTTGGAGTTTAAATATCTCTAAAACTATTTAAATTTGGCCTCTAAAATCCAAAATAGTAAATAGAGTGTATTATCAAAGTTACAAGAAAAAAAAAATTTTTTATCCCTCGATTTGACAGAAAATCGCCCATATATATATATAGAAGAATAAGTACTTCCCGACGAGGAGTATAAAAATATATTGAAAAGAACGTACTTGATTCGAGGTCGAGGTGTACCTATGAATAGAGGATCTCCTACTTCTTATAGAATTGTTGGGACTAAGGCTGCAATTGTTGGTTGTCATGGCAGTTGCGCGATTGTTCGGCACATCCCGTTGAGTGTCGTTTCTTATAGAACCGTGGAGGTAGCCGCCGTTGTAGCTCGTGTAATCTCCGCAACTTCTGTGTAAGAAATGCCTCGGTTAAATATAATGCATCGTTATCCATTATACTCGGATTCTTCGATAAAGAACAAAAAAAAACCATTGTAATCCTACTTTAAGGATACAGTTTAATAAATTTTAATTTACAATTGAAAGCTCAAGCGAGCTTCGTTTTGTGTGTAAAAATCAATGGTAATGATGGAAGATGGAATTAGCTAGAATTTACCCTGATACGTACGAATGTACATTATACATCCACTGATAAAAAGTTTAGATTAAAAATTACTATAGTTTCTAGTGAAGAAATTACAGACTGACAATAACTGAGGAAAATTGGTATCGTTTCCAGTAAAAATTACTAGTTTATAATAAAATTTACTATAACTTTTCTAAATTTTAATATAAACTATAGTCATTTTTCTTAGTTTGTCAGTCTGTGATTTATTTACTAGAAACAATAGTAATTTTTAATACAAAATTTCTGTCGTAATTTGGGACTCACGGGTGGTAAAAATTTAAAAAAAAAAAGTTTAACACAAATTACTTTCAAAGACCTTTGTAAACTTACGTTTCCTTAGGAAAATTAAATAAAAGGTCTGAAAAGGCATACCTATGTGTCGAAGCATTTAAAAAGTAGTTTTTAAGTTTATGTCGTATGTCTTAAGAATCCGCGTTCAAAAGTTCGATAACGCTTTTTAAAGAAACATTTATATAGTCATGGCAAAAATATTGTTTTATTGATTATTTATGCACGAGTCTTTGTGAATATATGAATTACGATTAGTTATTACAAGCAGTGCCTTTTTATTAGTGCTACTCAATTTTGGAGCGGTAGTAAAAAAGGTATCGGTAAGTCTGCGTACGCGTACAAGATTAAATGTTGGTGCTCGAACTTACTAGACAATAATGTTTGCTAAAACCTCGATTGGAAAATAAATAACAATTTAATTTTAAGTTATAGGAAATTGATGTTTTGCAAGTAAATGTAACAATTATTTAAATCTTATTAAAGTGAACATACATCCCGAAGATCAATGAACACGTTGACGAATAAGAATACAATAATAAATTTCACGTAATGTTGAAAATGTGGAAAATAATATAGACGTGTGGTTGGGGATAATAATGAGTAGTCGAGAGGACTAGCTGGACGACCATGGAAAGAAAAAAAAGGGTACGAGGGGGTAGATCGGTGATCGGTGAGTAGGACGTATAAAAAGTAAAGGTGAACTCACAAGGACTTGTGACCGACGTTACTTCTCCCGTTATTGAGGATCATGATTCGTCCCGGTGGCTCCTCTTCCCATTGGGACCACCTTTTCCTTCGCAAGGATGGCCTTGACAAACGCCAGGAATAGCCCCGTTGAATCCTCGGTGGGCTGTCGAGCAACAACGACGTAAGTCTCCCTCGATCATTTTCATTTACCTATTCATTTATTCATTTCTTTCCTCGACCTTACCATTTTACTTATACAAATATTATTTTTAGACTTTTTTTTCGATACTTATCGCTTCAACGGAGAGTTATTTCCTCAATACTTTTTATTATTCTTTATTTAAATTGTAGTTTAAGGGGACAAGCCTGGGTTAAAATTAAAAAAGAACTATTCAATATTAACAATTAATTATCTTTTTCATAATAAACATATTCTAATTTTTGTATTACTGTTAACTTTTATTTCAATTTTTTGGACAATTCATTTGTAACATAATTTTAATTAATTATGAGACTGCGTACTCCGATTTTTTACCATAATGAATTTACCACAGGATATCTTCGTTGAACCACTTCATCGAATAAACAGAAATTTTAACAGTAACTTTTAAATATGATTTTAATCCACACAGAATGGAACAGAATTTCAATAAAAGTTAGAATGTTTATTTGAGAAAATTATTTAGTTACTTTTTCAATTTTTTTAAATAATTTTGTGAGAATAATTATTTTTTACTATGTTTACACAGTTCTGCTTCATTAAAGTGAATTAATATCATATTTAAAAGTTACTGTTGAAATTTCAGCCTATTCGATGAAGTAGTTGCTGAAAAAAATGAAACTACGAGTCTCATAATTAATTAAAATAGTTATGTAACAAATAAATTCACCAAAAAATTAAAATTAAAAATAATACAATTTGTTTAAAAAATTAAGAAATATTTTCAATTGTTGTGAAGAAAATTATTATTCATTAATTTTGAATAGTTCTTATTGAAGACCATTGATCAAGTCTCAGAGTTTTAGACATAAAGTTATTCAATCTTTTTAAAAAATGTATAAGTAATAATAAAGACTATATACGTAAAGTAAAATAACTCATATTTAAATGTGTGTTATCCGAGAAGGAGAAGTAATCTGTTACGGTTAACGGGATGTCGGGCCCAAATTACAGGAATCTGCACCTTTCAACCCGAAAATATACCTGTATCTAAAATATTGAATTAAAAATTTGAAAAAGTTCACACGAACAGCTTAAAACGCAAGAAAACGCTAGACGTTTTGATATTTTTAAGAAGAAATTATTTTATAAATAATAATAGAATAAGAAGAAATGATTTTATAAATTATAGTAGAGTAAACAATTTTTGGTCGTTAATTAGTATTCAAAAAAGGCATTAACTTTCAACCCAAACATCGTAATAAAAATACCGAACTAAAAATCTGTAAAAATTTGTGCATATTATTTAAAACATGCTAAAGGCCTGACGTTTAGGATTTAAAAAAAAAGGAATTTATTTGTTTATAAAAAAAAATGTTCCGAGTCCGACATCCCCTTAACAGGTAGTACTTGAATTTTGCTATGTTTGAACAGAAATTAATCTGTTTACAAAAGTTACGGTTGATCAAAGAAATATTTGTTGAGTTTGACATCTCGTTGAATCGGAGTTAAAAATCAGTGGATCGCAATCGAGTCGGTTTGTAAGCAAAATTTGCTTTATCGAGATTTAGTCGATACGGGACGATATATATTGAAGTTGCGTACCTCGAGCTAGAAGAATCTCTTGGCGTGGAAGAATTGACAGTGGCGGTCACGAGGCTGATACGCCTCGAAGGCTGGCTAACTAAATTATTCGCTGTGATTTTGTTATTGTTGTCCGGTGGTTTCAAGAAACCCGAGTAAATGCTGCATTGACTCTGTACCACAAGGAATAACGATTATTTGTACCTAATAATATAATTGCACCCATACATACGTCAAGTGAAAATTCACGCGATATACTCCAGTAAACATCTTGAATATATATTATATATTTAAAATATTTTATTTAAAGACGTATATTTAAAATAAACGTCGAGAAAGTTAAAGTAACTCAAGTGTGTATCTTTACTAGCTGTATTGCACGAAAGGTTATTAGACGGTTATTCAAAAATGAGCATCGATTCGTTAAATCGTTTGGGTATATTGTTATTTCGTACGCAAAAATATACAGAACGTTACATTTACCGTCCGATGGAATGGCCCTTATTTTAAAACTCATTACAACTTTAAAGCCAAAAATTTGAATGAATATCACTTATATTACTGTAATTCGTGTTTGACTATGATTATATATATCCTCTTGACTTAAAGTTTAAATAAAATCTATCTCAACGTAAATAAGCAACAATTTATATGCCAGCAAGTAAATAAATTAATTCATATACTATTAAATTTCAGGCCTCGGCATATACTCACAAGGGAAGTACATGACCTCCGGGAAACGGATCTCATCCTAACTTTGGTATGTCTTTTAGAATATAAAAATATGAAGAAAGCCAAGTTATCTCTTGCCAATGGTCACTTTAACGGAAGTTATTCGACATCCAATAATAATAGCAGTAAAAATTACTTCCAATTCGGTCGCGTATAACTCGGAAACAAATAAAGATAAACAATCCAACCAAAAACCAGAAGAAAGTTGAGTTCAAGTAGATATGTTTTGAAAAAAAGAAGCTCAAATTGCTTAATTTGAAGCAAAGTTATGAAGAAAATAAGAAATTGAAGATTATTAGGCCAAAATTTAATATGAAAAATTTATTGTTTCTTTTGGCCTAATAATCTTCAATTTCTTATTTTCTTCATAACTTTGCTTCAAATTAAGCAATTTGAGCTTCTTTTTTTTTAAACCATATCTACTTGAACTCAACTTTCTTTTGGTTCGATTGTTTATCTTTATTTATTTCGGAGTTATAAGCGACCGAATTGGAAGTAATTTTTACTGCTATTATTATTGGATGTCTAATAACTTCCGTAAAAGTGGCCATTGGCAAGAGATAACTTGGCTTTCTTCATATTTTTATATTATAAAAGACATACCAAAGTTAGGATGAGATCCGTTTCCCGGAGGTCATGTACTTTTCCCTTGTCAATGAGTTACCGACCAAGCCAAAGAAGATAATTATTACATTCATATATAAGACAATGTGAAATATTTTATGTAGAATTTCACTAGAGAATTGAATAACAAGTCATTCTACAAAGTTCCAGATTATAATTATCTTTGTTTGCTCGATCGGTATGCCACCTCCTTAAACACTAATTTTTACCCTAATAATCTAAAAAGTCTACTTTATTGATCTCCATACGAAGGGAGTAAATTGCATTTTATTCTTTCGATGATTTTAATTTTCGTAGTTACTTTGTCTTTTTAAACACTTATTTTAGTTTTTATATACAAACACAAAATTTAATTTATTACATTCAATTAAATATATCAAAAGATCTTACAGTATATCAAACAAATTTTTTAGAAATTTTGAAATAAATTGAGGAATAAAGAGAATCTTTTTCTAGACTAAAAATTTGTGTACAACAAAAAACTGGTAAAATAAAAAAGTCTGTGTGAAGTATTAACAAATTGCTTGAAAGAATAATCACAAAAAATTTCAAATAGGCGAGGAACATTTGGCACCGAACACTAATTGTTGATACATTTGTCCTGCGTAACTTTGGTTAAAGTAATTCTATCTTGTTAAAAATTTCCAGAAAAATTTTTATTATAAATGTACCACAAAAATTTTAGCTCATTAATTTGGAAAATAAAAAAAATTTTTTTTTTATATTTTCGTAAATTTAGTCGATCCTTAAAGCTCGCAATTGACAAATATAAATATAGAGATTGGATAAAAGTTAAAAGAAGTAAGATGAGGATTTGATAGTGGTGAATATGTAGGAGGCGTTATAACTCACGGATGATCGATCGATCGACTCGATCGAGAGGGTCGTGGGGTAGATCGCCCGAAAGTTAAGGTCCCGGTATCCGGTGTCCAAGGTAGTGTTGGGCGAGTCCTGAGGCGTGGCAGCTGTATGGGTGATGATCGGGGGTTGAGTCCCGATCCCACCCATCATCTTACTCTCCTTTTGGATGTTGCACTTGGGCTCGTCGAACGGAAGGTGGTGCTTCCACGCTTGGTGATTGTGCTTATCTCGGCTGTAGTTGTCCTTGTACCATCGCAGATCGTCGCACGAGTTCTTTTGATCCTTAAACCAGGGATGCGTTAAGTGTTTACCGAGAGTTTACCCGCGCATCTTACCAACACACACTTTCAAGTATAATACAAACAACTTTGATCGAAACCTTTCCGATTTCTAAACTATCTTATCATCGAGATTAAAAGCCAATGTCGATCATAAAGATTATTTGAATAATTGTTCTTATATATAGTAGAAAAATATATTAGACAATACTGTATAGTTACGATCTCGACGCTATACGCTATATATAATCCATGGATAATATTATCATACACGACTCGTTCTTCGTGGAAAAGTGTCGTTGAATGTATTCTATATGCCTATTAAATGGTAATCACGTGACGCGTGAAAATCGATAATACAGTTTCTCATACCTGAGTGTAAGTGTCGCTGTCGGAAAAGGAGTGCGATCGGGATATTCTCGATGATCCTTCTTCACTACCCAGACCGGCTTCTTTAGCCGCGAGTCTGGCTAATTCCCTTTGCTCCCTCTCGCGCCTTTCGTTTCTCTGGAATCGTACGACATTTTTTTCTATTATTCTTTACCGTAACAACCAACATTGTCTACTGCATTCACATATAGACATTATCGTATTACAATTAACTGCGCGACTTGCACTCGATAATCTGTTTAAACCGTATCAATATATGTATATACTTATTCATTTATTTGGATCTATACAAATTATTCAGATGGATTTTCAAAACAACCTTAATGGGAGTCTTGAACGTTGGCTTCACAAATCCACCACCTGAAAATTTGTAGACAGTAATGGCGCTGCCGTCAGGTGGGTTGAGTTCTTATTCAAGAATAATACAGTTTTACCACATGAAATCGAAGTTGAGCGGAATAGATATCGATGTGATGATTAATTACATATTACTTTGCTGATGAAAGGTGATAAGTAAACACAAGAAAACACACTCCGAAGTCACTTTGTAGTTATCAGTTTTCGTCGAAAATACTGACTTTTCGATCAGCAAAGTGATAAATAATCAAACGTTACACCAATATCTATTCCCCTCAACTTTGATTTCGTGTAGTCAAAACTCTATTCTTTAATTATTGGCGAATAAGAATTCAGCCCACCTGACGGCAGCGCTATTATTGCCAGCAAATTTTTAGGCGAAGTATTTGTGAAGCTAACTCTCCGGACTCCCTCAAATTGCGATTAAACAAAAATTGACTGCATAAAACGAAACATCAATAATATCAGTAAATGGGTATAAGGTATAGGACTATGACATCCTCTTAAGGGGACGTCGAACAGTCCTGTTTTGCTGAAATTGCTAAATTAATTTTTTATAAAAAAAGTAAGGACTTATAGCAATAAATGAGACTTGTCCCCACTTTTTATAGTTGCTAGGAATCTAACGATATTTTTTTTGGCTTCGATAAAACGTTTTTTGAAAGATAAAACATTGAACTACTCAGCGAACTTGAAATTCCCGTATTGCATACATTTTCAAAAAATATGTCATTCAGTATTTCAAAGCTATCATTCAAAAAACGTTTTATAAAAAAAAAAATATCGTTAGGTTTCTAGTAATTACAGTAAATATAGAGATAACTTTTTTTTCTGCAATAAATCTTTATTATTTTATAAAAAATTAATTTAGCAATATCTGTAAAACAGGACTGTTCGGCGTTCTCTTGAAACATCATTTTATTTAAATAAATGTATTATGATAATACAACTTTTCTCCCAAGTTGTATCGTTCTTACATTTAATTATTTTCAGATGATGAGCCTTTAAACAAATTTTTGAAAAGATCCTACCGACGTATGGTAATGACATCTCATAAGTGTCTCTAACGTTATACACGAAGCGAAATGTCTTACAAAATTTCCCGTAAAAACACACTAAACTTGAAAAATTTAATAAAAATACCTAAAAATTACCGTAACGCAGAATAGTCAAAATGATTAAGAACCACATATTTCTTAACAAATATGACGTTTTTAGATTTATTTTTCTTCCAAATATCCGTTCAACACAATCATTTTTATCAGAAAAATCTTATCCGTAAATATTTTAAGAGAGATGTTCAAAAAATAATTAAAAAAATCTAATTATCTATTTATATAGATCGTTGTGTTTAATTTTAAATATACGAAAATTAAATGGGAATAATTAATGTTCGTACAATTAGGATATTTCAATAATTAAATTACATCTCGTTGTACATATTGTACGAGTAATTTAGATATATTTTTCATTCCTTTTCCGATATTTGAATATATATTCCAAAATCCGATTACCGTCGTCGGTTAGGAGAAACAAGGATAAAAGCTATATATTATTGATTTGCAGTTGTGATATAATTACGAATAGTATGGAAAAATTGTGTACACTGACAATAACAATAAGAAAAACCCAAAATATTAATAAAATGAATGACGAGAGTGAGGAATCGGTTAAGGAGTAGTCATACTCAATTAAAAATTCAAATTTCGCGCCGCAAAATAGCAGACGAAAAAACAAGTAATTTACTTATAACAATTAATAAAAATAATTTAACGCAAAATCAGGAGTTAGTTGCCTTTCCTTGTGATTATCTACCATTTCACAATGTTCCAAGTTATTATGACAATATGTCGCTGAGAACACCTTGAATAATGTAATTTTCTTATATTGTCCAACGTTTTCTCGACGACATATTGTTATAAAAACTTGAAACTGTGTAAAATGATAGATAATTACATAACGGAGGGCAACTAACTCCTGGTTTTGCGTAAAGGAGAATGCCCACGGATAATGTATTTCGGCCTAGAAAAACGAACCTCTGAAAGTAATACTATCATATTCTAGACAAAAAAACAAGCATTTTAAAAAAAAATTCGGTACCGTCACTTGAGGGGAAGCCGAGATATTAAATGTCAAAGTTAAGGGTTGCTAATAGGCAGATTAATAAGAAAACATACAAAAAAAGCATCTTTGCACGTTTTTTATGCAACCAAACTAATATCCTTATAAAGATAATTTCATGCAGAATCAAATCAATTGACATTTAATTCAGCGCAACCCTTAATAGACGAATTTTTGGGGGTAAATAAAAGTGCAAAAAAGCAACCCCTAACGCTCTGTGCTAATAAAAAATCGTTTGCACGTTTTTTCCGAATCCAGATAGACACAAAACTGTTAACCAACGGAATTAACATCTTTTAGGGTTGATTTAATTCAGCGCAAGGGTGTTTTTTTTATTTTTAAGTGCCTAATGTAAATGTCGCAATTATTGCACATAACTGTATTTCTGGATTATACAATTTTTGCACGTTTTCTCACTGGCCCAAATGACATTAGTCAAAAGAAAAAATAAATACTAATCCGGGGAAATGATTTTTAATTCAGCGCCACCCTTAATTGACGATATTTGGGGGTAAATATGAGTAGGGTGAAAGCAACCCCTAAGGTTCTAAGCTTATAAAAGATAGTTTGCACGTTTTTTTCGAATCCAGATGGACATAGAACTGTTTACCAACTGAATTAACATCTTTTTAGGTTGTTTTTAATTCAGCGCAAGCGTGTTTTTTTGATTTTTACGTGCCTAATGTAAATGCCGCAATTATTGCACATAACCGTATTTTTGGATTATACAACTTTTGCACGTTTTCTCACTGGCCCAAAAGACATTAGTCGAAAGGAAACATGAATACTAATCCGGGGAAATGATTTTTAATTCAGCGCCACCCATAATTGACGATATTTGGGGGTAAATATGAGCAGGGTGAAAGCAACCCCTACGGTTCTAAGCTTATAAAAGATCGTTTGCACGTTTTTTTCGAATCCAGATGGACATGGAACTATTAACCAACTGAATTAACATCTTTTGAGGTTGATTTTAATTCAGCGCAAGGGTGTTTTTTTGATTTTTAAGTGCCTTATGTAAATGTCGCAATAATCGCACATAACCGTATTTTTGGATTATACAGTTTTTGCACGTTTTCTCACTGGCCCAAATGACATTAGTCAAAAGAAAACATGAATACTAATCCGGGGAAATGATTTTTAATTCAGCACCACCCTTAATTGACGATATTTGGGGGTATATATGAGTAGGGTGAAAACAACCCCTAAGGTTCTAAGCTTATAAAAGATCGTTTGCACGTTTTTTTCGAATCCTAATGGACATAGAACTGTTTACCAACTGAATTAATATCTTTTTAGGTTGTTTTTAATTCAGCGCAAGCGAATTTTTTTGATTTTTACGTGCCTAATGTAAATGCCGCAATTATTGCACATAACCGTATTTTTGGATTATACAACTTTTGCACGTTTTCTCACTGGCCCAAAAGACATTAGTCGAAAGGAAACATGAATACTAATCCGGGGAAATGATTTTTAATTCAGCGCCACCCATAATTGACGATATTTGGGGGTAAATATGAGTAGGGTGAAAGCAACCCCTAAGGTTCTAAGCTTATAAAAGATCGTTTGCACGTTTTTTTCGAATGCAGATGGACATAGAACTGTTAAACAACTGAATTAACATCTTTTGAGGTTAATTCTAATTCAGCGCAGGGGTGTTTTTTGATTTTTAAGTGCCTTATGTAAATGCCGCAATTATTGCACATAACCGTATTTTTGGATTATACAACTTTTGCACGTTTTCTCACTGGCCCAAAGGACATTAGTCGAAAGGAAACATGAATACTAATCCGGGGAAATGATTTTTAATTCAGCGCCACCCATAATTGACGATATTTGGGGGTAAATATGAGTAGGGTGAAAGCAACCCCTAAGGTTCTAAGCTTATAAAAGATCGTTTGCACGTTTTTTTTCGAATCCAGATGGACATAGGAACTGTTAAACAACTGAATTAACATCTTTTAGGTTGTTTTAATTCAGCGCAAGCGTGTTTTTTTGATTTTTACGTGCCTATGTAAATGCCGCAATTATTGCACATAACCGTATTTTTGGATTATACAACTTTTGCACGTTTTCTCACTGGCCCAAAAGACATTAGTCGAAAGGAAACATGAAGACTAATCCGGGGAAATGATTTTTAATTCAGCGCCACCCATAATTGACGATATTTGTAGGGTTGTTTTTAATTCAGCGCAAGCGTGTTTTTTTGATTTTTACGTGCCTAATGTAAATGCCGCAATTATTGCACATAACCGTATTTTTGGATTATACAACTTTTGCACGTTTCTCACTGGCCCAAAAGACATTAGTCGAAAGGAAACATGAAGACTAATCCGGGAAATGATTTTTAATTCAGCGCCACCCATAATTGACGATATTTGGGGGTAAATATGAGTAGGGTGAAAGCAACCCCTAAGGTTCTAAGCTTATAAAAAGATCGTTTGCACGTTTTTTTCGAATGCAGATGGACATAGAACTGTTAAACAACTGAATTAACATCTTTTGAGGTTAATTCTAATTCAGAGCGCAGGGGTGTTTTTTTGATTTTTAAGTGCCTTATGTAAATGCCGCAATTATTGCACATAACCGTATTTTTGGATTATACAACTTTTGCACGTTTTCTCACTGGCCCAAAGGACATTAGTCGAAAGGAAACATGAATACTAATCCGGGGAAATGATTTTTAATTCAGCGCCACCCTTAATTGACGATATTTGGGGGTAAATATGAGTAGGGTGAAAGCAACCCCTAAGGTTCTAAGCTTATAAAAGATCGTTTGCACGTTTTTTTCGAATCCAGATGGACATAGAACTGTTAAACAACTGAATTAACATCTTTTTAGGTTGATTTTAATTCAGCGCAAGGTGTTTTTTTGATTTTTACGTGCCTAATGTAAATGCCGCAATTATTGCACATAACCGTATTTTTGGATTATACAACTTTTGCACGTTTTCTCACTGGCCCAAAGACATTAGTCGAAAGGAAACATGAATACTAATCCGGGGAAATGATTTTTAATTCAGCGCCACCCTTAATTGACGATATTTGGGGGTAAATATGAGTAGGGTGAAAGCAACCCCTAAGGTTCTAAGCTTATAAAAGATCGTTTGCACGTTTTTTTCGAATCCAGATGGACATAGAACTGTTAAACCAACTGAATTAACATCTTTTGTTGATTTTAATTCAGCGCAAGTGTTTTTTTGATTTTTACGTGCCTAATGTAAATGCCGCAATTATTGCACATAACCGTATTTTTGGATTATACAACTTTTGCACGTTTTCTCACTGGCCCAAAGACATTAGTCGAAAGGAAACATGAATACTAATCCGGGGAAATGATTTTTAATTCAGCGCCACCCTTAATTGACGATATTTGGGGGTAAATATGAGTAGGGTGAAAGCAACCCCTAAGGTTCTAAGCTTATAAAAGATCGTTTGCACGTTTTTTTCGAATCCAGATGGACATAGAACTGTTAACCAACTGAATTAACATCTTTTGAGGTTATTTAATTCAGCGCAGGGTGTTTTTTTGATTTTTAAGTGCCTTATGTAAATGCCGCAATTATCGCACATAACCGTATTTTTGGATTATACAGTTTTTGCACGTTTTCTCACTGGCCCAAATGACATTAGTCAAAAGAAAACATGAATACTAATCCGGGGAAATGATTTTTAATTCAGCACCACCCTTAATTGACGATATTTGGGGGTATATATGAGTAGGGTGAAAACAACCCCTAAGGTTCTAAGCTTATAAAAGATCGTTTGCACGTTTTTTTCGAATCCTAATGGACATAGAACTGTTTACCAACTGAATTAATATCTTTTTAGGTTGTTTTTAATTCAGCGCAAGCGAATTTTTTTGATTTTTACGTGCCTAATGTAAATGCCGCAATTATTGCACATAACCGTATTTTTGGATTATACAACTTTTGCACGTTTTCTCACTGGCCCAAAAGACATTAGTCGAAAGGAAACATGAATACTAATCCGGGGAAATGATTTTTAATTCAGCGCCACCCATAATTGACGATATTTGGGGGTAAATATGAGTAGGGTGAAAGCAACCCCTAAGGTTCTAAGCTTATAAAAGATCGTTTGCACGTTTTTTTTCGAATGCAGATGGACATAGAACTGTTAAACAACTGAATTAACATCTTTTGAGGTTAATTCTAATTCAGCGCAGGGGTGTTTTTTTGATTTTTAAGTGCCTTATGTAAATGCCGCAATTATTGCACATAACCGTATTTTTGGATTATACAACTTTTGCACGTTTTCTCACTGGCCCAAAGGACATTAGTCGAAAGGAAACATGAATACTAATCCGGGGAAATGATTTTTAATTCAGCGCCACCCATAATTGACGATATTTGGGGGTAAATATGAGTAGGGTGAAAGCAACCCCTAAGGTTCTAAGCT
The DNA here is from genome assembly GCA_026168455.1 of Theocolax elegans. Lineage (NCBI taxonomy): Eukaryota > Metazoa > Arthropoda > Insecta > Hymenoptera > Cerocephalidae > Theocolax > Theocolax elegans. Next base: position 75,048,225 of record CM047429.1, read on the forward strand.
TATAAAAGATCGTTTGCACGTTTTTTTCGAATCCAGATGGACATAGAACTGTTAAACAACTGAATTAACATCTTTTTAGGTTGTTTTTAATTCAGCGCAAGCGTGTTTTTTTGATTTTTACGTGCCTAATGTAAATGCCGCAATTATTGCACATAACCGTATTTTTGGATTATACAACTTTTGCACGTTTTCTCACTGGCCCAAAAGACATTAGTCGAAAGGAAACATGAAGACTAATCCGGGGAAATGATTTTTAATTCAGCGCCACCCATAATTGACGATATTTGGGGGTAAATATGAGTAGGGTGAAAGCAACCCCTAAGGTTCTAAGCTTATAAAAGATCGTTTGCACGTTTTTTTCGAATGCAGATGGACATAGAACTGTTAAACAACTGAATTAACATCTTTTGAGGTTAATTCTAATTCAGCGCAGGGGTGTTTTTTTGATTTTTAAGTGCCTTATGTAAATGCCGCAATTATTGCACATAACCGTATTTTTGGATTATACAACTTTTGCACGTTTTCTCACTGGCCCAAAGGACATTAGTCGAAAGGAAACATGAATACTAATCCGGGGAAATGATTTTTAATTCAGCGCCACCCATAATTGACGATATTTGGGGGTAAATATGAGTAGGGTGAAAGCAACCCCTAAGGTTCTAAGCTTATAAAAGATCGTTTGCACGTTTTTTTCGAATCCAGATGGACATAGAACTGTTAAACAACTGAATTAACATCTTTTTAGGTTGTTTTTAATTCAGCGCAAGCGTGTTTTTTTGATTTTTACGTGCCTAATGTAAATGCCGCAATTATTGCACATAACCGTATTTTTGGATTATACAACTTTTGCACGTTTTCTCACTGGCCCAAAGGACATTAGTCGAAAGGAAACATGAAGACTAATCCGGGGAAATGATTTTTAATTCAGCGCCACCCATAATTGACGATATTTGGGGGTAAATATGAGTAGGGTGAAAGCAACCCCTAAGGTTCTAAGCTTATAAAAGATCGTTTGCACGTTTTTTTCGAATCCAGATGGACATAGAACTGTAAACCAACTGAATTAAATTATTTTAAGTTTGATTTTAATTCAGCGCAAGGGTGCTTTTTTGATATTTACGTGCCTAATGTAAATGCCGCAATTATTGCACATAACCGTATTTTTGGATTATACAACTTTTGCACGTTTTCTCACTGGCCCAAAGGACATTAGTCGAAAGGAAACATGAATACTAATCTGGGGAAATATTTTTTAATTCGGCGCCACCCTTAATTGACGATATTTTTGGGTAAATATGAGTAGGGTGAAAGCAACCCCTACGGTTCTAAGCTTATAAAAGATCGTTTGCACGTTTTTTTCGAATCCAGATGGACATGGAACTATTAACCAACTGAATTAACATCTTTTGAGGTTGATTTTAATTCAGCGCAAGGGTGTTTTTTTGATTTTTAAGTGCCTTATGTAAATGTCGAACTTATCGCACATAACCGTATTTTTGGATTATACAGTTTTTGCACGTTTTCTCACTGGCCCAAATGACATTAGTCAAAAGAAAACATGAATACTATTCCGGGGAAATGATTTTTAATTCAGCACCACCCTTAATTGACTATATTTGGGGGTATATATGAGTAGGGTGAAAACAACCCCTAAGGTTCTAAGCTTATAAAAGATCGTTTGCACGTTTTTTTCGAATCCTAATGGACATAGAACTGTTAACCAACTGAATTAACATCTTTTAGGGTTGATTTTAATTCAGCGCAAGAGTGTTTTTTTGATTTTTAAGTGCCTAATGTAAATGTCGCTATTATTGCATATTCACTTTATTATTTTTGGTTAACAGAATCTTGCTAGTTTATTTAAATATTAAAAAAAGCTTTATTTGAAAGAAAAACCATATATGTAGAAGAACGTCATTTGTATGTTTTACAAAGTATAGCTCATATCGATACCGCATAAGAATAAGAGTGTTACCGCACTTTGCCGTACAATTAAGGGTGGCGCTGAATTGAAAACCATTCTCCCAGATTAGTGTTCATGTATCCTATCGAATAATATCCTTTGGGCCAGTGAGAAAACGTGCAAAAGTTGTATAATCCAAAAATACGGTTATGTGCAATAATTACGGCATGTATATTAGGCACGTAAAAATAAAAAAAAAACCCTTGCGCTGAATTAAATTCAAACTCAAAAGATGTTAATTCAGTTGGTTAACAGTTCTATGTCCATCTGGATTCGAAAAAAACGTGCAAACAATCTTTTATAAGCTTAGAACCTTAGGGGTTGCTTTCACCCTACTCATATTTACCCCCAAATATCGTCAATTAAGGGTGGCGCTGAATTAAAAATCATTTCCCCGGATTAATATTCATGTTTCCTTTCGACTAATGTCCTTTGGGCCAGAGAGAAAACGTGCAAAAGTTGTATAATCCTAAAATACGGTTATGTGCAATAATTGCGGCATTTACATTAGGCACGTAAAAATCAAAAAAGCACCCTTGCGCTGAATTAAAATCAAACTTAAAAGATGTTAATTCAGTTGGTTAACAGTTCTATGTCCATCTGGATTCGAAAAAAACGTGCAAACGATGTTTTATAAGCTTAGAACCTTAGGGGTTGCTTTCACCCTACTCATATTTACCCCCAAATATCGTCAATTATGGGTGGCGCTGAATTAAAAATCATTTCCCCGGATTAGTATTCATGTTTCCTTTCGACTAATGTCATTTGGGCCAGTGAGAAAACGTGCAAAAATTGTATAATCCGAAACTACGGTTATGTGCAATTATTGCGGCATTTACATTAGGCACGTAAATATCAAAAAAGCACCCTTGCGCTGAATTAAAATCAAACTTAAAATATTTTAATTCAGTTGGTTTACAGTTCTATGTCCATCTGGATCCGATAAAAACGTGCAATTGATCTTTTATAAGCTTATAACCTTAGGGGTTGCTTTCACCCTACTCATATTTACCCCCAAATATCGTCAATTAAGGGTGGCGCTGAATTAAAAATCATATCCCCGGATAAGTATTCATGTTTTCTTTTGACTAATGTCATTTGGGCCAGTGAGAAAACGTGCAAAAATTGTATAATCCAAAAATACCGTTATGTGCAATAATTGCGACATTTACATTAGGCACTTAAAAATCAAAAAAACACCCTTGCGCTGAATTAAAAACAACCTAAAAAGATGTTAATTCAGTTGGTTAACAGTTCTATGTCCATCTGGATTCGAAAAAAACGTGCAAACGATCTTTTATAAGCTTAGAACCTTAGGGGTTGCTTTCACCCTACTCATATTTACCCAAAAATATAGTTAATTAAGGGTGGCGCTGAATTAAAAAATATTTCCCCGGATTAGTATTCATGTTTCCTTTCGACTAATGTCCTTTGGGCCAGTGAGAAAACGTGCAAAAGTTGTATAATCCAAAAATACGGTTATGTGCAATAATTGCGGCATTTACATAAGGCACTTAAAAATCAAAAAAACACCCCTGCGCTGAATTAGAATCAACCTCAAAAGATGTTAATTCAGTTGTTTAACAGTTCTATGTCCATCTGGATTCGAAAAAAACGTGCAAACGATCTTTTATAAGCTTAGAACCTTAGGGGTTGCTTTCACCCTACTCATATTTACCCCCAAATATCGTCAATTAAGGGTGGCGCTGAATTAAAAATCATTTTCCCGGATTAGTATTTATGTTTTCTTTTGACTAATGTCATTTGGGCCAGTGAGAAAACGTGCAAAAATTGTATAATCCAGAAATACAGTTATGTGCAATAATTGCGACATTTACATTAGGCACTTAAAAATCAAAAAAACACCCTTGCGCTGAATTAAAATCAACCCTAAAAGATGTTAATTCCGTTGGTTAACAGTTTTGTGTCTATCTGGATTCGGAAAAAACGTGCAAACGATTTTTTATTAGCACAGAGCGTTTGGGGTTGCTTTTTTGCACTTTTATTTACCCCCAAAAATTCGTCTATTAAGGGTTGCGCTGAATTAAATGTCAATTGATTTGATTCTGCATGAAATTATCTTTATAAGAATATTAGTTTGGTTGCATAAAAAACGTGCAAAGATGCTTTTTTTGTATGTTTTCTTATTAATCTGCCTATTAGCAACCCTTAACTTTGACATTTAATATCTCGGCTTCCCCTCAAGTGACGGTACCGAATTTTTTTTTAAAATGCTTGTTTTTTTGTCTAGAATATGATAGTATTACTTTCAGAGGTTCGTTTTTCTAGGCCGAAATACATTATCCGTGGGCATTCTCCTTTATTTTTATTAATTGTTATAAGCAAATTACTTGTTTTTTCGTCTGTGGCGCGAAATTTGAATTTTTAATTGGAATCGCGTAAGTGCAGTAAAAGTCCCGAGGATCCTTACCTCGGAAGAAAACCCCTCGACCAAGATAGCGACCAGTAAATTGAAGAGAACGTAGTTACCGAAGGTCATCAGAGCAACGAAGTACAAAGCCGCCCAGTGGGACGTTTTCTGCATCCCATTGAACAGAACGACGTTCCAATCTTCTTGGGTGAGAATCTGCGGAGCACACGCGGTATATATGACACACAACCGCGAGTAACATTTACGACAATTGGTTCGCGAATGCAAAGCTCGATTTGTCGTCTTTTTCCTCCGAAACGCGTTTTTTTTTCATCAAAAAGTCGACAAATCGAACTCGAGCGACTAGTAAACGCATCGTCTCTGCAGAAATCTTTGAAATTGATAGATGACACTTTATTAAAAAAAAAACAGTACTTTCTTTTTTTCTTTTTCCTCATCAACATTCGAGATCTACCAAGATGTATAAGTATATGATGATTGATAAAACCTGATACTCGAGCGAAGATATATCCTTTCCGTCCGTCCGTTTGTTTTTTTTTTTCGTATTTTTTTCGTTGAATATATAACTAGTAAGAAAGAGCGATGTCAGTAGGAAAAATATAAGCACGATTAAGCGTTTATTTACAAAGCGTAATTAATATATATAAATATATAGAGGTATATACATACATCTACTGATATGTATATATATGTATATACGTATATATATATGTATATGTATATACTTGTCAAAAATGTTCATACAATTAATCGTAACAATTAAAATAATGTGAAGGAGCTTAGTATGTATTATGTACACGCGCACACACCCACACGCACACACACCCGCATATACCCACCCTCCACATTCGCACACGTGCGACCGTATATATATAAATACATACGTATCAAGCGACAACTTTAAGTTTGAACAAAATTTTAAATTGCACCTACAATTTTCAACAAGGGCTCGAGTCGTTTCTCTCTCCGATATATTCCAACGATGAAATTAGTTCGTTTAAAAGGTTAGGCGTATTGAAGGAGGTGGCATACCCAGTGTGTTATCGAGCGGGCAAAAAAAAGATGAATATTACATTTATTTAAAAAAATAGGCAGTATTATGCAAAACTCAAATACGGAAGCAGTAGATATAATTAAATACTAAGACGTTCTATAAAGTTTCAGGTCAATACGACAAAGACACCCTAAAAAATTTCTGCACCGAAAATGATATTCCGTGATTTTTCGGTGCAGAAATTTTGTAGGGTGTCTTTGTCGTATTGAACTGGAACCTCGTAGAATGATTTATTATTTAATTATCTAGTGCAGTTCTGTATTCGGGTTTTGCATAAAAGTGCGTATTTTTTAAAAATAAATGTAATAATCATCTTTTTCTGCTCGGTCGGTAAAACACCTCAGCTATAAATAAATTGAAACAATGAATTATGCTATTCACCGGTTCGTTTGAATCATTCGCGTTATTTACATATATATACATTATCCTGCGATTGCAAATGTTTCGTAACTATACCTTCGCAAACTGATAAAGCCAATTAATCTCATCGATCAGAAATACTAGACGGTATTATATTGCGTGAAAAGAATCGAACCCCCGTGTACCTAAAATTTGGTTGGATATTTGGTTAATCCGACCGGTTCACTCGAAACTGCTTCTTCTTGGTATGTGTATATATACATATATACGTAGACGCACGTGCACACCTGTGCGAGCGATGGTTTTTTTCGTCTTGACAAGACAATAAATGAGAGTGTGAATAGAACGGAAAAAAGCAATGTTTACGTAAAAATGGAAGTAACACACATATATATGTGCACGAAACTCGCTTTGCGATCTAAATAAAAAAGAAATTCCAAATTTCAAGAACGTTAAAGCGCGAATTGTGTTAATAAAAGGTATGTATATATGCGTGGTGAAATATATACGTCCGCGGCTTGCCTCCCGGGATAAGAATATAAGCAAAAATACCAAATGTAAATTCGTGTGCCCTTTTCTAAACGTCAACTCGGTGGCTTCGACCGCGAAAATTCGCCTTACTCACTTAAGAGGACAAGCCTGAGTTACAATTAAAAAAAATACTAAATATTAAGAATTCATTATTTTTTTCATAACAATTGAAAACATTTTTTAATTTCTTAAACAAAGTATATTATTATTCATTTACATTTAAAAGTTTTAATTTATTTGTAATATATAACTATTTTGATTAATTATGAGACTTTGCACTCTCATTTTTTTGCATTTCATCGAATAGGCTGAAATTTTAACAGTAACTTTTAAATATGTTTATAATCCACTTGAGTGGTACAGGCTGTGATAAAATTGCAACAAAAAATTATTCTCACCAAATTATTTTAAAAAAATGAAAAATTGTTTAAAAAACAGCTAAATAATTTAAAAAAAAAACATTCTAACTTTTATTGAAATTCTGTTCCATTCTGTATGGATTAATATCATATTTAAAAGTTTCTGTTACAATTTCAGTTTATTCGATGAAATGGTTTGATGTAGACATCCTGCGGTAAGTCCATTATGGAAAAAAATCAGAATACGGAGTCTCATAATTAATTAATATAGTAATCTTGCAAATAAAATGGCCAACAAATTTACAATAAAAGTTAGTAATAATGCAATTTGTTTGAAAAATTAAGAAATATTTTCAATTGCTATGAAAAAAATGATTAAATAGTCGTTTTTCAATTTTAACCCATGCTTGTCCCCGTTAACTTTTATCCTTCCCGCATCATATCCAGGTAAAACATCATGTTATATGTATATTGGATGTAATTCAAAGACATTGATTTCATTGCTCTGCTTATAAATAAACTACGCGTGCGCTAAGAATGCAAGGCTGACATTTATTAGTTTTGGAGAACAATTAGCAATTTATTATTAGAACGTTCGTACGAATACGTTATATTATGTTCGATTACTTGACATTTATTTTAAGTCTAAGGGTCATATGCGTCATATCCAATGGGTTAGCTACCGAGTTAATCCCGCTGAAAATATTATTGCGTATATAGCTAAATAAATAGAGTTAATTATGAAAAACTAAGACGTCATTGCCCTTAGATTAGAATATCATCTATGACACATAGTGTAAAATTTGAAAGATATGTTTATATATATGTATATATACAAATGTAACGTTTTGTTAATCCAAAAAATGGCCGTAAGTATCATAAAATACTTAACAAATGTCCAAATAATGGCAAAATTAGAGTTTTATTTATTCTTTAAATTTTAAGGAGGTGGCATACCCAGTAACTTACTGACCGAGAAGAGAAAGATAATAATTGCATTTATTTAAAAAAAAATACAATTTTATGAAAAACCCGAATACAGAACTGCACTAGATAATTAAATAATAAGTAATTCTACAAAGTTCCAAGTCAATACAACAAAGACACCCTAAAAAATTTCTGCACCGAAAAATCACGGAAAATCGTACATTCTTGGTGCAAAATTTTTTTAGAGTGTCTTTGTTATATTAACCTGAAACTTTATATAATGACTTATTATTGAATGATTTAGTGCTTCTGTGTTTGGGTTTTGCATAAAATTGCGCATTTTTAAATAAATGTAATAATTAACTTTTCTGGTTCGGTCGGTAATCCATCGGGTAAGCTACCCCCTTAAATTTCTACTAGGGTGCCTGTGCATTTAAAAATTATTGTGGTAGGAAAGATCCATCACAGATTTAATAGTCTAATTTTCATTCAATGCCATTTTTAAATGTATAGGTAGTTTTCTCTTTTACTTTTACACATGTAATTAATAATAGTGTACCAAGGGGGGGGGGCAATTATATTAAACTAGTCTTCTTGTTGCGATCGACTCGATCGGTAAGACATTTAACTATCGCACATACCGTTAAAATTTAGTTTTCTAGATATTAATCTCTGCATTTTCTTCTAATTATGTCCATGAATTTAAAGCGACATTCTATACGTGGATAAGATAGGAGGAATAAAGTTTGATATATAAATAAATTTTGGTAATTTACAATTGGAAAAAAATGTGTTGCGTATATAAGAAAGATAACGCGCCGTATCGTTACTACTACAGTTAAGATATCCAGTAGCGATTAACCGGAGTATGTACAAAATGTTTGAGATTATAACGATGCGTCTCGAAAAATAATGAAGATATAAATTGTAAGAACGAAGCCACGTAGTCGAAGTTTAGCGAATCGGGGCAAAAGTGGTGGAGAAAAATCAGAGTGTGTATATACAACAGGTCGTCGTGGTCGTGTAATGGTATATAAACGGAAAGTCGAGTCGAGAGTATGCCTCAAGTTCCGTGTGTGTGTGTGCAGTTGAGTGATGTACAGTGAGAGACAGTTGACTATATATATGTATGTATGTACAGTGTGAGTAAGAAGAGAAGAGAGGAGACATGAGAAGAGAAGACAGAGAGAGAGAGAGAGAGAGAGAGAGAGAGAGAGAGAGAGTATAGAGAGTATAGGGAACAGTGGTACCTGAAATACGGTCACGAGTGCCCAGACGATGTCGTTGAAATGTTTGCGATCACAGCGACACAACGGGTGGCGCGAGACCACCTCGGCGCAGGTGCACGGTCGGCTCCGGTCCGCCCACATGCAAAACTTACCCCCGAACAGGTACATCCCTAGGATGCTGCAACCGAGACACAATACCCCCAGGGCCTAAAGTACACAACTCTTTCTCTTCCAGCAGACTCTCCGTACTTTCATCATCATATATATAGGTATATGTATATATATAATTTATAGGTATATAGGTATATAGGTATATAGGTATATAGGTATATAGGTATAGGTATATATCATTTAGTCCCCGCGAGCTCGCTCCTCCTTTCTCATTTCGATTGGGATCGATTACATCGTATCCGCCTCTTTGTCATTCCCAAGCGAACTCCTCGCGCGATACAGTGATTTCAGTCATATTATTCCCTCGTGGAATTTCGTTCGATGTCCCACGTACTTTGTCCAGTCTGTCCAAGTTCTCTTATAGAAATCGCACCGTTCATTTGTTCAACCTCATACATTCATACATTTGGCACTTACGTCCCACACATTCATTTTCAAATTCGAAGAAAAATATGCATTTATCGTGATTATATTGACTCGTCGTTATTGAGTTACAAGACGTCCAGGTTACGCCTACTTCGGAATAATTATATAATCACGAACAATATTTTGTCTTATTACAAATTTATTCTCCCGCCAAAATGTGTTCTGGGTTAAAATTGAAAAAGAACTGTTCAATATCAACAATTAATTAAGTTTTTCGTAATAAATGAAAACATTTATTAATTTTTTTAACAATATGTATTATTATTAAATGTGATTTGAAAATTACAAAATTTTTTTGGCTAATTTATATGTAACAAATAGTATATTACATACCATGGCCAGTAAAATAAGAAACGTCTCAGATCACATGTAATTGTCGGCCGAGGCGAAGCCGAGGTGGACGATCATGTGATCTGAGGCTTTCTTTTTTACTGGCCAAGGTGTGTATACTATTTTTCTGCTCGACGTTGCCGGAAAACGGCAAATTCAATTCGCGCAGCGGCCGGGAAGTTGCCGCTTTCCGGCCGGAGGGCAGAAAACTATATTAATTAATTATGAGACTGCGTACTCTGATTTTTTACCATAATGGATTTACCACAGGATATCTTCGTTGAACCACTTCATCGAATAGGCAGAAATTTTAACAGTAATTTTTAAATATGATATTAATCCACACAGAATAGAACAAAATTTCAATAAAAGTTTAAATGTTTATTTAAAAAAATTATTTAGTTTCTTTTGACACAATTTTTTATTTTGTTTATTTATTTATTTATTTACGGGAATAAACCCTTTACAATTAATAAAATAATTTTGACAATAATAGGTGAGGCGCATAGAAGTTACATAAAATATAAAAATATAATGATATAAAGATATAAACTAATCATATTTATAAAAACTGATATATTATAAAAAAAATCAATAGATATCTACATTTAACAAATTAGCTAATTTATGCTATTATTTTTTTTTAAATAATTTGGTAAGAATAATTATTTTATTACAATGTTAATACAGCCTTGTATCATTCACGTGGATTAAAATCATATTTAAAAGTTACTGTTAAAAATTCAGTCTATTCGATGAAATGGTTTGATGAAGATATCCTACGATAAGTCCGTTATGGAAAAAAAGGAGAGTACAGAGTCTCATAATTAAGGAGATGTGTTACCCAAATTGCAGGGACCTACCTCTAAAAACCCAATAATTTTGAAAAGAGATTAAAAATCTGAAAAAATTCACAAACAATATTGAAAGCAAATAAAATACCGTTACAGAGCGATTTTTTCAAAACAATTAACTTTATATTAATTAGTAATTAATTATTACTGTTCGTCGGTAATGATTATGCGTAAAATTGATCTTTCCGGCTGCCCGAAAATCTCGGATCATTTAGTGAAGACAAATTTTGAAAAAATTCACACGTACTATTCGAAGCAATTAGAAAAGCGTTACAGCGAGATTTTTTAACAAAGTCGACCCATTCTTACTTAAATATAATAAAGATTCCAATATTTTTAGTTTAACATTTCCTTAATCAAAATAGTTATGTTACATATAATTTGATTATTACAATTAATTTTAAATATAATTTGTTCAAAAAATTGATAAATGTATGAAAAAAAACAATTGTTATGAAAAAAAATTATTAATTTCAATAGCTATATTTTTTTTAAATTTTAATCCATGGTCGTCCCAATATGGTCCACACGCTATAGTAAAATTATGATATATTCTAACGAAAGCACGGACATTTATATAAACAAAGTTAACACGGTTTTGTAAATATATTCAACTTGCAAAACGTATATGGGACGTTGAACGAGGTTCACTCGCGTTTATACCTTGGACACTGTAAAACGTAATGTAAAATATGTAAACTCTCGCGAGATTTGCATTTAACGGTGACGTTTCACGAAATTTTACTGGCTCGCGGGCGATCGTTGTTGAGGCTGCATCGATGGAACCGCAACAATTTTCCGTGGTTATTATACATATACCTCGGTTAATCAATTCACACGTCCGTAAACACTTTTAGAATCGCCCGGCGTTCAAATTCGCGCACGCGTCCGTTGTCTACACCGATTTCGGTGAGTGCGAACGTACACACGCGACACCGTTGGCTATAACAAAAATTATATGAAACGTAACGATATTTTGCATAAAGTATGTAAATTTATAACGCGAGTTTAACTTATTTTATGCGTGTATATATAAAGACGCGAGTTGATTTTGGGCTTTTGTTATAACTTTCATTTCGGATTGCACGAACGAGATGAGAGCGTTCTTGAATAATAAACGATGCGACAGAGAAGGAATTGGAGGAGCTACCGGGAATCGCTTGGGAACAATCGAGACGTACGGGAGATAAATGCAAATGCATCAACCGCGTTGTACGACCCAACTTCGCGAATCCCTTTGGAATGTCGAACGATGAACGAGCTCACGAGAATAGCATTAAGCAACAAAAAAATATGTCTAATAAAATAGCGATATGATGTCGCTTACGAAGCTCGAGTAGACTACATTCTGCAAATTCGGCATAACCATATATATAAATGTGTTTATATCGTACATCGTATGTATTATCAATGTAGAGGGAAAAACGTCTAGGTTCACACAATACGTCTTAAGTGATTATGCGTATATAATTTACGTTCTTTTAAGGGGATGTCACATTCGAGCGGTAATTCCGTCACCGTGATTATTGTACGTGATATCGCGTAGTGATCAGTTAAGCGGACAAACCTGAGATAAAATTGAAAAAAAAATGATTTAATATTAATAATTTTTTCTTTCATAACAGTTGAAAACATTTCCTAATTTTTCAAACAAATTCTATTACTATTAAATTATTTTATTTAAATTTTTTGGCCAATTTATTTACAACGTAAGTATGTTAATCAATTATGCATACTCTCATTTTTTTCGTAATGGACTTATCGTATAGGATATCTTCATCGAACCACTTCATTGAATGGGCTGAAATTTTAACAGTAACTTTTAAATATGATTTTAATCACCTTGAGTGAAATAGAATTTCAATAAAAGTCTAAATGTTTATTTTAATAAATTATTTAGTAGTTTTTTAAATATTTTTTTCAATTTTTTTTAAATAATTTGGTAAGTAAACTATAATTTTTTATTACAATGTTAATATAGTCCTGATTCATTCACGTGGATTAAATTGATATGTAAAAGTTACTGTTCAAATTTCAGCCTGTTCGATGAAATGGTTCGATGAAGATATCCTACGATAAGTCCGTTATGGAAAAAAAGGAGAGTACAGAGTCTCATAATTAAGGAGATGTGTTACCCAAATTGCAGGGACCTACCTCTAAAAACCCAATAATTTTGAAAAGAGATTAAAAATCTGAAAAAATTCACAAACAATATTGAAAGCAAATAAAATACCGTTACAGAGCGATTTTTTCAAAACAATTAACTTTATATTAATTAGTAATTAATTATTACTGTTCGTCGGTAATGATTATGCGTAAAATTGATCTTTCCGGCTGCCCGAAAATCTCGGATCATTTAGTGAAGACAAATTTTGAAAAAATTCACACGTACTATTCGAAGCAATTAGAAAAGCGTTACAGCGAGATTTTTTTAACAAAGTCGACCCATTCTTACTTAAATATAAATAAAGATTCCAATATTTTTAGTTTAACATTTCCTTAATCAAAATAGTTATGTTACATATAATTTGATTATTACAATTAATTTTAAATATAATTTGTTCAAAAAATTGATAAATGTATGAAAAAAAACAATTGTTATGAAAAAAAATTATTAATTTCAATAGCTATATTTTTTTTAAATTTTAATCCATGGTCGTCCCAATATGGTCCACACGCTATAGTAAAATTATGATATATTCTAACGAAAGCACGGACATTTATATAAACAAAGTTAACACGGTTTTGTAAATATATTCAACTTGCAAAACGTATATGGGACGTTGAACGAGGTTCACTCGCGTTTATACCTTGGACACTGTAAAACGTAATGTAAAATATGTAAACTCTCGCGAGATTTGCATTTAACGGTGACGTTTCACGAAATTTTACTGGCTCGCGGGCGATCGTTGTTGAGGCTGCATCGATGGAACCGCAACAATTTTCCGTGGTTATTATACATATACCTCGGTTAATCAATTCACACGTCCGTAAACACTTTTAGAATCGCCCGGCGTTCAAATTCGCGCACGCGTCCGTTGTCTACACCGATTTCGGTGAGTGCGAACGTACACACGCGACACCGTTGGCTATAACAAAAATTATATGAAACGTAACGATATTTTGCATAAAGTATGTAAATTTATAACGCGAGTTTAACTTATTTTATGCGTGTATATATAAAGACGCGAGTTGATTTTGGGCTTTTGTTATAACTTTCATTTCGGATTGCACGAACGAGATGAGAGCGTTCTTGAATAATAAACGATGCGACAGAGAAGGAATTGGAGGAGCTACCGGGAATCGCTTGGGAACAATCGAGACGTACGGGAGATAAATGCAAATGCATCAACCGCGTTGTACGACCCAACTTCGCGAATCCCTTTGGAATGTCGAACGATGAACGAGCTCACGAGAATAGCATTAAGCAACAAAAAAATATGTCTAATAAAATAGCGATATGATGTCGCTTACGAAGCTCGAGTAGACTACATTCTGCAAAATTCGGCATAACCATATATATAAATGTGTTTATATCGTACATCGTATGTATTATCAATGTAGAGGGAAAAACGTCTAGGTTCACACAATACGTCTTAAGTGATTATGCGTATATAATTTACGTTCTTTTAAGGGGATGTCACATTCGAGCGGTAATTCCGTCACCGTGATTATTGTACGTGATATCGCGTAGTGATCAGTTAAGCGGACAAACCTGAGATAAAATTGAAAAAAAAATGATTTAATATTAATAATTTTTTCTTTCATAACAGTTGAAAACATTTCCTAATTTTTCAAACAAATTCTATTACTATTAAATTATTTTATTTAAATTTTTTGGCCAATTTATTTGCAACAATAACTATATTAACCAATTATGAGACTCCGTACTCTTATTTTTTTCTATAATGAACTTACCACAAGATATCTATCTACATTGAACTTCTTTATCGAATAGGCTGAAATTTTAACAGAAACTTTTAAATATGATTTTAATCCATGCAGAATGAAACATAATTTCACAAAAGTCTAAATGTTTATTTTAATAAATTATTTAGTAGTTTTTTAAATAGTTTTTTCAATTTTTTTTAAATAATTTGGTAAGTAACTATAATTTTTTATTACAATGTTAATATAGTCCTGATTCATTCACGTGGATTAAATTGATATGTAAAAGTTACTGTTCAAATTTCAGCCTGTTCGATGAAATGGTTTGATGAAGATATCCTACGATAAGTCCGTTATGGAAAAAAAGGAGAGTACAGAGTCTCATAATTAAGGAGATGTGTTACCCAAATTGCAGGGACCTACCTCTAAAAACCCAATAATTTTGAAAAGAGATTAAAAATCTGAAAAAATTCACAAACAATATTGAAAGCAAATAAAATACCGTTACAGAGCGATTTTTTCAAAACAATTAACTTTATATTAATTAGTAATTAATTATTACTGTTCGTCGGTAATGATTATGCGTAAAATTGATCTTTCCGGCTGCCCGAAAATCTCGGATCATTTAGTGAAGACAAATTTTGAAAAAATTCACACGTACTATTCGAAGCAATTAGAAAAGCGTTACAGCGAGATTTTTTTAACAAAGTCGACCCATTCTTACTTAAATATAAATAAAGATTCCAATATTTTTAGTTTAACATTTCCTTAATCAAAATAGTTATGTTACATATAATTTGATTATTACAATTAATTTTAAATATAATTTGTTCAAAAAATTGATAAATGTATGAAAAAAATAATTGTGAATCACCGTGTCGATCGTACGTGGTATCGCGTAGTGAAAAATTAAGGGAAGAAACCTGAGTTAAAATTGAAAAAAAAATGTAATATTAATAATTTTTTAAACATATTGTATTACTATTGAATTATTTTATCTTCAATTTTTTGGCCAATTTATTTGCAACAATAACTATATTAACCAATTATGAGACTCCGTACTCTTATTTTTTTCTATAATGAACTTACCACAAGATATCTATCTACATTGAACTTCTTTATCGAATAGGCTGAAATTTTAACAGAAACTTTTAAATATGATTTTAATCCATGCAGAATGAAACATAATTTCACAAAAGTCTAAATGTTTATTTTAATAAATTATTTAGTAGTTTTTTAAATAGTTTTTTCAATTTTTTTTAAATAATTTGGTAAGTAACTATAATTTTTTATTACAATGTTAATATAGTCCTGTTTCATTCACTTGGATTAAATTGATATTTAAAAGTTACTGTTAAGATTTCAGCCTATTCAATGAAATGGTTCGATGAAGCTATCCTGCAATAAGTCCATTATGGAAAAAAATCAGAGTACAGAGTCTCATAATTAATTATAATAATAATCTTGCAAATAAAATGGCCAAAAAATTTACAATAAAAGTTAGTAATAATGCAATTTGTTTGAAAAATTAAGAAATGTTTTCAATTGTTATAAAAAATAATATATTGTAAAATTGAATAATATCATCAACATTTGATAGATTATGTCCTCGAAATACTTAGAGTATCATGATAAAATTTGAAAAGTGTTGAACAATATGTTCTCCTTATAGTTATCCCTGAAACCGCAGAATATAAATAACCCATAAAGCCAACGACACATTTTTCTTTTCAAGTCATTATTTAATATCTAAATCACGCTACATATATGATTTTTTTTATATTGGACTATTGCCTTTTGTCAAAATTTGATATTAAGAATAAATACAAAAATATAGGGTCAAAATAACTATCACTTTGTTCATGAATCGAACGAAAAACATTTTCAATATTAAAAAAAAATTAAATTATCAAAATAGCGAAAATTTTCTTATGTTTATTACAAAAATCATAACTTTTCAAAAAGTGTGAAACAATTTACCCTATCGAAAAGAACAATCATAACTTAACGAAAAAAATAGACTATGGTAGCATGAGTTAATTATAATAATACTTTGAAAAAAGAAAAAAATGTTGCGTTACGTACGAAATCGTATATTTTTCACAATCAGTGGGTAAGGGCAATCGAACGTGAGATCCCCTTAAAAACTGCAATAAAACGTTGCCATTGTTAAACCACAATATATATATAATCGTAAAATGGCCTAAATTTACGAGTGAATTGAACATAAATATGTGTACACCTTCGATTGCAGAATGTCGAGGCGTGTGTTGTATATAATATTTTACCTTACGAAATAGTCGATACAAACTTGAGTTGAGGTTATAAAGTTAACTGACACGTATTGCAATGAAATGTATAACGTTTAATTCGTAAAACAGTGTGAACGATCAGAAAAATCAATGCGTATGTACGTTAAGTCGAACCTTTTGATCAATTATGTACATTATACACCGGTCGAGGTTCGACCACGTCGCATTTTTTGCCCCAAAATGTCGCTGGTACCACTTCGCCGTCTAAGGTATATGTATAATCTATAAACTTTTATATATATATATAACGTTTCAGTCCTATTAAGTAAATGTTAACAGAATGAGCGAATCGGTCCCTTTGACACGTTGCGGCACACACAAACACTTTTGATGCAAAGACAAATACAAACCAAATATAATACTGGAAAAACCAAAAGGTTAGAAACAATTAGGAAAATACGGTTATGTATATATATATATATATATATATGAATATGTATAATATAATTATGTACAGCAAATCATTTATAGATTATGCGAATGTAGTTATTTTGACAAAATATCGATGTACAGGTGTATAATTATAAAGCCATCGTGTAATAATAAATACATCGAAAAATGTAAGTAAGTTGTGTGACGATGTCGTAAGGTGATGTTAGCAAGAACCTCCATTTTCGAATACGGACGACTAGTATACACACAACGGGAGAGGAGGCAGAGACTGCGAGTACCCAGTATTAAAACGATTACACGTATGTTACGTATAGGTATGTTACTGAACGTATGTCAGAATATCACCACAGTTAATCAATCGATAAGGGGGTGGCATACCCGGTGGGTTACCGACCGAGCACATTTATTTTAAAAATCTACGCAATTTTTTGCTAAACTCTAATACAGAACTGCATGCTAGATAATTTAGTAAGTCATTCTACAAAGTTTCAAGTGAACACCGTACAAAATTTCTGCATTATTATTTTTACATGATTTTTCGGTGCAGAAATTTTTTAAGGTGTGTTTGTAATAATTCACTTGGAACTTTGTAGAATGATTTATTATTTAATTATCTAGTGCAGTTCTGTATTCGGGTTTTGCATAAAAGT
Source organism: Theocolax elegans (assembly GCA_026168455.1). Taxonomy (NCBI): domain Eukaryota; kingdom Metazoa; phylum Arthropoda; class Insecta; order Hymenoptera; family Cerocephalidae; genus Theocolax; species Theocolax elegans. The sequence goes on from CM047429.1 coordinate 75,066,064, forward strand.
GCGTATTTTTTTAAATAAATGGAATAATCATCTTTTTTGGCTCGGTCGGTAACTTTCTTAAGGAGGTTTCAAACTTGACTTTTATGCTTCCTGCCCTATATCAACCGAGCTAAACAAATAATTAAATAATAAATATCAACATATACGATAATATTTGGAAAACTATAAAGACATGTTTTTGCTTACAAACAATATTGACCCCGGTGCAAAATTTGAGACTAAAATAAAATTGGTTTTCCGAGAAACCTCTTAACTAAGGATTAATAATTGTTTTCCACTTTTTATACTTTTTAATTAAACTTTTCGTAAGAGATTTACTTGAAATTTTAGTCTCAAATTTTGCACAAGGTGCATCTTCTCGTGCTTTTTCAAATACTGTCATATTTTTTATAAAGTAAGGTATATAAGATAAGTTAGATACGATACAAGCTAACTTTGGTATAATGCGATATGTATCTTGGTTTGTCTATAATTAACCATATATTTACTTAACTAAAAAAATTTTATCGTTTCTATCGACGCGGTGTCGGTGAAAATAGACCTCGACGTCCCCTTAATGTGAAAGAAACCGCGAAATAATATTAATACTGTACGTTTCTGCAGTTTATTTACAACACTAACTTAAATTGAGAGGCAGTAAAGTTGATAAAATGCGGACACGCGTATACACCGATTTAACAAGCACCACTGTATGACCTCCATCGCGGATTACCACCGATTTGGGAACATAAAAAGAGCGACGTTAAAATAATAATAATAAAACAAATACACCGACGGGATGTGTGCGTTAATGTAAAATGAGTTATTATTTTCTAAAATCTGGGAACATCAGGCTCTTGTATTTGCTTTAAACAATATGTATGAAATTATTTAGATTTTTAAATTGTTAATATCAATATAATTATTGTGTTGGAAATAGTACTTATTAAATTACCGATCAAATCTTGTTTATTAAAAATTAATGAAAAAATTATTTTTCTCAAAAAAGTCGCAACGTCAAATCCTTTGTTATATTTCAAAGTATCTTTTTGAAATTTATCAGATTTTTAGTTTTATATTTTAAATATAATTCTCGAGTTGCAAAAGGTAGATCCCTGCAATTTATTTGGGTCCGACATGCCCTTAAGCGTGTTTTTCGCGTGGTTTTGTATTAGTCCTAATCAACTCTTGTCTACCAAAAGAATACCAAAATAATAATTTTCTTGAGTACAAACTATTTCACGATGATTTAGCTAATATTAAATTGGTCAGTAAATACAAGACGCGTAAACTCATCCAGCTAAATATATTATGATAAATTATGGAGAAACCAATGCACTTATATTTTTTATTGACACTTACAATTAGCACCAATGATAGACATAACGCTCGATAATGAAGGGGACAATTGTGTAGCGGTAGCATCTTTTTTTTTCACCCGTCGGCATGCCAATCCCTCGATTCAAAACTACTTTTTAGTAGAAATCAAGAACGTTATTTTTAGTGGAATTAACGATTGATTTAACGAGTCAATTTAAAATTTTTTTGAACAATAAACATTAATTTGACGATGAACATTCGAGATGTATATTTCGCCACGTCTACATTACATATATATTAAATGTGAAATTCCATAGCGTAAAAAAGGATTGTTGTTGTTAGGTTAAACCATCTTTTGGTCGTTAATCACAGATACTTATTTTGCTCAAGTTTTCGCGAAACGCGTTCATAGTCTTTTACTAACAGACAGTTTATAAAACTTTTGATCTCTTATACTATGGTAGGTTTATCAGAACTTTATTTACTTTATTTGTTTTATTTATTATGTTTTATTGACTATAAAATGTATGTATTCGAATTAAAGTATTATATATAAAAAATGTGAAAAGAAAAGAACACGTGTTATTGAATTATCTTAAAATAGTATTACGTTGCAGATTGACGATTTTACCGAGAGGTTTTGCGAAGGGTATAAATGCGACGAGGAAATAGTTCAGCACACCTGACGAGAGGAAACAAAGTTGTTGGAGACACTCGTTAAATCAGTCGTTCGTTCCGGTAGAACGCACGTTACCAATTGACAACCGCGACACAGCAGAAAACAAACAAGTTTTCTTCTTTTCGTATTATACGTACACTAACAAATGTTGAATCGGATATCTCTTTGTCAATAATAAACAGTTGAATAATTACCGGTATACCAATATGAGAAAATTGAGAATATCGTTTCCTTATTGTACCAGCTTATGTGTTTACCGTTGTGAGTATACGGTTATAGGCTTACACGTTTGAGTAAGGGGATCGGATACTCTTTTATCCGTACAATTCGTAGAAATTAAAAATTTCAATTAAAAGAGAAGAACCGAAAAAACAGTGTTCGAATATAAGGTTTATTTTTTACTTTTCATAGGATCGACATGAAATTTTGAGGAAATAAGCTTCTTTAAATTAACCGTTACCAAGTAAGTGGAATTAAAATAATCAGAGAACTTTTAAACTTTAAAATTGTTAATTATGTTTTAACACTATTCTCTGTTATTACTACATGGGGAGTCCGGAGCGTTAGCTTTACAAGTCCACTACTTGAAAATTTGCGGGCAGTGATGTCGCTGTCGTCAGGTGGGGTGAGTGGTAATTCGACAATAATTAAAGAAATTAGAGTTTTTACCACACGAAATCAAAACTTAGTGGGATAGGTATTGGTGTAATGATTAATTACACATCACTTTGCTGATCGAAAAGTCAGTATTTTCGACGAAAACTGATAACTACGAAGTCACTTTGGAGTGTGTTTTCGACATTAATTTTGAAGGCACTTCGTAATCATCACTTTTCATCGAAAACACTGACTTTTTGATCAGCTATGTAATATGTTATTAATCATTACGCCAATACGTATTACGTTCAACTTCGATTTCGTGTAGTAAAAAATTTATTTTCTTTAATTATTGTCGAATATGAACTAAACCCACTTGACGACAACGCCATTACTGCCCGCAAATTTTCTGGTGTCATAAATCTCGAGTAATCGATAATTGATAACAAAGTAAGAATTGACAAACACATAATGTAGGTTCTAACTCAACATTGGCGTCCTCTTACAATAATAATACTTTACTGAACATTTTGGTAAAGAAATGAAAAAAATTGTATTAAAATCAAATTTTTTCTTTGTTTGATTAATTTAAATTTATGCTTTTACTTATAATTCTGCTCCACAATTATTTTCTAACGATCAATCGAAAGAAACTTTCCTCAAAATTTTAAGAGAATCCAATGAAAATTGAAAAATAAGCCTTAGACACCAAGTGTGAGTACGAACACTGATTTTGAAACCTTCGCCGAACCATGCCTATTTCATCGATTTCTTCTAACTAAAATATTCCAAATGTTCTTAATTTGTGTATATTAATAATTCAATAGTGCAAAGAATTAAATATTTATAATTGAAATTTAAAAAGTTTAAGAATTTTGTAAATCAAATGTTGTCTGGTTCCTTAAATGTTATAACGTACACTGCAGTCCCTTGTCTCCCTCCCTCCCTCTCTCTCTCTCTCTCTCTCTCTCTCTCTCTCTCTCTCTCTCTCTCTCTCTCTCTCTCTCTCTTTCTCTCTCTCTGTCTGTCTTTCGGATCGAGGGCGGCGAGATGCAATTTTTCCAACGAAAAAGAGAATCTCGCGTTCCGAACCACCGATATATTAAAATTGCAAACTTATACGTACATATATGTATATATATATTATATGTAAATATATAAATAAATGTATAATATTATAATAGGTATATATTGGTTCCTGGTTTGTTGACTACATATCTACTAGGCGTATATGTATATGTAATATATTTAGGTATATATAATTATAAAAAAAATCACTATCTACCGGGTGTGTCAAACTTGTATATAAATAAATATATGGAATTCGGATCGTGCGATTGTGATGATGACATATATATATATATATATATATATATATATATATATATATATATATATATATATGTATATGGTATTGAACTCTCCATTTGTCCTCGAGGTACGGGGATTTCGGTGTGTATATATCGTCAAGCGAATATACGTAAGCGGTATGTGAATATATAATCAAGATGTATATATATGGTTGTTTCGTTTCTTCGATAGTGTAATCCGTTGTATATTCAGCAACTCGTACGGCCCGTACGCCTTTCTGTAAAGTATTGTATACTACTTGTTGTATGACTGCATATATATATTTATTTATTCACTGTTGTTTCTGTCTTTGGCGTTTGTTCGTTGTGCTCGTTGAATTATTCTATATATATATATGTATGTATATTATTGTCGGTTACTGCTTTTTCTATTCTGTCAACCCGTCGTTTCGTCGCAATTGTCTGACGAGACCATTAGTTGTTTCTTATTCTCTTTTTCTCCCCCGAACGGAGATAACGCGTTAAACTTAAATTTTACGTCGAGTTGTACGAAAATTTGTTGCAATACATCTTTTCCTCGAATTTACGAGTGTATGACGTGTCGGCGACGTTTGCGGTTCACATCGGTGTATATATATATTATGTGTATGGGGCATTTTACGTCAATTGTTCTGGGCGAAAATTTAAAATGCACCGAAATTTTTCGCAAAGGTTGGAGTTGTTGTACAAGAAGACTGATACATATTCTTAACCGTTAGAGACAATTCATTCGAGAGTTGTTCTAATCTGAAAAAGTGGGTAATTTCAATTGTTCTCTAAAATAGGTATTTTTGAAGGTATTTACATCGTAACCTGTAAACTTTTATTATGCGACATCAAATACAATGTTGTTTGCAAATATTCTGCAGAATCTAACAATCTGGGTCAGAAATCTTTATTTTAAAAACGAGTGTACACGAATACTATATGTCAACATTGAAATGTGAATATTTTCATTTAAGATTTTCAACTGCTGTCTAATGGTTATAAGGATATTATTGGCCTACTCTTAGGTAAAAAGTTATTTGGAATCAAAGAATAGTCAGAAAGTCAAAATAACGACATTTGTCGCATAAATGAAATCTTCGTACTAAACTGTTCTTTAGTAGGTAATGCACTTATAGGTCTTGTTAGTTTCTATTCTGTAATGTTTTCGATTGAAGAAGTTGACAATAAGTTTTATTTAAAAACTGCTAATAGAAACCTTCGAGCGTTGTAATTAAAAACAATCAAAATCTTACGTCAAACTATGTTAACGGTTGGTCAGCTGTCAAATTGAAATACATACTTGATTACTTTATTTATTTGCATTATCATAGTCCTTCAACTTTTCTAATAATCACTGATGTATTTTTATTATTACTTTAACATTGCTCTTTTTATGCTCCAAAATCGGTGCTAATCAGCGACGGAGGTCATACGATGTCATTGTTAAGAAAGCACTTATTGAAAAATATATTTCTCGAGTTGTGGACTGAGCGATTTTAGACCTCGCAATATGGATTTGAATTTAAATTTTTGTATCGAAAACCCTGAGAAATACCAATTGCTGATACGAAGCTACATAGAAAAACAACGTTATAATCACCAGATTTGGATGACTGCACATTTCCACATAGTTTCCAATAAGATATATCTGAATTCAAACCCATTTCACCACTAAAACAATTACTAAACTGTAAGCCAATAAAATCCTTTGAACCATCAGAAAGTAGTTGATACAAGGTATTTTTTAAAAATTGAAATGAAAAATTAAATTGTATAGCGTGATCGCCTTATTTCAAATATCAACATTGTCATATAGTTTATGTGTACACTCGTTTTTGAAATAAAGAATTCTGACCCGGATGGAAAGATTCTACAGAATATTTGCAGACAAAGTTGTATTTGATGTTATCCCCCTTTAAAAAGCTGATGCTAATCCTCTTAAAATGTGATATACCATTGGTCGGTTGAAAGTGACGTAATTGGAAGGTGCGGTCACGATCGCTTCTAGTAAAAAAAGTGAAATAATTACCTTCAAAAATATCCATATTTGAAAACCATTGATACTACTCACTTTTTGGGGTTACAATAACTGTTGAATAAATTGTTTCTAATAGTTAAAAATGTGTATCAGTTTTCTGTAAAACATCTCCAGCCTTTACTATAAATTTGGCGCATTTTGAAATTTTGTCCAGAAAGGTTGATGTGAAATGACCTATATATATATATATATATGTATACAGACGTATGTGTACGTAAGCCCCACTCGCCCATCATGCAAAAGCGTTCAAGTTTAATGGAAGATAATACTTCCAAAAATACGTAGGATAAGGATTAGAGCTTGTTGGTATATATCTACCCGCCGTTGCGCTCGCTGCTGGTTATTCGGATGCGGATGCACTTATACCTTAATAATTCAACCGACCACGAGATACATTTTGTTCCGACAATTTTCTGCAAAAACTACATTTCAATTTGTGTAACGCTTTATTGTCTCCTCGTCTCGCCATCGAACAAAGCGAGATCACGGGCGCCACAGACAATGATCTGTCTGGAAATACGTCATCGATCGATCTTATTCGCTTTGAACTTATCCGAGGCGAAATAAAAAAAATAGAAAAGTCGCGGAAACTTTACGATCTCGATCTCGTCATCTCAAATCGGTAAAGTAAATTTCGCAAGCGCGTCGACGAGTCGGAATTTGGATATCGAGTGGGTTTCAACGCGTTTAATTTTACGTATCGATAATCCAATAGTAGTTGACCTTTAGGTGGGTTATGCGAATGAGATGGATTTTTTTTAACGAGTAAACTAGAATTTATTGTTTGGTAGAAATTAATGCGTCGTATATAAGTACAGTAATGCGTGGAAAATAAAGTATATTTGGTCCGTAAATGTGCAAAATTAACGAAGGATTAAAGGTTATAACTCAAAGGGGATACGTGGAAGTGAAACTTTACCACGAGAAAACGAGTTACCGACTGAAAACACGGATGGATTTGACATTAACAAATGCACATTTTTCGGTTCTACTGGAAAACAAAGATATTTTTGTCCAAAATCTTTTAGATGGTGCACGCTTTTACGAAATCCGCAACTTGTTTTGTAACAAGAATTCCGATAACTTTATTCATTGATTTTTTGGATAAAATTTATCATTTTCAAAAATAATGCGACGAGGTCATAAGGTACGTCCTGTATGGTTTAAAAGAATATTTACGAAAATGTAATAATCTCGCGAGGCTTAACGTACCGATCGGGTTAAAATTGTCGTTCTCGACCACCAGTTTGTACGAACATCAATTGATAAATATAACGAAAGAAACGATCGTAACCTCATTCGGTATAACGTCGTATTAAAAACAAGAAAGCATCCGCAATCGAAGAACCGTCAGGTGCGCGAGATTCTCAATAAAATATGATTGAAGAGCGGATTGTAAATTAAAAAGCGCTTAGCAGATTGGTGTAACATCGAGAGAGAAAAGCCACATGGTTACTCTAAAAAAAAAAAGAAACCAGCAAAAAAGCGGAAACAAGGAGAAGAAAAGCATATATAAGTGAACAACAACAACAACAACAACAACAACAACAACACTTGGAGCATAATAAACGCAGCGATATAATTTGAAGAATCGTGCTCCCTGTTATACACCGTGTAATATCAAGGCTTTTCGTGGTCGCGGTTTATCATCTCCAATACGACGTAAAAACGAGAAATGGTTACACCATACACATACTGGCACACATACCTCTACGGGATGCAGAAGGCAAACTTTCGCGGCACTAATTACTCACAAAAGTATAGTTGCGTATTGTACACACACACACACACGCACACGCGCACATCCATGCTTTTATTGAAATCCACATACCCACACACGTATAATAATAACAACAATAATGGTAATAATAACGATCGTACATATAAGCGTGTGCGAACTATTGAAACACAAATATGTATTGATTGGAAAAAAATAATTAAAAGGCTTTAGTACACACGCACTGAAAAAAATAAAAAAATAATTTGTTACATCAAGCGGAATTTTTGTTGAATATACGGTCCAAGAAGATGTTTGGTTGATATATCGAATAAATCGAAGAATATTGATCTTGTATATTGATCTATACCTTTCTAACCTTTGGACGCAAGGAGAGATACAGTTAGATTATAGAGGATTCATATAATATCAACCGCAGATATTTCTTCTTTTGGGTTACCACATTTAAGAGTGATTCCGTTTGATGTTATGCAAAGTATTTTTTATTACAGTGGATGTTGTTAAATAAAAAAAAAATTCTCACTTCAAACGGAATTCTTATTAAGTACGATAACACCAAAAAGAAATATGTTGTTGATATCAAATGAATCTTCTACACTGCAAAAAAAAATTACTTACCTCAAGTGGAATTATTCTTAAATGTGATAACCCAAGAAGGAATATCTGATTGATATTTGATTATTCTCTATATAATATCAAACTGCATCGCTCTATACGTCCGAAGTTAGAAATGTATAGATCGATATGCCAGGATCAATTTTTCGTATTATGAATTCTAAAATATTCACTCAATGTCAACCACATTTTTTCATTAGGTTGCCGTATTCAACAAGAATTCTGTTTTTCAATGATAATAAATTAGTTTTTTTTTTCAATGTGCCACGTGTATACGTTGTAAGGAAAAGTTTCAGGTGACACGCTGACTTAGCGAAACTGTTGCATCTCTTTAGGGTTGTAAAAACGAAAAAAAAATAGAGGAAAACACACTACAAAAGCGAGGAAATGAAAATCACAGAAAATGTTTGCCATTGCTCTTCCTCGTCCCTCGCGTAAACCCCCCGTCTCTCTTTCTCTCATTCTCTTTCTGTATAAGCTCGTCGAGTCACTGGTACGGACGTGCCAAGAGACTAATACGTTACCTTCGCTTCGTCGTATCTCAAGACACTAAGCTCTCCCTCGAAGCCACACATTTCGTATATGAACATATCCTTCTTTATCATTTATTTATTCATTACAATTTTATTACTTCTATACGCGCAGATATCTCAAATTAAACACTGATTATCAACACTCTTTGTTAATTCTTTTCCTTTTCTTTTTACATCAATTGAGTTTGGAATTGATTTTTTATATATATATATATACGTAACGTTCAAATCTACAGTAACAGCCAAGTGGTCAAAAATATTTGGCGGCAAAGAAAAAAAAAATATCGATCGAACCAAATACGTTGCACCGTTCGAAGGATTTTTACATAATTATATAAAAATACAACGAAGAGCGTGAAAAAGATAAACGAACCGCGCTCGTACAAAGTCAATGTAAAATCTGACCCAAACTCTATTTTCATTTTATAATTTTCTTTGGTATATATAAATACGGTATATACATACAAAAATGAACAAATCGGAAAACTTGCAAAGATCTCGTTACAAGTAAAGTGAGCTTAGTACCTCTTTTTTTTCTTTTTTTTTCGTTCGAGTTGTAATTGTATGTACAATTTATTTTCAAGTGTGAGCAAAAAGGATATAACGAATTTGAAAAAAAAGACAAAAAGGATCCTGTAACAAGTACCTGAAACACCGTCACTATAGCCCAGAGCAACGAGTCAAAGTTTTTCCTATCGCACTCGACGTCCGAGCCGCCATTCATCGATTCACAGAATTTGCAACCGAAGAGGTTCATCCCGAGTATACTACAACACAACGAAACGTCCGATGTGAATTGTTGATAGACATATATATATATATATATAAATATATATATGTATATATGCGGGTTGTTATAGGTTGGATCCTTTCCTTACATATATACGACTAAAATCAATACAGTTTTACAGAGATACATTACACTTTCAAAAAAACACATTCCTTTTTCTTTATTTTTTTTCTTTTTTCGCGATCGACCCGCGTTTAAGATACGGAACTTCCTTCGCGCACCACTCCGACAACGCGTCGACGTAAACATCGAAAAAAAAAGAAGAAGAAGAATAAGAAGATAGAAACATAATAAATAAATAGATATAGACGTTTAATAAGGCTAATAGATATAGTGTGCATACCATAATGTATATAGATTAAAGTCACACATACACAGTAGAGGCTATATATATATATATATATATATATATATATGTATATATATATAGTAAACACATTAAATTAAATACTACGAACAATTGATATAATATATACAGTATCGCTCGTAAGTTTAGGATCATTTGTAAATTTTCCATTTAATTCTATATATTTTAACTGATGTTTAACAATCTACAACTTTCAAAGGAAATGTTGTAGAATAATTTAATAAAACAAAAAGAATAATACAGGTTATTTCTTTATCCATCAACTGGTATTACTCGTGATTATTAGCATTAATTATTTAAAAAAACGTATAGCTGGTGGGACGATTTTTGAACTAAAATTTAATAAATCCTCCCATTTAAAATAATGTAAATTTTTTTTTCTGAAATAAAAAATATTGTTCAATTGGTTTCATTTTTGTTTGAACATTAATTTAGATAATTTTGAATGATATCAGCTTGGGGGTACCAAAATTCATTTTTTGTCCTCCCTACCTTACCAGCCTCCAAAGTCAGAAAATGAATTATAATTAAAAATGGATTCCAATTTACGTAAATCTAGGAGAAGACTCCTTTTCCTTTATTAATAATCTAATTGTCTTTAAAATTTAAAGGAAAAATATTGATTAATTTTTGAGAAATTCCTTGCCAATATTTACGATAATTTTGTGCAATTTGAGGTTATACGCTCTGGCATGTCAAGATTTTTGGTAACGGATTTCTCGAAAACCAATTGATATTTTTTCTTGAAATTTTGAACCGAGGTAGATTATTAATAAAGGAAAAGAAGTCTGCTCCTAGATTTACGTAAATTAACTTTCTTTTTTAATTATCACTAATATTATGTGACTTTCGAGGTCGGTAACGTAGGGAGGATAAAACTTGGCTTTGGCACTCTGTTAAAGACGAAGAAAATACCTGCACTTTGTTTATTTGTAAATTATTCTAGGATATTTTTCCTTTGAATGTAATGGATTGTTAAATATATCCACATTTGACGGGGTGTCATAGTCAATATTTATCCTCCCTACCTTATCGGCAATCGCGATTATAAGTAATTAATTTGTAAATAAAACAGTATGTGAAAAAATAAGAGAAGAGGCGCCTTCGTTTATTAATAATCTAACTGTGTACTGAATTTCATATGAAAATTATATTGCGTTTTTGAGAAAAGTCTTACCAAAAATGTGAACCTAACCTCAACGAGGTGAAAAGATTTAATATTTTTAATAAGACTTTTCTCGAAAACACAATAATATTTTAATCTAAAATTCAGCATACATGTTAGATTGTCAATAAACGAAGGCGCCTCTTCTCTTATTTTTCCACATACTGTTCTACATTTTATTAATTAATCATCAATAATTGAATATGGAACCCCCTTAAATAGAAAATTTCCAAACGATCCTAAACTTATGAACGGTACTGTACGATGTGAACAGTAATATAGTATATATATATATAAGTTTCTATATATCGACAACGGCATGGCCATACAAATTTCGAAGAGAGTAGAAGTGGAAACCCCCCTCCCGGATAATAAAGTTCAAATCAAAGTAAAAAAAAAGAAAAGAAGGTAACACCCACGGAAGAAACGTTGGAAGGAATAAGCGAAAATTTATCAATTTGGTGCGTATAGAAAACGATCGTTAAACAGATCGTGTAACGTCATATATATATATACATATATATATAGCGCTAGGTTAAACGATCGCAAGCTCTACCAAACGAATGAACGTTTTCTTGACGAAAAGAGGCAGCTAAAGATATATAGACCAAGGATTAGTATACAGTTGATAGCTCAAAATAAATAAGGCTGCTTGTACGTATAATTCTATATCTATATCTACGCGACGGTAACAAGATCCCCGAGAAAGAAATATATAAATAATAGTGATAGATGAACAGTATAAAGAACAATAAAGATATACAAGGTGCACTATGAAAATAATAATTATTATTATTTTTGTTCGTTTTTTTTATAGGTTAAATAGGTTATTATTCTTTTTTTTTTTTGACAGTTGAAACATCAAACTAAAAATGATCAAGATTGTTCGAGCGATGCTTGGCAAGTAACACATGAGATAAACCAATGAGAAAGAAATATTGCGTATACATATGGTGGGATCGAGATAGACTTGCAAGCTCTCTAGGCGGGCTTTCGTTCCAATCGCCCGGGATGTATATAACCCCGAGTTTTCGAGAAAAAGAACTTTCTACTCTTCTACGGTTACTGCATTTTTTTTTACCAAATATATATATGTACCACATTGAAAGCATTATTTTGTATCTTAAGGGTAAGCACACTGGAAAAAATAGATGTTTCGATTTAAGCGGAATTTTTGTTTATAATATACGTCTCAAGGAGAAAATCTGGTCCAATGCGATTCTTTTAAAATTAACAGGAATTCGATTGGTTTTCGAATGTTGATCTCTTCGAGTTGTACTATCTCATTTTTTACAAATAAAGAACATTCTTCTCGGTTATAGAATTAATCACATTGGAGCAAACAGATTTTCTTGTTGAAGCATATTTATAAGGACAATTCCGCTCAGAAGAAAAGGTCTATTTTTTTAAAGAGAGAAGCATCTTTTACTCGTAATTCTTTCAACCGATATATGATACTCTTCAAAATTTCTTTTTTTAGTTAACAATCGTTCACGTCCGGCTGATCACAGTTATATACTTTTCTTTATATTGATTTGCAGTTTGTGAAAAGGGTAACGTTAAATTTCGGACGCGTCTGATGCTTTTAATTTTTGGCCCGAATTCAACACTCGAGTGAATTACAATCCTCTTGTGAAATTCAAATTTGACTATAGTGCTCGTTAAAATAACCTCGTGGTGACAAAATACTTTGCTTGATACAATTCGTATATTTTCAATTTTTCGAAAATTAAGGAACAATTACACGAGTCTGCATTATTTATTTAACGTGGTAATCGATATATGCGTATGTATATTTTACTTTAAAATGAAACGAATTTATTTTTATTTTCTTTTTTTTCGGATAAACAAATATCGGTGGTTATAAACATAAGTGCACTCGTAGAATTTAAAATGATATTCCCGCACCAATTTAGAAAAAATTGCTTATTAATTTATTTTATCGTTATAATATGTATACATACAAGCGGGAACAATTTTATCAAATAAATTACCGTGAAATCCTGGGGTAAAGCACTGGGAAAACCCAATTATCTCTCACGATTTTTATTTTTTTTTTTCGAAGATTCCGTAATAATCATTATAGGTAACGCGAATTTAATTATCTAGTTAATAATATAAACGTATTAAGAAGTAGTATTATAGTATTTAATGAGACTACATTTTGTACGATAAAAAACAACGATTGGTCGGATGTCTCAATGTGGAAAAATTTTATAAAGTTTATCTAAAATTTTTATACAGATTTGGTTCTATAAAAATTGTATAAAGTTTGTACACAAATTTTATGTACTATGTTATAATTTGCTTTTTTGTATACAATTTGTATAAAATCGTTGAAGTTTGACATTTATGAAAGAAACACTAATATATAGATTTGTTTTTAATTATATGACATCTAATGAAAAATCGTACGTTATTTATTAAGTTTATATCGTCCATTATTAATTTACTTTTTTTTAGTTATTTGTTTGTAGCGTTTCTTGTCCATTATTACATCGATTTTTATTTCTCTTAATTGATCGAAAATCATTATCCGATTTAACGGTATTAAGGAATGATATGCAATATTTTATTTACTCACTTTTGGTTTTACTTACGAAAAAATAAAAAAAAGTTGTTAGGAACGAATAAAAATTAAAAATAGATATAATCTATAATAGTGAGTAGTAAACATCTAACTTTTATGTAATTATATTCTTTAGCAGATGTCTGCATATAATTTTACGTATAAAATATCGTGAATTTAATAAATGTTAAGAAAAAAAAATATTATTAATAATACTTAAGTAAACACTTTTTAGTCGCTAATTATTAGTGAAGAAATACATAAACTTTAACCTAAATTTCGTAATAATTTTATCATCCATTTAAAAATCAGGATAAATTTTTCTTTTTTTTTATTTTAAATCATTTATCTGTTTACAAAAAAAAAATAAAAAATCACCATTTTCTGAGGTATGTAAATGCACAAGATACAAAACGAGGAAAGTATGGTACTCTGGTGCAGGATTGCAAAAAAATTAATTGCACCAATCTATAAATCATAATTCAATTAAACTCGTCTTTAATTCACAAATCTTTTTTGTTTTTTTAATTACACTCTAAAATATTAAGACAATAAAATTAATAATATATTATATAATATATTATAGTATAATAATATATAATAAAATAAGATAGTAATTAATAATATTTATAACATTTTAACCTCAAAATCCCACTTTCATTTCAGATTTTGAGGTTCTAATGATATAAAATATGGTATGAAACTATTGTGGAAGATGTTTTTTTTACCTTTCTCGATGTTCTCATTCGCTTCGCTCGTGCGAACAACCTCGAGAAAGGTAGAAAACCATCTCCCACAACAGTGTCATAATATACTATAATAAAATAATTTAAACTAAATTAAAAATAATTTTTGAATTTAGGATGAGTTTAATTCATAAATAAAAAATGATTTATTGTATCAAAGTTGAGTTTAATTCATAAATAAAAAAAATATATGAATTAAATGAAGTATATAATTAAAAAAGTAATTAATTATTTGCAACCCTGTAAAATGAAAGGAGAAATCCAGTATAGTATAGCACAGTATATATCAATATATATATCAAAGCGAGCTTGAAAGCTTTCTCTCGAAAATAAGATCGGGCATATCTGTTAAATGTAGCATATATATATATATATATGTATAAAGTGAACAGAGCTGTAAGATACTGTCCTAGTAGTATACACGTACATCTAAATCACAGAGTCATATCTATACAATTCATAATTTAGGTATATTATTTAGGTATTGGATCGGTATATTTTTTTTTCTTTTTATTTCTTTACGTTTTCCAGCACATCAAAGCACCATGCACACACGTATTATATGTATATATATATATATATATATATATATATGTATATTTATACATACACATACACATTCGATGCCTCAAGCCACAAAAAGGTATGTATAATATAGGGGGATTTGTATAAAATACGTAGACGAATAGTTGCCGCGCATCTCATATTCGTTACGTTGCCAACATCATCATCGTAATTTTCCACAATCTGCACGCACCGTCATACCATCGTGTGTGTAAACGTCATACTGAACCCTCGTCCTATTTTCGTTAATCCGACTTTCTTTTATATCTTTGCCTTTTAACATCACATTGTTCATAAACCACTTTTGCATATTGTACATCCCCCACTCGACCAACGACAACGCCTTCTTTTTCCTCTTTTCCGTCACGTTATCTCGACGACTCGATATATACCTCCTGTACGCACGTTCCTTCGTTTCACCACTACGTTTTACTCTCCTTGTTCTTCTTCAAATCAACGAATTTCTTTTTTTTATTACGTATTTTCTACGTACGGTCAATTCTTCAAATAACTGCCACTTTTCATTCCTTCGTACTTTTACCGTAAGAATTGATTTGAAAAATAAGTAAGATAAAAAATTTTTATATGTAAAAACTTGCTTCAACAGATTGTTGTTCAAAGTTGATTATGTGAAATAATTTAGAGTAAAAGAAAAAAAAAGGCCAAAATGAATTTTCTACAAAATGTCTATATTACAGACCTTTATTTATGCTCGAAACACGTGGAAATTTTTTATTTTCCTACAAAATAAATAGAGAGAGTGCTGCAAAGGTTGACATTTGCGTTTTTACACATTTATTTGTATCGCGTTCCACCATAACGTGATTTTATCGACGGAGTCTCAAGAATCAACTTTCAAAGTAATGTAAAAAAATGAAAAACACTCATTAGTAAAATTATTTTGATCCTAACAGATCCCTTAGATGAAATACTTTCGAAAGCTCTTATGAGAAACATAAAAGTTGTATGTATAAAATGATGTTAGAAGATGCCAATAAAAGTGAACAAAACTTGGTCCGGAGAACCCAAAGATTAAAAACAAAACGTTGAGTCAAAAATGTTAAATTAAAATGTACATTATGAATAAATCGATTAATTTGTAATTAATGCACGACTTTTTTTTTTAATTATTTACATTTCATTAAAAATAAAAGATTAATATTAAATAATAATTTATTAACAGAAGAAATAAATAAATAATTATTATTTAATCAAGGTAGTCTTTCGTATAGTATATGTTGTGTTTTATTAAAATGCTAAGAAATAATAATATATTATTTAAGCTCAACAAACTTGATGTTTTTTGTCTATAAATTTCATGTATAAGGTAAATATATCGTAAATACTCTAAGAGTTAAAAATGAAAAAAATATTTTGTCTCTTCCTAAATGGCATTTATTTTAAGAAATGTACGTAGAAAATAAATATATTATATATATATATATAAACACCCAAACGCAAAGAAGGTTCACCTACACGTACGACCAAAAAATTAAACGAAAAAAAAAACCAGTTATGTTTCTTCCCTTCTCGATGTTTTGAAACGATAGCGGTACATCACGGAAATAACTATAAATAATTGTTGTAACGAAGAATCGCGAATCAACGTAACAAGTCGCGTTGAACCAAATGCAATGTAACCTTAGGTAATACATATTGCGGTCCGTTTTTCTTTTCCTTTAGCGAAGTCAAAAAGAAAAACCCCATTCCCTCGACTTGAAAAATCGACGAACTATTATTATTACAAACATAATAAATGAATTAATTGATTGATTAGTTGGGTTATTAATCATGATCATCATCATCATCATTATTATTATAATTGTTACAATAATTATCGTAAGGTTACAACGAGGACAGCTTACCTGAATATGAAGATGAATAGTACTAAAAGAGAAAAAAATACGGCAACGTTATCCATCGTCCGTAGCATGACGAACAGTTGCCTCCGTAGATTTGGCATAAAACGCACGAGTTTCAATATCCTTAATAACCGAAAAGTCCTGAGGACGCTCAAACCAGAGCTCCCGCTTCTCTCCTCGACGAACGATTGGCAGAGTTCAACAACGCTGGAAATCAAAACAACGTTTTCATGTAAACGCGGTTTTTTTCATTATCTATGTGTCAGGGTATACGCACGAGAGGGTACGAACGATTTCCTCGTTCGTTACGTACCTTAAAACAACAACGATGCCGTCGAAGACGTTGAAACCATTGCTGATGTAGCCGAAGGGTCCTTCTGCTACGACCTTCAATAACATCTCGACGGCGAACACAGCGGAGAATACGATATTGCTTATCTCGACCATCACCGTCAGCTCTTCTGGCTATGAGTGAAAGGTGTGTTAACTATATCTTAACCAAAATATTTTACATTTTTTTTCTCTTTTTTTAGAGGCTGTCGGATTCTAAAATAGCATTGTTCTTCATTTTTTTTAATGTAATGGAGATCGACAGACACCGGGTTTGAGTTTAATACGT
This sequence comes from Theocolax elegans, assembly GCA_026168455.1. Taxonomy (NCBI): domain Eukaryota; kingdom Metazoa; phylum Arthropoda; class Insecta; order Hymenoptera; family Cerocephalidae; genus Theocolax; species Theocolax elegans. Next base: position 75,083,582 of record CM047429.1, read on the forward strand.
GAATTTTTTCAAAATTTTTATAATTCACAATTTCAACATGATTTTCGAGTTGGAAATATTGCTATTTTTTTTTAAATTGAAAATTACCGATACACAATATCGATTACACATTTATAATTGAAACAAATATTTTTTGTTGAGATTGGAACCGTCAGGCCCTTCCAAATGTTTAAGACTTCTTTGGTGATTTTTATTAGATTTTTTAATTACATTTTTGAACAAAACTTTTGGGTTATGGAAAGGGTAGATCCCTGTAAGTTGGGTCCAACATGTCCTATACCCGGTGGGTTACCGACCGAGCAGACAAATATTATTATTATACTTATTTAAAAAACATGCAATTTTATACAAAACTCGAATACAGAAACACTAGATGATTCAATAATAAGTCATTCTATAAAATTCCAGGTTGGTACAACAAGGACATCTTAAGAAATTTTTGATGCAGAAATTTTTTAGGATGGCCTTGTTGTATTAACTTGAGACTTTGTAGAATGACCTAGGTATAATTTTATTATCCTGTGCAATTCTGCATTCGGGTTTTGCATAAAATTACATACCTCTTTAAATAAATGTAATAATAAATGTAATAATTATTATTTTTTTCTCGGTCGGTAACCCACCGGGTATGACACCTGCTTAAGGGGATGTCGGGACCCAGATTGCAGGGATCTACATCTTACAACCCAAATATTATATATCGAAAATATTGAATGAAAAATCGAAATTAAATTCGTAAGGATAGGTTATAACATAAGAAAAAGCCTGAATTTTTGATTCTTAAAGCATTTTTGGTAATAATAATTAAATAATCAATTTTTTAATCGGTAATTGTAATTGAAATGAGACCAACATTTCGATCGAATTATCGATGTAAAAATTTGAAAAAATTCAGGTATATTGTTTAAACATTTTAACAAGCCTGAAAACGCCTTACGTTCAGTATTTTTTTTTAATTCATTCTTTTGTTTATAAAAAAAATATAGAAAATGACTATTTTCTGAATCCGAAATATCTTTAATCAAAGGGGATACAGCCCACGGGTATATAACGTTATTCGGTTATTGCGTCATTGCGAGTTCAACAATTTGACGCGTTAATCGTTTCGAATTCCTCTTTTTATAATTTAAATTACATTATTTTTCTTGATTATACATCTTTACAAACAACGCGCAATGTTAATTATCCTCGGTAACGTTAATTTTAATTACGAATAAGAAAATACGTTTGCGCATTTTAATTATCCAAGTTAAATAGACTGATTTCTGTACTTATGAAAATGGTTTTGTATCTTTATGTTAATAATTCGATGTACACTAATTCCATTGTTTAAACTTTATTATTCCCACTTACTCAATTTGAATGTATTTTTAACATATGCTTACAATCGTGAAATGTATTATTATTATTATTATTATTATTATTATTTATTATTATTCTTACGTCGTTGTGGGTCTAAGGAGAATTCATAATGCAATTGCGTGACCATCCGACAAAGTACTATGTTTACAAAAGATATTGTTACGTATTCTAATTTAAGGAAAACTACGAGAACATTCTCCTTGGCTGAACTGTAATCTATAATTGTGTAAAGCTTATTCAACGTAATCGGTGTAATGGTTAAAAAATTTATTTGTTTTGACAAATTTTACCGGGTTTATATATACCGATGATTAAAAATTTTTTTAATTAATATTGGTGAAAGTTTCAGGTGATATTGGTGCAGTAACCGACTTTACCAATCGTTTGTACACGGAGAGAAAATTTTTAGTAAATTTCACTAAACTTTCACTAATAGGGTAACAGCTACTAAAATGAAAAAATAAAGTTACTGCTAAAATGCAAAAAATTAAATTTTGGTAAAAATTCTCTTTAAATAAAAATTAGTAGAATTTTTAAAAAATTGACAGAGTATTTGTCATAAAGTTCTGCAATTTTTTTAGATTTCAGCATAATATAACAAAGGACAATAATGCTCTCTTATAGTTTTCCTTAAATTTTTTTATTAAAACGTTAAATATACCCTAGTAGAAATATGGTGATTTTAAATAGTTTGAAGTTTGAAATAGCCATGTTTTAAGTCATAACTAGCCATTTTCTATCGATCTTTTAGAAATGCCTTGTTTCTATTTTAAAAATCGTTTCTATTTCTATTAGGGTACAGTACAGCTGTTAGAATGTATATCAATGATGACATAACAAGACATTCTATAAAAACTACAGTATTGTATTAAATGTTTTACACGTACTGTGCCATACGCGGACAACAATTATGAAAAAGGATTTAAATAGTTTGTTGAATACTCTCTCATTAAGGGGAGTCCGTAGAGTATAAGCTACACAAATTCATCATCGAAAAAATTCGCGAGCAGATGGGACGCTGCCGTCAGGTAGGCTGAGTTCATATTCGACAATAATTATGGGCAATTAAAGAAAATAGAATTTCGATCACACGAAATCGTAGTTGAGTGCCACAGCTATTGATGTAATGATTAATTACATATTATTTAGCTGATCGATAAGTCAGTATTTTCGACGAAAAGTGATAATTACGCAGTGACTTGGGCACGAATTTTTTTCTACGCGGGTAGTTTATTACTTATCTACGTTTCGGACTTTTCGTTTAGCTAAGTGATATGTAGATTAATCATTATATCAATAGTTATGGCGGTCAACTTTTGATTTTGTGTGGTAGAAACTGTATTTTCTATAATAGTCCATAATTATGGACAAATATATATGAACTTAGAGCCCATCTGACGGCAGCGCCATTTCTGCTCGCATATATTCGGGTGGTGATTTTGTGAAACTATACTCTTCGAACTCCCATTAACTTTAATCTTCCTTTTGGTTAAATTAAAAGTTTTTATTTTACGTGGCAGAATGTCATAACACTTCCATGGTTCCATTTGATAATTACTACTTTAGAAAGTTATGAATTTTGGAATAGCGGGTAAAGCTGAAGTATTGCAGCGCTCGTTTGGTCAGTCCAAATCGAACGATTGTACACGGTTTGACGTAAATGTTAGGAGTGTATACTCTCTTAATCGCAAAAAGTGCAAAATCACTTGCTTAACAGTGAGAATCGGGGAACTTCTTTTTGAAAGCGAACACATACCCTTCGCAAAAAGTGGATTTTCGCTTTTTTTCGTACATGTACTTTTTTGAGATATGTATATTTCCAAATTTGTAAAAGTAACAATTCACTTTTTGAAAGTGAAACGTGTAGGTATACTTTTTTTTGAAAATTAAAAGTCAGTGACCGGATTGTTCCTATTGCAAAGTGAACTATTTGCGATGTAAGAGATTGTGTACGTACGCGTGCGGAGGAGCGAAATGAAAGAAAAAGGTGAAATAAGGTTAATATAGGGTTACCTGATTGTGGTACTCGATCCCCATACTGAGAGTGTTGATGAGAATGGCGAAGAGTATACCCTGCTGGAAGTACTTGTGATCGACGAGCTTCTTGGTCCAACGTCGCAAGCAACGGAAGGTGATGACGCAACAACACCCGCAAGACTTGACGAATTTCCGAGCTCGAGATCTCTTCCACTTGGCGACGGTGATCGACTCGTCGGGCCATTGCTCGTTCTGCATATCGCGACAACACGAGCAACTATCCGGTTCGACGTTCCCAAGCCATTGCGCTCGCTCCTCCATCGCTATTTGTCTTTCAGTTATCCCTGTCGCACACACACACCACATTTATCTTACTAAAACTTCCATCTATAGCTTTACCTACTAGTCTCCAAAAATAAATTAGTGAAAATTTCACCAATTTTGTGTATTTAAAAATATTTCTCTAAACGTTATTAGTAGACATTTCCCACAATAAATTAGCGAATGATGTACTAGTGAATAATCACCAAATAATTAGTGAAAATAATTTATTTTACTATATGATAAGTAAATTTCTCACTGATTAATTTGTCAATTATTTATTTTTAATAATAAATTAGTGATTATTCATTATTCACTATTTCGTGTGACATTTACTGACTTATCATTATTTCATTTTCAGTGATTATTCATTAGAATCAAGAATATATCCTACAGCAATACTTGCTTTAAAAATAAATTAGTGAAAATTCTACTAATTTGCTTAGGTAAAAAAATTTTGCTAAATAATTAGTGGATTGCGTTTCTTCCATTAAGGTAATGATAAGTAAATTTTTCGCTGATTAATCATAGTAAATTATTTCTCTTTGCTAATGAATTATTTTTCACAAGTATGATTATTCACTAATGTTATTAATTGTTGATGTATTTATTTAACTAAATGATATGTAAATTGTTGGCTGATTAATCATAGTCAATTATTTTATTTTAAGATTGAATAAGGTGTGATCGTTCACTAAAAATTAGTGATAGCTACTTTTATGTGTTACTGTGGATATTGACTAAATTATTTTTAGAGAGTACAGTCATTCAATAATACACTATTTATTTGAGTGTGGAACAACAAGTTTCCACGTATCGAAATAAAACGAAAAGACTGAATTTCATCTAATTTAAATGTCTAGTGTTATTCAGACGAGATAATTCGTTTGAATCGCCAATTTTGTACAACGATTTTTAAATTATTTCTCGGGTGAAAATGGGAGGGGAATTAAGGAATATATAATAGATGAAAAGAGAAAAAAAAGAAAAAAAGTAATGGATATAAAGTAGGGTTAACGCAGAGATCCATTGTATCTATAAAGGTTTCTCGGACCGATGAGTGAGTTACGTGTACCAAAGAGAAAATTTAGCGTACCGGTCTATATGCCTGTACTTATACAATGAGAAAAAAACTGTAGTAAAAATTGCAATTGCGGACTGTCAAAATAATTAAAAATATTACTAGTAACATTTACTAAATGTCTATTAATTTTTACTACAATTTTTGTGTACTATTTACCATAAGTATTGCGTTATACATTGTACTTATTTATTGAATTTTGACACTCTGTAATTTTTACCGAAACGTTTTCCTTTAGTGTAGACTGCTGTTTCGATTGAGAAAAAAAATAAAACGAGTTTCAATACCCATCGCGTACACATTCCGGCGTATGACGCAACATAGCTTGACTCGTACTACTTACTTCCTTTTCTCGATCACGAGAATGTAAATCAAGATATACGATTTATACTCGTGTTGACGCGTAATAACGACCTTTCTCGTTTGGTAAAAGTTGTATATGCTTAGTGAAAAATATTTTACTAAATACTTAATGCATGTACGAGGTTTAATTGCATTAAAAAAGTAAAACAAAAAAAAAAGTAATCAGTCGATTTTTCCGTAATTAATTCCAGAATTATGTTTCTTCCATTAACGAATTAGTGAATAATCGTTAATCATAATAATTAGTAAAAATTAATGGTATATTTATTTTACTGAATGATAGCTGGAAAATTTTTCACTAATTAATTAGTCAATTATTTATCTTTATTAATGAATTATAGCGAATATTCACCAATTGCTGCAGTACATTCTCTGCTTATTGTTTAAAGCGAACACTACTATTTCAATTAGTGAATATTCACTAAAAGTAAGTGACATCCACTTATCAATTTTTCACTTACAGTGATTATTGACTAACTATAGATAGTGGATATACCCATACTAAGGAGAATCCCCACGGATAATAAATTTTGGCCTAGAGAAACGAACCTACGAAACTAAAGTACTAACATACTCTAGACCATATAAAATGCAGTTTCAAAAAAATTGGAAACCGTCACTTGAGGGGAAGTCGAGATATTCGATGTCAAAATTAAGGGTTGCTAATAAACATTTTAATAAGAAAACATACATATTAAGTAGCGTTACACGTACGTTTTTTATGTAAATATCGAAATATCCTATTAAAGGTAGTTCTATCAAGAATCGAATCAATTAATTTGTAATTCATACCCACTCTTAATTGACGATTTTGGGGGGTGGGTGGGTAAATACGTAAATACGGGGGATGAATTAAGGGTGGCTCTGGATTAAAAACCATTTCCCTAGATTAGTATTCATTTTATGTTTCGACTAAGGTCTTTTAGACTCGTAAATAAACGTGCAAAGGTTGTATTATCCAATATTGCCGTTATGTGCAATAATATCGTTATTTACGTTACGCACTTGAAAATAAAAAAAACACCCCCGCTCTGAATTAAATTGAACCCGAGAAGATGCTAATTCAATTGGTTAATAGTTTCGTGTTCATCTGCATTCTGAAAAAAAGTGCAAATTATTTTTTTGTAAGCATATAACGTTAGGGGTTTCTTCCGTCAACCCTATATTTACCCCCATGGGTAATATTAAATAAAATATTAAAATAAAAATAATAAAAAAGTTGTAGTAAAAAAGTAGTAATGACACAATCCAAAAATTTATCATATTGTATAATAAAATTTACTAGAAAGCTATTAATTGTTACTATACAATTCTAGTAATAGTTACGAAAAGTACAGTGAATTTATTATGCACTATTGTAAATTTTTGGATTGTGTCAGTCTGTCCCTGCATTAATAGACAACATCGTTATTTTTACTATAATATTTTTCTCAATGATACGATTCTTGATAGAATTATTTTTAATGGGATATTTCGATGTTTACATAAAAAACGTGCAAATCTACTTTTAATGTGTTTTCTTATTGAAATGTTTATTATAGCAACCCTTAATTTTGACATTAAATATCTCGACTTCCCCTCAAGTGATGGTTTCTTATTTTTTCTGCATGTTTTTTTATCTAGGATACGTTAGTACTTTAGTTTCGTAGGTTCGTTTTTGTAGGTCAAAATGTATTATCCGTGGTCATTCTCCATTATTTATGGAGGGTTCATTACGCGATTTTCCAACTTTTTTTTTTAAATACTAGAAAAAAGTCACGGTTAATCATTTGAAAAGCTAAAAAGTAACGTTTTATATTACTTTATAAAGATTAATATAATGAAAACTCAAATGAAATTAACGCCGAACAATACGTATTTTTCGAAAGTGTAAACATATGATAAATTTATCCTTCAATCTCAAAATATCTTTATACAGCGTAAAAGTTGAGTTTTTGTGATTCTCGTATGTGCAAGTGTGAACCCTTAAAAAAGAGCGACGTTAAATAAAACTAAATAAAAACAAAAAAGTGTGAATCGTAGAAATAAACGTTAATAAAAATTTACAAAAAATTATACAAAAAGTCACAGTGTTCACGTTTCAATCTTGAGGATTCCGAAAATTCGACTATCGTATTGTCAAGTGAGTAGGCATTAAGTTTGAATTGTTACTCCAGTGCACGAGTGCCGAACAATCGAGTATATTACGTAGATACGAATAACGAGTGAAGCGATATCGAGTTGTTACGTCGAATGTAAATGGTATACACACTCGACGGTGCATATTTTCTTTCTCCTGGAGAAAATTTCGATCGAGTTTTGCTTACCTTTCGAGAGAGAATTCAAAAAGGAGTCGAGGGTCAATTGGCCGGTGGGTAGGGCCGCGCTGAGAGCTCCACTCAATGCGAGAAGTTCTTGGCACGTCATCGCCTCGCCGCCTCCACCACCTCCGCCACCTTCACCGCAGACCTCGGTCTGCAAAACCGAAGAATAAGGGGAAGAGGAAAGGGAATCAGGAAAAGGCGATATTTAATCGTTTAATCCCCCACCATACAGAAACAAAGAGACAGAGAGAGACAAGGGCTATTGTGTCTAACGTCTCATATAGCGCAATTCGTCATTTTCACATATATACTTATTAGTCGAAAATCACACCGGGTTATTTTATAGCGAATAATCCACTTATCCGGTTATATATATATATACATATCGTCGCCTTAGTGCAATTAAGTTATTTTTTTTCAAGAACATTTTTTCAAAAAAGTTTCCAATTCACTTATTCATTTAGTTACTCTAAAACATTTTTGTGCCTCCGCACTTTTTCTTTTATATTGTAATTATTACATTTATTATAAAAGAATAATGCAAAGTACAATTGTGGCTTTCATCCTCCTGACATTGTGTCAAAAATCATTGACTATTTTCCATTTGATAATTAAGGTGCTATCACAATTTTTTAGAGTAACAAAATTAATAACAACGAGAGGTCACGGCCGTTGGATCACGGATCTTATACAAACTTTAGGACTTGCTTTGTAACATAAAAATTTGAAACAAAAACAGAATTTTAGAATCCCATGGACACTTTTATCGAAGTTACACGTAATTAAAGGAAAATATCGAGAAATAGATGCTTCACTTTAATCCATTATAAATCCTAAACGACTAAATAGAGATACTCGAACTAAAGTTTAAACAAAAGTTTGGATCGAGTGGTTTGGATTTAAAAAAGAAAGAAGCCTAAATTCATTTATTAGTTCGAGAGTTATAGCAAAAATAAGAAATGTAATTTTTAGCTGTAAAATTAACAATTCCATTTTAAGCTAAAATTTGATCCATTTCTTATTTATTTTATAACACTCAATATAATAGATGAATTTGAGCTTCTTTTCAACTTATCTTTTAAACTTTGGTTCGAGTATCTCTATTTAGTCGTTTATAAAAGTTATAAAAGTTTAAAGTAAACCATCTATTTTTTAATATTTTCCTTTAATTTCGTATAACTTTGGTAAATAAAATTCTGTTTTTCTTTTTATTATTTCTATATTACAAATTATTATTAATTTTCAAATGGGAAAATGTCAATGATTTTTGACACAATCAGTCAGGGTGATGAAAGCCACAATTGTATTTAGCACTATTCTTCTTTTTATAACAAATCTAATGATTACAATTTAAAACAAAAAGTACGGAGACATAACATTTTTTTAGAGATACAAAATAAATAAATGAATTAGAACTTTTTAAAAAAAAAAATTAGAAATAGATGCTTATTGCACTAACGCGACGATATATCATCGTGTTGCAATCGGTCTAAGTGAAAAAAATCAAGCGTGTTTTATGCATCAACCGCAAAATCACAATGTGTATATATATACTAAATACGTTCCTTATGGGGGTTCCATACTCAATTTTTGATGATTAATTAATAAAAAAGTAAAACAGTATGTGAAAAAATAAGAGAAGAGGCGCCTTCGTTTATTGACAATCTAGCTGTGTGCTAAATTTTAGATTAAAATATTATTGCGTTTTCGAGAAAAGTCTTACCAACAAATATCAAATCTTTTCACCTCGTTGAGGTTAGGTTTACATTTTTGGTAAGACTTTTCTCAAAAACGCAATATAATTTTCATCTGAAATTCAGCACACAGTTAGATTATTAAAAAACGAAGGCGCCTCTTCTCTTATTTTTTCACATACTGTTTTATTTACATTTTTATTACTAATAATCACGATTGCCGATAAGGTAGGGAGGATAAATATTGACTATGGCACCCCGTTATTCGACTGTACGATTAATCGTCGAGTAACGTACACCACTTCTACAACTTTCCAAGGTTGTACACTTTGAAAGAACAGTTAGTCAATTCGATATCATTGCTTTTATCGCAGAATACGTAAATTTATTTAATAATAAAATATATATCGATGCATATAGCAATGTGACGATCGTTTAATATTTTGTCACAAATATTTTCTTCTCGCGATTTTGATCGAAAACGCGTTTAATCAGTAAGTATTCACCCGGACAAATGTGTAAAAACGTCTACTTTCGATCTATCTAACATCGAATTATCTAAATTTTCTTTCGTCCGCGTGCACGTGCTCACTTATATATGTACACATATATTATATATAATAAACTGGAATAGAGAGTAAATAGCGTCTAAAAAGTAGCACACACACACACAACACCTTACAAAATTAGTAAGGGGGTTTTCGTAAAGGCGTCTTGACATTTTGTAATTGCACACGAAGATTAATCGACTTATACATAATACGCAACTTAAAACGCGCGTATACATCTTAACACGAATATGACGTACGTGCGTATACGGTTTTTTTACAAAATATCAAAATGCCTCGTCAACGTGTAACAAAACGTGGTGTGTCGTCAAATTAATATTGGAAATGTATATATAATGAAGAAAATATCGAACGTATATATATCATTGGTCTCATTAGTAAATTGCATTTGATGACAAAAAAACACACACATACACACAGAGCTATACCCGATTAATCATTGAACATTTCGTGTTAAGAGCTATACAGCGTATTATTTTTAAGCTTTTCTATATAGAACGAAACAGCGGCAACGGGAATATATTTGAAAAATTATATACCCGCGACCGACTCACGTCGCATAGCACACACACCCACACAGGCATATATCTACACACGTAAATAGAAAAATAATAAAGTACAGACGCTCCACTCAAATTTTTGTGTCAAGGTGAATGAAAAATGTCAACGCGCCGTGGTTCAAGCATTTTCTCTTTTTTTTTTTTTTTTTTGTTTTCTCTCTTGGAAAAATGTGCTGATCAAATTTCACGCTAATGAGAACGTAAGGATGCTAAATGTTAGTTTACACGTATATTATATATACGTGTACAAAAATACATTGTGTATGGAGAATTGGCGTGCGTCGTTTTTTGCGAAAATTAAGGTACACATGTACGTATTGTATGTAAATAGAAATAACGTGTGTACGACTTGTGTGTGTGTACGCGATGTTTAAATATTTCAAGAAAAATTCAAGGATGACAAGATAAAAAAAAAATGTTCTACCAAACGATATAGAGAGGTACGTTTATCAACGCGTTTCAAACGGATATCGTTGGAACTTTAGGTGGAAATTTACGTTAACCAAAAGGACTCGTGTATATGTATACGACTCGCTCGCGAATGCAACTCGATAACGCGGATTTCAAAATATCTCTTTGATATCAAAAGTATAACGATCGTAAGGCTGTATAATGTATATATAATGGACGTCTCTAATGCGCATAACGATCTAACCTCATTTTCGCGAGATGAAACGACCTATCCCAAGTGAATATAATTTATAAATTTTTTATTAAAATTTTATAAAATACATTTTATATAGTTTTTATAAAAAATTGGCCATATTAAAATTGTATAAAAATACTTGTATAAAATTTTTTTGTAAAAAATATATAAAAGGACTGTTTCTAAAACGTTTAATTTATTTTTGAAGTATTTTTATATAAATTTTATATGGCCAATTTTTTATAAAAATTATATAAAATGTATTTTTGTATCCCGTTTTGCAATTTAGAAACGAGCTGTCTTAAAAGTGGTGGAAAGAAATATGCTGCTATACGTCGGGCATAATTAAGAAATTCTAAAAGAATATAGTGAATATACCTATTATTAGTGCGATGACTTGGTAATACTACGAAAAAAATCTATTATGAGTTTTGAAAATTGACGAGTAGTAAGTAAAATGTGTATTTATTCATTTTAAAACCTACAAATAATACCGATTAATCATATTGGAAATAAAGGTATATAGCCTGAGGAGGATGACAAAAAGGTCATCGAAACGTCGCCATATAATTTTTGTAACTTGTGGTTAATTCACCAAGATCAACAAATTCCTATTCCAAAAAATACAACTGCGTGGATGACAAGAATATTAATTAATTCATTATGATTATTGGAATTAATGAAATTATAAATCCTAGTTTCACCTTTAAAAATTTTGAAAAAATTTTTTTATTTAAATTTAAAAAAGAAATGTTTTTACACAAATATCATTTTATACAAACATCATAATACAATATTATAGGAACGATTTAAATTGCGCTTCTATAACACAATATTAACTACATTGTTCTAATTTCTTAATTATACCGACGTAGCAACAAAGACATACCGTATGACCTCCGCCGCTGATTAGCACCAAATTGGAAGCATAAAAAAATCCACGTTAAATTAAAAAAAAATACCGACGATTATTTACCATTATTTTGTATCATATTATACAGGTGATCATTTTATCTCGCCTAAATTTTATAGGTCGTTGTGCATTGGGAGACGTCGATGTATATATACAAGGGTCCCGTGAAATTCTAATAAAAATATTGATAATCAGGAGCATGTAAAGATATACATAGGAAATAAGATGAGAGGTAAAAATAACTGAGTGTGTGTATATACACACTTAAAATACTACGTATAAAAACAAGATGAAAATTCGAATGGAACGTCTGAAATGTGCAATTAAAAAACAAATATAAGTAACATGCGTTTAATACAGATTATAATTCTCAATCGATTAATCTAAAGAGAACAAAATATACGAGATAATAATCAATATATATATATATACGATAATATAGTAAGAAAATGAAGAGAAAGGTCATATTAATCGTGTATACAGAGAAAAGTTACAAGGTAACAAAAGATAGTGTAAAAACACGTAAAAATAGAAAAAGAGAGTTATAAAAGATGAAGCTTGTTATAAAGAATTATTCGATGAAAAAATATGTTGTTTTGTTTAACACTATATACGCCTCTATATATATACACATATACGCGTAAGCGACGATTTGTGTACCGTATAGGGTAATAGTGTATATAAGAGACGCGTTTTATCGATTATCGCGGTGAGTAGCGTGAACGCGAATAGTAATCGGAAAATCGATGCGTAACGCGGTGAGCGTGTCGTCATTTATTTATACATCTATTAAATTTATAAAATAATGGTGTAAGGTAGATATAAAAAATATAATATAAAAAGTATAAACTTGTGTAAACTATACATAATTATTTAAAATAATTAAAATATCTAGCGACGATTATATACGTCAGATAGAATAGATCGAATACGTTGAAACAATTTTTGAGAAAATCGTTATGAACGAGGTCGACCGAGTTTTATCGAAAATTTTGGAAAATATATTGAACGGTATATCGACGTTATAGTCGGAACATTGAAAATCAAAGTAGAATTAATGTGTCGGTTTTTTTAAGGAGATGTGAGAATAAAAAAATTAGAATCTTTATTTATTTTTTAATTAACAATGGGTTATCTTTTTCTAAAAAATTTGTCTGTAACGCTCATCTACTTGCTTTGAAAAGTTTGCATGATTTTTTTCAAAATTTTTTATCACTAAATTATCGAAATGTTTAGGCAGCAGCACGAATCAATTTTTCACCTAATCATTACCAACGAAAAATGGTTATTCATTTTAATATTATTTATTGCAAAAAAATCTCGTCCAGCTTCTTCTATATTATTCAAATGTCACGCATGAATTTTTACAGATTTTTAGTTGGATAATTGTAGAAAATGTTTGGGTTTTTACAAGTAGATTCCTGTAATTTGGCTATCACATCTCTTTAAGGGGATGACTTACCTGGTGGATTACTGACCGAGCCAAAAAAGGTAATTATTACTTTTATTTAAAAAAATACGCATTTTTATACAGAACCCGAATACAGAAGCACTATATAATTAAATAATAAGTCATTTTACAAAGTTCCAGGTCAGTACAACAAAGACAACCTAAAATATTTCTGCATCGAAGAATCACAAATAATCGTACATTTTCAGTGCAAAAAATTTTTAGGGTGTCTTTGTTGTATTGACTTATTATTTAATTATATAGTGCAGTTATGTACCCGGATTTTACATAAAAGAACGCATTTTTTAAAATAAATGTAACAATTATGTTACAGATAGAATTTAAGATAAAATAATAATTTAATTTATTTACGTTGAAAAAGAAAAGAAATAAAAAAAAAATGAATTGTTATGTATGAGTGTATAAAAAAAATTGTAAGTTTATTCGGCAAAACGGAAGGGAAACACGGGTTAATTGTAAGCGCGAAAATTTGAAAGATATGAAAAGTTATCGTGTTCAGCGTGGCGTGGCTTTGGCTAGTCGCGGCTGTGTAGCTTTCAGCTCAGAATATATATATCCTGAGGCTGTCCGATCCCACGCACAATTGTGAGAAATGCGGATCTAGCGAGCACAGGTTTACGTATGAGTTTACCTGAGACCGTTCAAGCTCAGACCGATAAGCTGAAAAATGTATTTTGAAAGTTGACTTCATGTTTAAATAAAAATAAAAAAAAAAATTTTAAAGTTTATTCACCCGTGATTTTCTTTTATTTGCCGAAAAGACGATACGTAAAATTATTGATTTCTCGCGAGGCGCTTTAAGAAAAAGTAGTGGGGACAGAGAAAAAACAAAAAAGAAAAACTATAAAAAGGAGCGAAAAAATAGGCTCGCTCTCATTCTTTACAATTATTCGTGTTGTATAAATCGAATGTGTAAAATTTATATTATTCAACAAAAATTATTAAAAAAACAAAATTTTCTGCTATTTGCTGTATATCTAATTATTTACGTGTCCTGTTACAAATTACCTTTTTTGGCTCCGTCGGTAATCCATCGGGTAAGGAGATGTAAACCCTTCAAAACAGAATCACTATTTATTTTTTCTTAAGCGAACAGTATACTTTATCGAAAAAAATGCTCTGTAACGGTGTTGTATTTACATTGAAGATACTTAGTTTATGAATTTTTTCAAATTTTTTTATCAATAAATCATCGAGATTTTTGAGCAGCCGTGCAGCATTGTTTTTAGCTATATATTACCGACCAAAAAGTGGTTATTTCTATATAATTCATTTTAAATTAATTATTTTGAAAAAATCGCTCTGTAACGGTATTCTATTTGCTTTCAACATTATTTGTAAATTTTTTCAGATTTTTAATTCCATTAGTTTTTAAAATTTTTGGGATTTTAGAGGTAGGTTTCTGTAATTTGGGTATCACATCTCCTTGGATTGTACACGCAATATTTACCGACCGAGTTAATAAAGATGAAAAAAGTATTCTGGGTAAATAAGTCAAGCAAATTTTCCAAAATGAAGACAACACTGCTCTTTCTTTGACTATCATCTATCATTATGTGTAACTTGGAAGAAAATTTACCAGAATTACTACATTGGAACCAGACAAATAGTCAAATTTCTTTCTAATGCCATTTTTTAAGGCAACATTATTTTTGTTTGTAAATTGACACAGTGATAGATAATAGGGAAAGGAAGGGCAATGATGTCTTTATTTTGGACAATTTCCTTTATTTATTTAATCAGAATAATTTTTTCATCTCTGTTAACTCGGTCGGTAAATATTATACAGAGACCTACCTATAAACCCCCAAATTTTAAAACATAAAAAAATCGCAGATACGTTCAAAACAAATAGAATACTATGCCAGAGACATTTTTACGAACCAATTAATTATTAATTAATTATATGGAAATAACCATTTGTAATCGATATTATATACCTTGAGAAAATAATTTATTCACTTGAATTAATAAAATATTTTATCGAATACGAAAAATAAAATACATGTTTGAAATAAATGTCTACTTGGCATTTTCAAATGTGTGTCTCGTTTATTTAAAATGTGTTTTATTTGTCTTAAATGTCTGACTTTATTTCAATAAAAATGTATTTAATCTAGATAGATACGTACTAACATCAACAAATTTTATATTTAAACAATTTATTGTCCGTATTCAAAAAAATATAAATTTTAATATTACAAAAAGTTTGAAAAAGTTCACGAAACATCTTCAAACACAGCATCGTTACAGAACGTATATTTCGATAAATTGTATTCCTCTCCTAATATCAAAAAACCTGGTTTTTAGGGTTCACATCCCGTTAAGCGAAGGAACACACGTTGAAATTTACGTTACCGGGACTCGAGTTTAATAATTCGAAAGACAGACCAAATTACAGAACGGTAAGTTAAAATTGAGATAACTATGAAGAATTGCACAGTTTTTGCCCACCGAATGCCAAATTTACCAAAACTCAAGTTTTCCGTACACAACATTCTTTTTACTCTAAACGATGGGATATATAGCTCTTGCAACATTTTATTTCGTTTGACATTTTTTTTTGTAAATTCAAAATTTAATTTGATGTAACGTTAGGTCAGTTACGAACACGATATTTAATAAAACTGTCACGAAAAAATACGTTTTCGAAAAATGTCATGAAAAAAAAAAAAACACGTAACTGACACGGATACAGTAAGTTTTGCCAATAAGGAAATTACAGAAGCTACAACGTTTTTTTTAATAATTAATACGTACGAACGAAAAAGTAATTTTTATTTACAAATTTCTCGCAGTTTTTGAAAACGTACTTGTTTTGTGAGGAATTTCGAAAAGATACTTTCTTCACATCCGTATAGAACTTTATTCGTAGTAAATTATGAAAACGAACTTTATTCACTGCGAATTATGTAAAAAAAAACACCCATCGATATAATAAGTATCAAACGATAGCATACTACAGTTTTTCGTCCAACAACTTTCCGCAAAAAAAGAAACAAAAAAAATGTTGAATTACGATGTCATAATACCCGTCAGTTCGCATCGTTCGAACTATCTTGAAGAAACCTTCAAAACATATGACACCTCGAAATATTTAAAAAAAAACGATGTTACGATGACGCGACAAAGTTCAAAGGTTTGGTAAATTAGTAGTGGGTTTAAGAGAAACGATGGCGACTGCAATGTCTTTACGAAACTGGGTAATAAACGTAAAAATATAATTTTGACAAAAACTGTACGTTGAATTACGCGTATCGTACCGAGATCTATAAGAATAACAGCGAATTGGGTGAATCGATCGAGTGGATCAATAGGTGTGTGACAGATAAACAAACAGAGACAAAGAGATATAATAATAATAAAAAAAGAGGAAAAAGTCAGCCATAGTAAAGGGGTTGAAAGTAAGAAAAAGAAAAAAAAAGATAAAGAAAATTGTGAAGGTGTAAGAACCTACTTGTAGATTATTAGGCTGGGGCGCCGACCAAATATTGCCGTCGACGCAGGTTTGGGTTATTTTCTCGGTGGATCCGGGCAAGGTATTAACGCTACTCCCGTGAAGAAGAACGACGTCGCTGAACATGACGCTACTCCGACGGCGTTGGCTAGCGCAAGGCGGACTCAAAAGCGCGCTGTGCGTCTGCATTACACGAGATAACATTTTCTTTTTTTTTTTTGTATATACTACACTCCTTACGCGGAGGAAAAAATTTTTTTAATAAAAATTACAATGTGGTTTATCAATGAACGAGAGATGCCAGATACTTGAGAGAAAATGATATAAATTACTATTTTGTTATAGGGCAATTAATTGTTCCTATAAAAAAAATAGTGATGTTTTATCAATTGTCAAGTATGTTTCTTCGTTACTAAACAACATCGTCGTAT
This sequence comes from Theocolax elegans, assembly GCA_026168455.1. Taxonomy (NCBI): domain Eukaryota; kingdom Metazoa; phylum Arthropoda; class Insecta; order Hymenoptera; family Cerocephalidae; genus Theocolax; species Theocolax elegans. Next base: position 75,100,730 of record CM047429.1, read on the forward strand.
TTTTACTACAACATTTTTTTCTCCGTGTAATTGTTATACATCATCCGCAAAAGTGTCGGTAACGATTACACGCGCGCGTTTATACATACGCGATCGCTTCGTGTCGTATGTCGTGTGTACAATATATATCCCTTTAAAATATATCGAAGTATTATCCAAAACACGAAAATTTGAGTAGATCGTTGTGTATATATAACCTATACGTTTCAATGAGCGTCCCACTTCCTTTCGACCTTTTTGTCAATTTCTTATTCACATTTTGCGGCTTGCACTTTCGCACACGGAGATTAAAGTTGCACGGAAGAAAAAGAAAGATTTATTGTATTCGAAGAAATTTATTTGAGAAAATAAAATATTTTATTTTTATAATTTAAAACCAATGACGCGTTATTGTACATTTACAAAGTATTTATTCACTTTTAATAAATATTTCTTCAAATATGTAGTCAGTGAAATAGCTTTTTTTAATGTAACTTTTTTTCTCCGTGCAAGTATAGGTTTCGGGTAAACATTTCGTATTGGCTGCGTAACCGGTACTCACTATAAAATTTTGAAGAGTGAGATTTCACCCTTTGAAGTAATAAAAAGTGCAACATGTCGGCTACGAGTGAAAAGATCACTTTTCGTAAGAGTGACAAAAATCTCTTTTTAATAAGAGCGATTTATTCACTCTTAAAGAGTCAAAGTACAAAGGAAAATTTATTTTATATAGTTGCTTGACCGGACACATTTTTCTACTTACTTTTTTATTCGATTTTATTTAGCATTTTAGATTTTTTGAATTTTATTAAGCAAAAACCTGCGCTATCAATATGTTTTTATTATCTTACTTCGAATCGTTCTTATATGTTACACTCCGCTCGAATAATGTTGGAACTTTATCAACATTTTGTATTATTCCAATTAATAAATAAAGCCAGTCGGTTTGTAATTAAAATTCGTTGAGTCGAGTCAGATTTGTCAAATACGTTAAATACTTCTAGAAAAGTACAATTAGTTGACATCTCGAAAATTTTTATAATGTTTACAATACTGCAAAGTAATTTTAGATAGAATGTTAACCATTTTTTAAAAGGCATGCATTAATAATGCGCAAAAATCTCACTCTTTCAAGTATCATAATATAAAAACTTTTAGTTCGAGTCATTTAAATCACTCTTTACTTACGAATCACAAAATTGACTCATTTATAAGTGATATTCAAGGATGAAAAAAATCACTCTTCGCAGAATATAGAGATAGTACGTATTTTATTTCAAAATTTTTCTTTTCTTTTATACGGTTTACAAGACATTTCCTCTCCGTGTGCTACTCTGGGAAGAGTCCAGGAAAATAATTTTATATATATATAGGTGACTTATATTATATATAGGTGATTTATTTAAACTTTTACATTTCATACCATCAGATTTTTCGTAAAATCTTCTAACGTATATTAAAGTTTAATCGTTGTCCGTCCGTAAGATAACTTTTTTTTTTCAATTTATATCATATTATTAAAATTGTAGTATTTGTAATTGGATACCACAAAATGTACACTAAAAAAATAGATTATCGATCTTCTTCGGAATTCTCGTTAAGTATGCCTCGAGAAGAAAATCCGGTTGGTCCAATGTGATTTCCAAAAATATTTTTAACGTGATTATAAAATCAATAAGACTCTGATTGATTTTAGAATATTAATCCTTCTGATTGTGTGTTGTACTGTCTCATTTTTCAGAAAAAGGACATTCCTCTCGATTATTTAGAACGAATCACATTGGAGGCTTGAGTAACCAAATTTTCTTGTTGAGGAATATTTAACAATTCTATTTTTTTTAGTGTAATATCAAAAACATTTATCTTCGCGTATGAAAATCGAACCGAGCGAGGCACTTATGTTTTTAAATTATTGAGAAAAATTAAAAAACATAAATTTGAGGTAATTGAACTTCAGACTTATATAACGTTAATTTTCTATACATTACGTTGTAATGCAAGATATGGAGTCTTTAAACCTCGTTGCGACTATCCATTAATCCTCGAAACATAAAGATATATAAAAACGGAGAAGCAGTTTTCGATATGCTCAATTCCTTCCGATATTAATTATTATAAATATTCGAAAAAAATACAATGGTATTAAGATGAATAGAATGTTTAACAAACGAAAAGTCCAACCGAGTCTTCAAGACTTATTTTCCTAGACACTTCGCGATAGTTCCAGGCGTACATTTTCTTTTCTCAGCATCAAAGCTCTAGCAATTCTAGGTATAATTTAACATAATTTCCATATATATATATATATAGGTCTACCTCTATGCTTGTGTCTGGCTCTAAATTACATTCTACCTACTGGCATGCCTGATATTTACGCGTGACACTGTTATGACGCGTTAGGAGGATCCGAACGATACATATACATACCTATATATAAACTAAAGGTATCGTGTACCTGCTCTATATTCAAATGTAGACTGTAGAAAAAGGAAGCGATCCAACCCCTTTTTAGTAAAAAATTTGAAAGTAAAGAGATTATACAATTTAGTATCAAAAATTAGGAGGTGCCAAAGTCAAGTTTTATCCACCCTACCTTACCAGCCTAAAAAATCATAGAAACTGAGTTATTATTATAAAAGGACGATAATTTACGGAAATTGAGGAGAACAGTCGCCTTTCATTATTAATCATCTGTCTCGGTTCAAAATTTTAAGCAAAAATATCCATTGGTTCTCAAGGAATCGCTTTCCAAAATGTATGATTATTTCATGCAATTTCATAAAAGGTATGTCAACATTTTTGGTAAGAGATTTCTCGAAAACTAGTCAATGGTTTTTCTTTTTAAATTGTAAAGACAATTAGACTGTTGATAAAAGAAAAGGACTCTTTACCTAGATTTACGTAAATTAACTTTCTTTTTTAATTATCACTTATTTTATGTGACTTTTGAGGTCGATATGGTAGGGAAGATAAAACTTGGCTTTGGCATGGTTTTCTAACAATTAAAGCAGCTGACGTACTGAACAAAATTTTTAAAGTAGAAACAAGGCATTTCTCAAAGATCGATAGAAAATGGCTAGTTATGATCTATAATATGGCTATTCCTAACCTCAAACCATTTAAAATCACCAAATTTCTACTGGGGTATATTATTATATTAATATATTCGCAATTCTACGTCAAGTGGTCCGATCAAAATTTTAAAATGCACCAAATTTTAGGTATAGACAGAAATGTTTTTTTAGAAAATAGATACTAATTTTTAGATACTGAGATCTATTTGTTCAAAAGTTATTCTAACTACAAGATGCTAAATTTTTCAAGGTTTTTCAACACGAACTGTGTTTACAGCTATTTATCTCAAAATCTATCAACATTTACTATTGTTACGTACGTAACATCGACGCGCGGACCGGCGCGTGTGTGAGAACGGTGTAGAGGATGACCGAAACGCGAAATATCATGACGAATGCAACTACAACAAGAAATCGCGGACGGTGGCCTAGTGGTTAGGTCTCGTGACTGGAAACTCGCGGATCCTCGGTTCGAGTCCCGGCGTCCGAACAATTTTTTATTCGGCCCTCTCCTATCACCTTCTCCATACGCAACACTATATAACATTTCAAGTAATATTCATTGCTAATCATGTCTAGAATTTATCCTTCTGGGTTAGAAATTCTAATCTCAAGATCAATGATTCCTAAACTATATGACAATATTGAACTTGAAAAAATTGTAACTTTACCGCAATCGATTTTTTTATCCAAAAGTAAATAAAAAAAGCTTAAAGCAATATCTTTTAAACGGTCTGTAGCTTGCAAATAACCTTCAATTTTGTGTATATATAAATGATTATAATTTACTTTAAAATTTACAAAGCTTGTATTACAAGAATTATAGTAAATTACAAAACGATGGTCATATTTTTTATTAGAAAGTACTTATCGTAATTTTCCGAATTTGACGACATTATATATTGTCATTTTTAATATAAATTTTATCTCGGTGTGGTTTACACGACTTTACCACATATTTCGTACAAGCAGTTATGGAAACGAGACACACCAATGTAACATTTTACAATAAAGTATATACATTTTTTTCCTTCGATAAGCAACATTCAGAGTACCGGACAACCAATATATTATCGCGTCCAAAAATCTTCAATATTTCTTTTTTTATTAAAATATTTATTTTTTTCAACAATATATTACTCATTTTTAGTGCAAAAAGTCATTCATGCGCGTTAAAAGGGTAGTTTACACCCTATTACTGCGGGGTTTGCTTTTGAAATTATTGGTTTTTCGATGTAAAATTTGGATTCGACGTCGAGAAAATACATCGAATACGTATACATATTTGTAGAGTGTAAAATGGTTATTTACAGTTTGAAATAATATTTTTCTGAATAAGGAAGGCAATTCCCATTCGGGACCGGAAAGCCAGTATATATTGACACTCAAACAGTGATGTATAAGATACCTTTTACACCAGTTTTCAGTATATAGTTTGCAGAAATACGCTATTTTGTAGAAAAAAATAATAATAAATATAATACTCGGTATATATTTCGATCTATCCGTATTATTTTTAAAACAACGACAGTAGTTTTCATCATCTTGAATCGACGCTATAGCGAATTACCAGAATTCTTTACCGCGATAGTAATATTCATGATTTTCGCAATGCAAAATCCGTTTTTACAATTTTTAGCTAACGGTTACTGATCATCGGTATAAAAATATATATATACGCGAAACTCGATTGTTAGAAAACCAAATATCAATTTTTTATCGTGTGAATTTTATACGTCTATTCTAGGGAACCATATTATTTAATATATATGTGTATCATTGTGATCCTCCTTGTCTACAAAAAATAATAACTATACATTTCAATGGATAGGAGAGAGAGAGAGAGAGAGAGAGAGAGAGAAAGAAAGGGAGGGTGGTAGAGACAGAAAGCGAGACAAACCCGCAGAATTTTGATATACGCGGGATACCAAACGTAAACCTACAATTTATTTAATTTTCATCCATCGGTTTATAATTTTTTGGTTCAAAATTGTAGTTTCTTCGCGTTAAAATGCGTTTTATGTAAGTGTATATTATACAAACGAACCGAGATGACCGATTATCAAGTTTTAATATCTTAAAATGAGAGCTTGAAAGTATATGTAATATTCATTTATATTGTACACACAACGGTTATTACTGCACATTCGCGTATTTTATCGATCGCTTATTCGCAACGATGCATCTGTATGTACAAAGTACCTAATTACTGTGTATACACTGCTATCGCGAGGTTTCGTTGTAAATTAGGAAATCTTCACTGATGCTCTTACTTATTAATCGATCTTTCGCGAAGAACAGACTATTCAATTGGTTAACCGATCGGATACATTCGATTTTTTATCCGGTATATTTTACCATCGGTATTTTCAATTAAAGGGACAAGTCTGGGTTTAATTGGAAAAGGAGCTATTCAATGTTAACAATCAATTAGTTTTTTTTTATAACAATTGAAAACATTTTTTAATTTTTTGAACAAATTGTATTTTTGTTTATGAAAATTAAGTCGATCTGATGGAGACGAAGAGAAGAGGAAGAAAACACAATTATTTCCCAATTAATAAAAATTGTATTTTTATTAATTTTTATTTTAAATTTTTTGGCCAATTTATTTGTAAGATAACTATTTTAATTAATTATGACACTCTGTACTCTGATTTTTTTCTATAATGTAATTACTGCAGGATATCTCAGGGATCACTTCATCGAATAGGCTGAAATTTTAACAGAAATTTTTAAATATAATTTTAAACCAGTTGAATGGAATAAACTGTATTAACATTATAATAAAAAAATTACTATTACCAAATTAATTAAAAAAAAACCGCTGCCAATTAATTGCTTCCTCAAATCAACACGTTGATCCTATGAGTTATATTTTAAATATGATTTTAGTCCACTTGAATGGAACAGAATTTCAATAAAAGTCTAAATGTTTATTTTAAAAAATTATTTAGCTGCTTTTTACACAATTTTTCAATTTTATAAAATAATTTGGTGAGAATATTTTTTTTATTACAATGTTAATACAGTCCTGCATCATTAACGTGGATTAAAGTCATATTTAAAAGTTACTGTTAAAATTTCAGATTATTCGATGAAGTGATTTGACGAAGATATCGTATGATAAGTCCATTATGAAAAAAAAGAAGAGTACAGTCTCCTAATTAACGAAAATAGTTATGTTGAAATAGATTGTCCAAAAATGTTTAAATAATAGTTAATAATAAAATAATTTGTTTAAAAAATTTAGAAATGTTTCCAATTGTTATGAAAAATTAATTAAATGTTAATATTAAATAGTCATTTTTCAATTTCAATCCAAGCTTGTCCTTTTAACAGGATGTTAAACTTATTCTTTGTATATAGTTTTTTAGTTTACAATACTTTACAACGATCGATCCGATTTAACGAATATGACTCTCGATAATTAATTAAAAATTTCCACATTGATTAGTTTACGATTATTGCGTGAGAAATTGGATTTATTGATGTATATACTACGAAACTATAAATTTTATAAATTTCGTATAAAATTAAATTTTTTATCATTTTTAATTGTAAATTAAAAAAGGATTTTAAAATGTATATTATATACATATCCATTTAGAAAAATATATCATTATTTTTCATGTATTACTATAATTAATTAAATAATATTTTTCTTTACGTTAACAACTGTCTATACGGGATGTCTACTTTTTTCCTTGTACATCACGTTAACGGATGTACATTTAAACTTTACCCGCGATTGACGTTGAAATATTCAATTACAAGCTATGTATATATATATAAACTGTATGATGTATAAACTACGTGGTTTTAATCGATCTGGCCTTTTAAACAAAACAAGAGATTATCGTTCAGTTGTAATTAAAACTCAGAGATGAAAATAATAGCCGCCTCGCCGAGCAATTTTTTAAACGGATTTTTTTTAATACTTTGTTTACATTCTGTATGTATATACATAAGAGTCGTTCAATTTTGAACATCAGTTATATACAGCGTCTTTCGATCTACTTTTTATATATCAAGCAAAATCACTCATTCAACACGGTACGTGTAGTATATATTTATATGTTTAACATGGATTTAAATAAATAATAAAAAAGATGTTTAAGTAAAGTTGGTAATTTCGGATAATTTATCGATCGATCGGAATAATTTGTTTGGTGACAAGGAGGTGTGAGGGTGTATATAGGTCGCGCGAGATCGGTAGTGAAAAGTGCGATGAGAGTTACCTCGGTGGCGTTAACGTTGTTCTCGCTCCCGTTGGAGAGGGAGGCGTTTCGGTGAAGACTCGACCGTTGATTGAGCGAGAGCTCTGTCTCCGAGACTTCTGGACTGGCACGGGGCGCGACCGCGGCAACGATCGTTCCGCTTCCTCCGCCGACCGCGGTCACCCCCACCAAGTCCCCGTTTCCGCTGCCGAGCTGCTCGGACTCGAGGGCGGCCAGCACCCGCGGACACCGGCTGTGGTGCACCTTCCCATCTGCCGATTTTTCATCTTTATTTATATACATGCATACACTATCTTTTATGGGAACAAATCTGATAGGATTGGTCTTGAGGATTTTATAATTTCAGTAGTCAATATTGCTCCTCCCTATCATACCGACCACTACGCGATAATTGACAAGAAATTTCTAGAGAAAACTGAATGTTAAAAAAAATTAATAGAAGAGAAAGAAGCGTCTTCGTTTATCATTTAACAAGAAAATATACTTATTAAAAGAGGCCATAACCTAGGGTCTTAACCAAACTCTTGGATATATTTACCACCGTGCTAAAAAATAAACCATTCAATAAGGTCGGTTGCATCATCTATTGTCATTTGTTGACCATTTCTGGTGGCCAGTTGATTAGACAAGATATTCACCATTGTTTCACCAAAAGATGAAACATGCTCTTTAATTTTATAATCTCAAAAGTTGCTTTCAGATTTTGTCTTTAAAGAGAAAGTTTTCGACCTTTTATTTCAAATAATGAAACTATATTTAAAACTAAACTATTCGTTATTAACCATATAAGGAACAGTAATATATAGCTAGTAAAAATATATAATAACATGAATTCACTAATGTATACTACTCTCTTGTACCTTTATTTATTTATCCTAGTAAAAACTTTTACGTGAGATCTCATGCCAAAATCTCATATGACTTTTCAATTGGAACACTGCTTAAATTTCCCAAATGATAAGAAATCAATTTGTCAGTATGGTGAGTCACTTTTTAAGTAATCACCCCCTCTCCCCCCAGGTAAGCTCAAAAATCAAGGTTTTAAAGCTTTTTAGACATATTTTAAAAATCGAAAATATACCTGAAATGCTTTAAAACCTTAGTCTTTGTCTGCTTATCTATGGGGGGAGGGGTGTTATCACTTAAAAAGTGAATTACCATGTTGACAAATTGATTTCTTATTATTTGGGAAGTTTAAGTACGTTCCATTTCCAAAGTCACATGAGATTTTGGCATGACGTATCACGTGAGATTTTTTACTAGAATAGTTTTAAGAAATATATTTCAAAGTAGATGTAAAAATACTTCACTACTAATAATGTTTAAATTTTTTAAATGCAATCAACTCGATCACAGATTTCTTTATCGTTTTCTTTTGAACTTGGATTTGCATATTTGTCTTTATTTGTTTTTAAGTTACTCACTTATGTCTATCGTAAAAAAGAGCTTTCGAGTCTACAACTCAGGGTTTGTTCAGATTTTTATAATAGAAATCATATCCTAGAGTTTGGTAACGATACGTTTCCCAAAACTCCTGGTTAGTTTTGATCGAAGCTTCAACTGAATTTCTCATTTTAACAATAAATTCAGAGACTGTATTTGTCGTTACGCAACAAGTATTTCGACTAATCAACCGCGGCCAAATTGAAATTAAATTTCAATTTTAATATCAACAAAACGATCAATACTATATTAGTATATTTAAAAAGGAGGTCGATCTGTCCGTTGTATCTGCATGCAGCTTGTAAAACCCATCGAAATGATTAACGCGGTGAGTGACGTTAAACTAGTACCAAAATATTTACATGCCCGAGTTTTTTCAATCGTAAATCACGGATGGCTGACCTCTTGAAATATTCCAAATATATATACTTTTAAACTTTTGATCGACACCTCTGGATTAACAAGCACACACTAATATATAATACCTATATATATTTTGATCTAGGACATTACATTAAATTTACATTGAAATAACTGTCTCAAAAGCTTCATCTAACGGTATATCAAAAAATTTGACTTACTGCATACCTTTATTAGTCTTTATTTTTTTTTTAAAGCAATTAAACCTGTTACATGAAGTTATTTCTTAATTTAATAGTTTCCAAGGAATTAAAAGGACAAGCGTGAATTTATTAAGAATTGTAATTATTAACAATTAATAGTTCTTTAAAACAAATTATAGTACTATTAACTTTCATTTTAAAATTTTTGGCTAATTTATATGTAACATATAACTATATGTTAATTAATCATGAGTCTCCGTTCGCTCATTTTTTCCATAATAGACCTACCACAGGATACCTTAGGAACCGTTTCATCAAATAGACTGAAATTTTAACAGTAACATTTGAATATATTTTAAATCTACTTAAATGAAACAGAATTTCAATAAAAGTCTAAATGTTTATTTTAAAAAATTATTTAGCTGTATTTTACACAATTATTAATTTTGTTTCCTCATAGAGGAGCTTTGTAATAGTACAATTTTTCGACTTAATAAAAACATGTTATAAGTATGTTTTAAAATATCAGGAGTAGAAATCACGTGTTTTTAGAAAATGTCTTTATGCATATGTGTGTGTGTGTGTGTACATATACCGCCCCGTATTTTCGAAACTACTCAATCTTTATTGAGTACTTTATTTTTTATTTTCCGAATTTCGGAAAAGATTTTGGTCATTTATCCCCCAAATAGTTTTTCTTAAAGACAATATTCGATTTTTAAAAAAATAATTTTTGAATAATTTAGATAATATTATTAATTTTTTTTAATTGGACCATATGTACTTTATAGAGAATAAAAAAATCTATCTGCTCAATTCTGGATCGACAAATTATCTCTATTAGTGTTTTTTTGTTATTTAAAAAAAATGATTTTTTTTAATATTTTAAATATGTGATGAAAAAATGTATGATAAAGGAACCATTTAATGGTCATAAACTATAAAAATTTCAAGTTTCTATGTGAAAAAATTGGGGTTTATATGTTGAACCTTTTTTAGAAATAAAAAACATTTAATCCACTTATAGTCATTTTGATAATTTTGATCCCTATTGTTTTTCAGCTAAAAATATTTATAATTACCTAAGTTATTGAGCATTATATATCTGTTTGTTTGATAAATGTTTGATTGCTAATATTTCTGAAAATAATTGATCAAATATGTTGAAAAATCGTGAAATTAAAACATAATAATAACATTATGCTGTAAAAATGTCAAAATCTTTTATATATTAGTCTTTGAGAAAAAAATTATAATCTGAAATGTAGTTTCTATTAAAATTTTGTTTACTTATAAAGTAGTTTAATATATAACTAACCATATTTTTGGAAGAAAATATTTTTAGGAAATTCAAAGAAAAGCAAAAAAGATAATTTTCTACATTTTTAATTAATACAATCAAAAGTTTTCTTTTGAAAAATAATTTTTTGTAATTTAATATATAATTAATAACGCAAATTACTAGCTATGTAAGTTCTAAGGAATGTTATGACATTTTGTTTTAAATAATTAAATAACACTATATTTGAGTAATATATAACTCATAGGATCAACGTGTTAATTTGAGGAAGCAATTAATTGACAGCGGTTTTTTTTTTAATTAATTTGGTAATAGTAATTTTTTATTATAATGTTAATACAGTCTATTCCATTTAACTGGTTTAAAATTATATTTAAAAGTTACTGTTAAAATTTCAGCCTGTTTGATGTAGTGATTCCAGAAATATCCTGTAGTAAGTCCATTATGGAAAAAAATCAGACTATGCAGAGTCTCATAATTAATTAACATAGTTATGTTACAAATAAATTTTAAATAAAAGTTAATAATAATACAGTTTGTTTAAAATATTAAGAAATGTTCGCAATTGTTACAAAAAAAATGATTAATTATTGATATTGAATAGTTTCAATTTTAACCTAGGTTTGTCCTCTTAAATAAACTATAAACGACATTGACGAAGATGTTGTTGAGAATTTTGTAACGGCATAAACGTTTTCAAAAAAATTGAAAAGGCAGTGAACGTCGGAAAGCAAAGTACACGACTATAAATCAAAAAGTGGACGAGTTTGTCACCGAAGAAAAATAGTATGTCATCGTGACGTACCTGCCAAACGCGTCGACCTCACAACGTTCGTCCGTACTTGAGCTTGTGGATCCTTCAACAAATTTTGCTCTCGCTTTTGTTGCCTGCTATACAAAAATAGTCGATACTTCTTCATCAATCTCCGTTTACCTCGTCTCCAAAGATGGGCGATGTATCTAAAAAATAAGTTGGTATAATTCAGAGGATTAGTCACTCTTTTGTTCAGTCTTTTAAAAATTTAGCTTTATTTTTCAAGCCCATTCGCGTAAAATTACATAAAATTGTTTCGAGATTCGTTGCGATAAACTATATCCATAAACTTGAGATAATTAAAATTTCTTTAAGGGGATAGGAAATTCATTAGCAAATGAAATTTACTATTTTAATACAAATAGATATTTTATATTGAAATTCAAGTAATATCACGAGAACGTTGTCCATAACGCGATCTGTGATAGTCAAATTGTATAGGGATCTATACTTCAAAAATCCGAAAAATATTTCATAACTTTTTACATTGAATTTATCGAAATAATTATAATTATAAATTAATCATTAATTGACAATGACTTTTCGTGGGTAACAATACAGAAATTGGTCACTAATACTTCCCGATTCAACTTTAAATAATGGTAATAGTTTCTTATAAAGTAATATCTATCATTCCGGTAAGGGAGAAAAAATCTTATATTTATAAAAATACCAAAAGAATCATGCAAAAATGAATTCATGATTCAATTGTGTAATTCGCCAATAAAAATTGTGAATGATTCGCTTGCGAAATTAAACCAATGAATCGCATCAATCATGAATCGCGATTCATTAATCCCTTTCAGGTGTACGCAAATTATTAATCATGATTCATTAGTGCACGATTTTTTTAATTCTTCTATAAATATGATATTTTTTACGTAATTGTAATGATAGATGTTATTCTAAAACAAAATATTGGAATAGTTAAAATTGTTTGGTACCAAAGTAAAAAAAAATTTAATATGTTTTAAAAGGGTTATTTCACTGAGAAAAAATTTGCTAGTATAAATTACTATTTTAATGATAAAAGGAAGACAAAAATTATAAAAATTGCTATTAATAATGGTCAAAATTGCCACCATTGACGAAAAATTACTATTAATAATGGCAATTATTACCGGCTGTCTAAAACACGATGAAAGGAGTTTAGGTTGATGAGAATAAACTTTTGGAGAAAAGGAAAAGCAAAACGGGATTAGCGGAGGAGAAGAAAAATTCATGAAAATTAAAGATAACTGACTTGACTATCTCGGCGTAACACGTAGTCGGCTCCGATGTGTTCGTCGAAGAAGCGAGGGTGCTGGTGGAATGGAATCGAGCCCGCTCTAATCGCATCCTCTCCATTTCCCGCTTCTTCGTCTCGGAGAATTGAGTCGCTATTACAACTAGGCAGAGGTTGATCATGAAAAACGAACCGATCTGAAAATTATAAATTAACTTCTCATTTCATTTGTAAATTTATTACCCGCTTTTTTATACCTACGTTCTCTATTATTTTTCCCCATCTAAATCCCTGAAGGGTTTCGGTGATTACTGATACTTTTTATCGATCCGCGTAAAATAATGCACTGAGAATAAATATATGAATTGCCGACAAATAATTAATGATTGTTATCAAGGAGAGTCTGGTAACTTCACAAATCCACCACTCGAAAATTTGTGGGCAGTAATGGCGCTGTCGTCAGGTGGGCTGAGTGCTAATTCGACAATAATTATAGAAAATAAAGTTTTTACCACACGAAATCAACACTTAGTGGAATAGGTATTGGTGTAATGATTAACATATTACTTGATAAGTTTCGTATTTATCACTTTTCGTCGAAAATACTGACTTTTCATTACACCAAATCTTCCGCTGAATTTCGATTTCGTGTCGTAAAAACTTTGTCTTCTTTAATTATTGTCGAATAAGAACTCAGCCCACCTGACGGCAGCGCCATTACTGCCCACAAATTTTCGAGTGGTGGATTTGTGAAGCTAACTGGATTTGCGAATTGAGAATATTTCTTAATAGTAGATGACTTATTATTAATAGTTAATACCATATTCTTTTGAACTGAAGAAATATTATGCGGTCAAGCTCTGTTAATCATATTTTAACATTTGTTTCACATTTTTAAAAGATCTTTTCTCTAAAGAGATACTATTTCAAACTTATTTCAAATGGTTATTATGAGACACTTTGCTATTTCATCGTTAACATTTTACTTATATAAGTCGTTTTGCGAAAATTTAATCAAATTTGTAGAAGAACTGTTTAATACTTTTCAAGATCTGTTTATAAAGTGAATCTCTTAATAATCAAATAGCCTCGATAAGAAACTCAAATTTTACCTGTTGCCGAGCGATCTTTGAAAAAATGTGAAAAAAAAAATAAATAAATAAAAGTTAATATTTAATTTTTGTTGCTGTTAAATTTTAATTTTTATCAACCCTATATGTACGAATAACATTGTTTAATCATATTTTATTTAGTAAATTTGTAATTTTTTAACTGGTCAAAATAAATAAATAATACTCATGCGGTTTTAAAAGTTGTCGAGTGATGCAAAAATACGTATAGGTAACGAACTACAGTAGAACTTACGACGATCAGAAGGACAAAATAAATCCAGTCCCAAAACGAATGAGCGTCCTGCACGTAGTACATTATATCTGTCCATCCCTCAAGGCTTATTACCTGTGCGAAAAAAAATAGAATTGTATACGAGTCGACATAATGAGAATTGTATAATATAAATGAAATTAATAAACGTAAATACTCACGAGGAATATAGCGACCCAGGCAAGGCCAATATGGTCAAAGGATATCGTCCCTTGGAATGGATTGCTACCGTGATCTTTGCACTCCGTGTAATAGTAGTTCCAATTGACGCAGGTGTCGTTCCCGATAAACGTCGCGTTGTCGTTCGGCAGTGCTGTGTGGTTGCACTCGACGTTCCCTGCACATCCCGTATACCACGATTACAAAATTCATCTATCCACCTAGCATCTCGCACTTTTATCATTTTAATTCTATAGGCGCGTTTCCGGCTAATCGAAAAAATGTCTGATCTGGTATGTTATCATCTCGCTCGGTGTGTAATTACACGACACGTCGTAATGCAATTATTATTATGATGGTACTGCACATCACTCAAACGAGCTTGTTAATGTCATTTAAAACGAATAACCGAGTTATTACGATTGCACGTCACTGTTTTTGTAACAAAAAAAAATCGAAAGATAATTTGTATTATAACGTTTTCGTGCATAAAGTTATATTTCTGTGCAGATTCAGCTTTACAGATATTTTACAATGTTTAAGGAACAATCGTTATTATACTTAATTAATCGTCGTATTGCAGTAATAAAGATAATAATATAAATAAAATATCGCGTATACAAAAATTAATCGAGTATATAGTTCGAACGTTCGTATAGTGAGAAAAGAGAAGCTTCACGACATCTGTCATACATATAACATCTGCCTTTTTTTATAATAACTATCCCATAATTGTACCCGTATATAATATGTATATATAAATGAAATGTTGATACTTGCCGATCTTAAGTGCTGGCAAATTATTACACGAGTGCATCCCGTTGTCGTCAGGCTTCGAGCAGATGTAATCTTGACCCTGGTACTCGAAGTACTTTTCCAGATCGCTGGAACCGGAAAATTAACGGAGGTTAGTGCAACTTCTCGATCGACCTCTCCTCACCCCATCCTAGACACCGATATACGTGTTTAAGGCAACACGGTGTCTATATATTTATCTCACCGCACCCACGGATACGAATATTTCCGATAAATTAATATATATGTATATATGGGCGATTCCACATCAAGCGGTGCGGACAAAAAATAAAAACCGCTTCGATAGTTGTATCCTGCAGAAAGGCCCTTGAACAAGATGAACAAATTTTATTAGACTTTTATCTATGACAGACAGTCAAAAGATTGAAATTATTCGAAATATTAGCATTTTCAGCAACTGCAACAATTTTTAACTCAAAAACTATCAACTTTCTGTTACGAACTTCTGTTAAAGAAGAATCTGTTAAAATTTGTAGATACGTTAATTATCACTTTTATTATAATTTGGAACTATAATAAACCTTAAAATACAAAAAAAGGAATGTGCGACCAAATATTTTTTAATCAGCCAAAATTTTTTTTGTAATCAACAGTATTATCTTTCTTTTGACCCCCCAACAAGTTCGTATCCGAGCTTTTTGAGCAAAATTATAGCATTTTAAATAAAATGATGACATGCACGTTTCTATCTAACATGGTTTTTGATTTTATTAAAAAAACCATAACTCGGCTGAAAAAGCTCGGCCACTAACCTGTCGAAGGGGGGGGGGGGGTCAAAAGAAAGACAATATTGCTAGCTATACAAGAAAAATTTTGGTTGATTAAAAAATATTTTATCGTACACTCCTTTTTTTGTATTTTAAGACTTATTATGGATCTAAAGTATAATAAAATTGGTATTTGACATGTATACAAAATTTTAATTCATCTTTAAATTTATAAAATTTTCTCCATTAAACATATATAACAGAAATTTGTTAGTTTTTGAGTTATAAATTGTTAAAAATGCTTATTTTTCGAATAATCTCAATTTTTGACTGTCTCCAAAAAACATGTCTTTTACTTTCTTTAAGGGATTTCCTGTAGGTTGCAAGTATTTACAACAATATTTACTTTTTGTCCGGATCGCTTGTCGTGTGGAATGTCGCATATATATATGTATACATAAATGTGTGCGTGTGTGTGTGCGTGTGTGTGTGCGTGTATAATATATTTTTTCTTTATGCAAAGAATTTTTCTGTTACATGTATACCATATACATTTGTCGGAAATATTCGTTTCCCCCGGTGTGCGTGTGTGTGATTTGTGTGTGATTCGCGGGTGTTTGTGTGTGTGAGTGCGGAGTTGTGTGATGCACTCGGGTTTCATGCTGCTGATATACACATAATAATATGGTTCCACAATAATGTGTGACGTGTCGTGTTACGCTGTAATATACATATATGTAGTGTAGGCATGTGTATGCACGTGTGTATGTGTATATCTAAGCGCGCGATATACAACGAAAAGAGGCAAAACGAATCGATATGATGCGTTATGTACATTAATATATATATATATATATATATATATATATATATATATATATATATGCGTGCTCGGACGATGTGTGTGTGTGTGTGCCTGTGTTTGTAACCACGATAAATAACACATACAAGTGTGTGTATATATATATGTACACTTAAAAGAAAATGCCAGTTAATTCACGGAGAAAAATTTGTGATAAATTTTACCCTGTAAGGTTAGTAAACATGGGCGAACTGTCTTTTCTGGCAAAAATTACCCTGCTGCATAGTAAAATTTATCCTAAGTTCTTGTAATTTTTAACCGAAAACCGGGTAAATTTTTTCAGAAAAGACAGTTTGTCCCATTTTTACTATTCTTGTACAGGGTAAAAATTATCAGGAATTTTTCTCCGTATTCAGTGAAATATTTAGTTGAATACGTTCGATCACCAAGTGTGATGTGTATATTTGTTCGAGACAATTATAACAAAATGCTTTTCGATTTTCGAAGAGAATGTTAATTAAAAGTAGGATATTATTACCGTTCTCGAGGGGTACTAATATTTTGAATGTATTCAACCGAGAAGACGCTGACCAGAAAGTGCGGATCATGGATTTTGGTAAAATTTGGCGATAGCAATATCCAGCGCACGTGCAATAACGATGCGAAAGAGAACCGGAATTGCTGAAGCGTTTGAAAAAGCTAATTGCCCATATCTCATATATATAGGTAGACCCTCCGATCGTCAAGTTTATGTGTATATGTACGAATGTTAAGATCAAATAGACGTGAACAAGGCGCGACCTCGAATACGCGTTGAATTTATTCGAAAGTATCAAGGAATTAAAATTCGACCTACGAATTAAAAAAAATAGGAATAAAGTTTATTCTATACGTTTAGTTCAATAATTGTTGAACGCCTTTTTTTCACGTCTGTTTCATCTTAACTTTATTTTGAGGGTTTATCTATATGTGATAGGTATATTTATTTACGTCAAATTAAAAATTGAGGTATCACTATAGACAAAATTTGACTAAAATTCAGCCTGGTGGCATCTACTTGTAAATATTTTATTGACTTAAGTGTAACATATAATATACATTTGTCGTTGATACTTCGGTTACTGCTAGAGTGTCTTTGTGCTTGTGCGAGGATCATCCAGTTCTTTGTGACGTTTACGCGTTGCGATATTTTTATATAACTATATAATAGGTGCTCGTTCGGTAATTATAAAGTAATATTGCTTATTTTTCTGTAGGTTTATATAATGCAAAAAAACACATGTACGTGTTATATATATGTGGCATTCCACGTCAAGTGCTCCCATCAAAATTCGAAAATTCACGAAATTTTAGGTACACATATATATTTGTTCACAAGTTATTCTAACCTTAAAACGTTAAATTTTTCAAGGTTTTTCAACACCCGTTTCAAAATCAATTCAATTCATTCAAAATCTATCATCTTTTACTATATAACATTATATGTAACATAGGCTGCTAATTATGTCTAGAATTTATCCTTCTGGGTTATAATTTCTAAGCTCAAAGTTAATGTTTCATAAACTACATATCAATATTCAACTTGAAAAAAGTGTAAGTACGACCCAATTGATTTTTTCGCATCCAAAAGTCAAAACAAATATTAAAGCATTACCTCTTCAAGTCTGTTAAAAGTTATGATAGTTTAAAGAAACACGAAAAAATTTGAAAAATTTTCAGAAATTTTCATTTATTTTTCTAAGAAAATGTTGCAATTCTTTCAATTATCAGAATTTATTACAGATTTGAACCCCAGTTACAAACCATTAGAAAGTATCGCTTCAAGCTTTTTTTTAGACTTTTGAATGCAAAAATCAATTCTGGGGACGTTACAAATATCTCAAGGTCAACGTTGACATATAGTTTATGAGTATCATTGATCTTGAGATTAGAAAGTCTAACACAGAAGGATGATTTCTGGAGAATACCAGCAACTAATGTTACATGTGCACTACGAGAAAAAAGTTGTAATATGACAAATGATGTCTCGTAATGAAAGGAGATAATGTCAAAATTAAGAAAATACCATACCATACAGTAACATTTACTAAAAGTCTATTAATTTTTTACTACAATTTTTGTGTAATACTTATCGTAAAAGTTGCGTAATTGTTATTTCTGTTATAACTTTTTTATCAATCTAATGTTATATAGTAAAAGTTGATAGATTTTGAGATACATAGCAGTAAATACAGCTGATGTAGAAAAAACTTAAGAAACTAAACGTTTTGAGGTTAGATAATAACTTTTGAACAAATAGATTTCAGTAACTCAAAATTAGTATATCTATTTTCTAAAAAACCATTTCCAGTGTGCACCTAAAATTCGGTGAATTTTAAAATTTTGATCGAACTGCTTGACGTGGAATCCTCCATAATATATATGTAATTTTTCTAAATTTTCTGGATTTTATTTTTTACAGATCATTTTGGCAGCGAGCGGTTCGTTTGATAACACATTTAATCTAACGCGACACGACGGAAGAACGATATTTTCTTTTAAAGACACACGGTGTGTTTTTCATATTTCTGGTTGCGTAGCTCAAGGTAATATTCCCGATCTTGAAAATCAAAATGTTCGAACGATACATTGTAAAGATAATAAAGGTAAGGGACCTTTAAACGCGAGTGTAATAATTATAGATAATTTAGATGGTGAAATTAGTAGTTGATTTCTTGGAGTTCTGATAAATTGAAACATTCGTATTTTATGAGTATAGTCTCGTTCCCTCTCGTAAATGTGGTATGGTAAGTATGGATTTTCACTCGTTGTGATATATAAATAAAAATCGGTACATTATTGTCTCTCGTCGCTCAAATTCATTGGCCTTTGTGCTCTCGTATATATGTATGTATATACATGTGTTGTCTTTTGATCGCGTTCCGGCGGTTCATGCACAAAGGCGATCGGCGCACTCGAAATGCGATAATTAGAGGCCGGTCGCTTTGCATTTTGTCGTCAACATCCTTTGACTTCCAATTATATATATCCAGATGTTCTCTTTAAACACGTTCCGTTGCGGATTTTATTCGCGTAATATTTTACTTATACTTTCGCATATTTTAGCTATAAAATATACCGTTTTCATTGCGCATCACGTACTTCTATAACGCACTGCGAAAAAGATAGTCTTACGACAAATGAATATGTCTTATAAGGGATATGTCGGACCCTACAAAAGGTGCGCCTTACTTAATGTCAAATGAGTTATTATTTTCCATATGATTTTTTTTTAGATTTTTAATTTTTTATAATGATCAATATAATATTTAAGTTGTGAATAGCGCTTATTAAATTACCGACCAAATCTTGTTTATTAATTAAAAAAAAAATAATTTGTTTTAAAAAAGTCATAATGTCGAGCTCCTCTGTGATGTTACAAAGTATCTTTATGAATTTTGTTCAGATTGTTCGTATCATATTTTAAATATAATTCTTGAGTTGAAAAAGGTAGATCCCTGTAATGTGGGTCCTATAAGAGAAAAATTTCTTATATACGAAAAATACATGTCGGACCTAAATTACAGGGATCTACACCTTTCAATATAAGAATTATGTTGGCAATATCGAATTAAAAATCTGAAAAAAATTCATATGGGTAGTTTTAAACAAAAGCAAGAGCATGACGTTTTGATTTTTTAAGAAAAAAATTAATTTATTAGTAATAATTGAATGAACAATTCTCAGTCGGTAATTATTCGTCTAAAAAGAGGTATGATTTTTAACGCAAAAAATTTAAATATGCCGTTTAAAATTTAAACATGCCTATAAGGACATTGCGTTTAGGATTTTTTCAAAAAAAATTTTTTTTTTCTTTATAAAAGAAACTATTAAAAATGACCATTTTCTGACTCCGACACCCCTTTAAATGAACATTAATTTCTCGTAAGACTTTCTTTTTCTCAGTGTAGAGTCAACAACGACATTTCTATTTATCAACGTTTATTTGATACATCACATCCTACATTTTAAAAATTGTACTGCACTGTAATAAACGACACCTATATTCAGTGATATCGTCTGCTCGTCAACTATATATCGAATCTCAAACAGACGAATCTTTGAAAATTGTAAGATCGATGAATTTGCATACCGAACTTCCTGAATATACAATCAACGTCTGGCCTGAGTTAAAATAAGAGAAAAGTATATACATGCAAAATGTCAGACGAACGAAATTTTAGTCGCACACTTTTACTCCGAAAGATCCGTTAATCACGTCGCAAAATCCCTGAATCTTTGGAAAAATCACTGAATTTCCTTTTTTTTCATTATTTTTGAACGTTTGCGCGACGATAAAAAATATTCAACTGGTCCAACGCTGTACGTTTAGCTCGTTTGTCCGAAAAAAGTGACTATATATATACATTAAAAAAGCGGCGCGGTAAAACTCGATCGAGAATCTATATATATCAGTATATATCCTCGACGCATCTCGTCACGATTCACATTGTCTCTCTTTTTCTCTCTGTCGGTTTCATCGGTGAGTTCGCGATCACGTACCTATATATACATATACATATACGTCTCCTTTGTGTGCAGACTCAGCGAGATGACTGACACGCGGTCGTATCGTCGTGTGTATTTTGCACGACCCGGTTAGCGATATCAATTTTCCCCATTTTCACGGCACAACCAGGGAAAACGAGCTCACTTTCCGTCGTATGTAGACTCCGACTAGCCATATTGTTTTACCGGTTATTCGTTCTATATCCCGTCACTTTAAAATTATCTCATCCTCCTGCATTACTCGCGTTTTTATCCTTTCGACGACGCTATACTCTCGTATTCTTCTTATATTCATTATTGTTATTATTATTATTATTATTATTATTATTATATTCTCGACAACGCACAACGTTCAATTGAGTAGTCAATCCGATGACAAGTTCGATTAATTGTACGTAATAAACGTCGTCGTGAGTTACTTAAATTTCGCGGATAAATCAATAGACAATGTTGGATACTGAACGATTTTTGTTTTTTTTTCGCTCGTCCGAACGTTATTAGGTATATTATTGCTAAAAACGTACAATTACGCGGAGGAATACTTTAATAAAAATTAACCGCGTGACGATGTTATTTGTCATTATTATAAAATCGCTCTTGTATGCACTTTGTCCGAAATCTGATTATCGACGTTTTGAGATAACGCGAGTGAACGGTTGAAAGTGAAACGCACAATGAAAGTCATAGGTGCGCGACGTGCAATGCCAACGAGCAAAGAGAGAGAGAAAAAGAGGACGAATCGAGGCAGAAAATTATGTTTTGATCCCTACAATCGTCAACGATGTATATACCCTTTTCTCTTACCAATCGTTTCTGCGTCCTTTCCAAAAAAAAAAACGAAAAAGTTAATCCTTGTCAAGATTTAATCCGATTCGATTTCGTTGGAAAAATCTGATCGGTTTAGATTAAAGTGCGCTTTATCGATTTTGCGGGTACGAGACTCATCTCTCTCTCTTTATTGGTTATTTTTCCGTCCGAAAGTGAGATTGAAAAAAAAATTGTTGGGTACAGTATAGACGGTTCGTCTCATTGCGAATTCTCCACGGATTGGGGATAAATGACAATGCCAAAGGTAAAAAAAAATCATTAAATCTATTTTTCTCTCTTTATAGGTTTTGGTTTCCAACAACAAAAATCCTTTATAATATAGCTTATTACACATATCGCTCGTTTAACAAATGCCGGTACACACTTACTTTAACTATTATATTCGAGATCGCGAATAATCGCGGGTTAATTAAAATACCCGGAAAATCTTAATAAACGTTAATTAATTGTCGTAAACTATCGCGTAGTAGGTACACATATTTGTTAATAATACACTTATATATACATATATACATATAAATAATCAGAAAGGCAAAGTTAGGAAAAGAGAGAGTTGGAGAAAAGAATGCATGTGTGTGTGTGTATCTTCGTTAGCCACAAAGACACGCGTACTATGTACAAAAGAACACTGATCGATCTATATTTAGACAACCAAACCGAATACACATGTATATGTGGGTGTTTGTGCGTGCGTGCGTGCGTGCGTGCGTGTGTAAGAGTATTGGTACGACAAAAGTGCGTTACGTAAATATATATATATATATATATGTATGTGTATATTTTATAGCAATAACACCGATCCATGCACCAAAAGTGGAAACACTTGAAGAAGGAGAAAGAGAAGGAGAAAAAGAGAAACAGAAAGAGGGGTATACATATATGCGGCGCCCAACGTCAATTGGTACGATCAAAATGTTAAAGTGCACCAAATTTTAGGTATAGTCTGGTTCTTCAATGATTTTCAGAAAACGGAAAAAATTTTTAGGTACTGGAATCTATTTGTTCAAAAGTTATTATCCTAAACTCAAAAAGTGAATTTTTTCCAGTTTTTTTTCAACACCAGCTATGTTTACTGCTATTTATCTCAAAATCTATCATCTTTTCCTATAGAATATTACATGTAACGTTGGTTGCTAATTATGTCTAGAATTTATCCTTCTGGATTAGAATTTCTAATTTCAAGGTCAATGATACTCATAAACTATATGTCAACATTGACCTTGAGAAATTTGTAACATCTCCACCTAAAAGTCTAAAAAAAAAGCTTGAAGTAATACCTTTTAAACGGTCTGTAGCTTATTAATGACTAATAGAATTCTTTAAAAAGTTACGTTAATTTAAAGAATCGCAACTTTTTTTTAAAAATGTTAATGGGAATTACCATGGTATTTTTAAAATTTTTTTGTGTTTCTTTAATTTTCACATAATTTTTTACAGACCGTTTAAAAGCTATTGCTTCAAGCAATTTTTAAACTTTTGAATGAAAAAAATCAATTATAACATTGACCTTGAAAATTGGAATTGCAACCCCTTTTTGAGTTAAACAGCTGTAAATACAGCTGAAAAAAATGTTGAAAAATTAAACGTTTTGATGATAGATAATAACTTTTGAACAAATAGTTTTCAGTAACTCAAAATTAGTATCTATTTTCTAAAAAACATTTCCAGTGTGTACCTAAAATTTGGATCATTTAAAAATGTTGATCGGACCACTTGACGTGTAACGCACCACGTGTACATATTGAAAAGGCGAAAAAGTTGAAAAGTTATAATGAAATTGCCTAGGTAATTTCCGTTTTGAAATCTAGTGAAGGTACTGTCAATACATATAAAACGGCACAATTAAGTAAATAACGATTCGAATGTGCAAAAATATGAAGTATATATTATATCTTTTGAAAGGATTTCTTTTACACCTTCTTCTTCTTTCTCTTCTCGGGTTATATTGATCGGTGTATGTACTGTACCAGGAAAAAATCGACGTAACCGTAAAAGAAAATGTGTATAGGTAGAGGTATAGGTGTTAAACGAGATCTCGACTGTCGATCGACCAATCGAAATGTACGTCAAATATCCGCGGTATCGCGAACGCGCGATAATCAAGACGAGTTAGAAGACACATATCTCCGCCTGGCGGAATGTGAAGTTCAACTGAGAGTTCGCAGACGAGGAATATATAGAGATTATAAAGAGGGTGAGATATAGATGGCATGCTCTATACATCAGACAACACATCGCACAACAGTGTTGGGCTCCAATAGGTACACCACTATTTACCGGCGGATACGTCCAGATATACACCAAAGCAGAATCCCCACGGGAGGTATACACATACGACTGCTGCGATCGAAACTCGCACACGCACCCACGCATACCTATATATATATACGGAGAAAAAATTTCTAGTAAAAATTACAATGTTGTTACTATTAATAAATTACTATTTTTTTATAGGAAAGTTTACGAGACTTATACTAAATATTAGTAGATATGCAGTAAATTTTGCTATAAAAAATCGTAATTTTTCTCATTTGCCAAATCTGTCTCTCTTCTATCAAACAGCATCGTAATTTTTACAAGAGATTTTCTTCTCCGTGTATATATGTAAACATACATGTACCTGATGGAACTATAATAATCGTGATACACCAGTTCGTCTTTGTAAATTTACTGAAAATTTTTACTCTCTCTCTCTCTCTCTCTCTCTCCCCTAACCCTCTCTACCCTCCGTGATAAGATTAAGCACTAGTTTATATATTTTTAAAAATAGATTGTATACACATTTACTTAATTCTGGTTAGTCTATAAGTATGTAAATTATAAGTTTTTCGGTTTTAAATAATGTTTCTTTATATACCCTGTTAACTTAGTTACTGTACGTTCTTTTACCTGCGTAATTTGTTTATATTTTTATATTTTTATAATTATTTACTGATTGCGATTGTAAAATAATTATTATCATATTGTATTCTTGCCTTATGGTTGAATTCATCCTAAGCATAATAAATATTATTTAATCAATCTCTCTAATAGAGGTTTGAAGGACGAGGAAAAGCCTGTTATGTTCTGAGCTCGTCTAATTAAGGGTAAAGTATGGTCGAAAATTTTAAAAAAAATCAATATATTTATATTTAATAAACAAGTTCTAAATATTACGTAGCAAGTTACACAACCTTTTTTCTTTAAAATTAAATGTGACATTTTTATTACTATTTCTTTAATGAAAAATCTGACATTTTTTAAGCAATTATTTAAACTAATTAGGTTTATCGAGCCAGAAAGTGCATTTCTTTAGATAAACCTTATTCGCTGTGTAAAGTTAAACCTCTTATATCTATAAGTTTGAAACTTTTTCATCGGAGTCCTTTGATAATTTTTATCCTGCAACGATTTTTTTGAATTTGTAACTGTTTTAGGCCTATTTTGTTAATCATTTTAATATTTTACGTAATTTGGGTGTTAGTAATCATCAATAAAGAATATTTTTTATAATATATTTGATAAAGATGACATTTCACATAATATTTTATAAAAATTACAAAAATATTTTTCAGACTCTACCCTTAAGATGGTTAACATTTTTTATCCGTTCGAGAGGTATGTGTGTGTGTGTGTGTGTGTGTGTGTGTGTGTGTGGAGGGTGCGCAGGTTTCATTAGGTGAGTATATACGCGCGTGCAATTCGGCTGTCTGAATTATAAAAGCCCGGTCGAGTTTCGCGGTGTAGAGACCTCCCAGAGGATCGGCTGTCACGGCTTTGGGATTGCGCGATTCGCGTTTTCGCCAAATGGTAAGGGAATACACGTCGACCGATCTCCATCGCTCGTTTCTTTTCCTTTTTCGTTCGCCATAGTCAAAAACCGAGAAAAACCGGGAGACTCAACAAAAGTGGAATACTCCATCCGTATACGCGTCTAATTTCTTTGAGTGCCACTTTCTTTTTTCTCACAAATTGTCGAAAGACGATGTTACAGAGTCATCCTTTACAGAGTGTACTTTTTTTCACTAGAATTCACAAAATGTAACTTATAACCCATCAACGCCCATAGTTTTTCGATTTTCGTATAGCTGTTTTATTTAATCTTACCGTAAAATAATGCTGATTTTTTTTTCTTTGTAGCTTCAGATAATATTCTTTCGAATTCCGCCGGGAAATAGACCTATATAATATTCAAATAAAAGTTATGAATTTTCAAATGTAAAAAATTACTTGTATTCGTTTAAAAAAAATAACGAAAAACGACTAAAAATAGTTATTTTTTTTAGTAAATTTTCATTGAAATGAAATTTTTTGACTATACTATCACGGAGAGAAAAGTTTCAGTAAATTTTATTAAACTTCCTGTAAATATTACTAAACTTTCATTAACGCGGTAACAAACTGCTGAAACCTAAAAAATACCTAAACTTTTTATCAATTTTTACTAAAAGTCTACTAATTTTTACTAAAATTTCAATAATTTTTTGCATTTTGGCATTCTGTTACCGTGTTACTGCATATTTAATTAAATTTTTTCTTACGATAAAAACATTAATCGAAAAGGAAACCAATAATTTTTTTTATTTTTTTTTACATCTGAAAAATCGTAACTTTAATTTGAAAGTTAGATAGGTCTATATTTTTTCCGACGGAATTTCAAAAAAATGTACCTGAAGATATATAAAAAAAAACCTACATTTATGTTACGCTACGATTTATGAAATTAAATAACAACGTAAATTTTTGTCCATTTGGGGGTTAAAATGGGTTAAATTTACTTCGATCAATATTATTTGTATACGAAACGATTAAAAAAATATATTATTATTATTAATTTCGTGAATTCGAGAATCATTTAACAACCTGGACACAGATAGTGTCCAAACAATTTTTCACAAGATTCGACCAATCGGATATGGGAAGAACGCGCTTAATGCAATCCGAACCAAACTCACTGTACTAAGAGCGTTTATATACATTTATAATAATATTAATAACAATAATTTCTAAAAAAAAAAGTCGTATATGGCCATCCAGAACTCTCGACTATATCTCGATATGGCTTTATATGGTATATATTTCTTTTTTCTTCTCTCATTTATCTGTCTATAATTATAACAATTCGTATATATATATATATACACGATTTTGAAGGCAAGTAATTAACGCGCGCGTACAACTCATACGCGTATACAGAATCAGATCTTGTATCGGAAACTTGGACACTCTTCGAGATACTCAACAATTTTCGGACGAACAACAAGTACGTACATATATATATATATATGCAGTTTATAGGAGATGTGTACAAGCACTCATATACGGTAAATCGATTGAGTTCGTATCTTTAGATTATTTTCGCGAAAAGTTACCCGAAAGCACATGTGCACGGACTAGTTGTTATTTCACACGAAAGCGAACCTATATATATATATATATATACGATACGAGGAGGACGTCACGTTTAGGTCAAGTGTGTACACGTGGATCCCTCGTCGTTTTTCAGGGATATGCAACAACAACTACAAGTTTTAGTAGACAACGTGCCAATGATACCCCCCCCCCCTCACCCCCTCACCCCCCTCCGCGTGCGAGCTCGACGTACGTATACATTGCCAACGGAGCACTTATACGTATATATATGTGTATACATCGTAGAAGCGCATTTTAGTAATTATCAGTATCACGGTAAGAGACTGCGAAAATACAAAAAATACTGAACTTTTAGTAAAAATTAGTAGACTTTCAGTAATTTACAAAAAAATTAGAAGTTAGTTGACCTCTGTTATGTAATTATATATCATTTTACAGAATTTCAAGTTATTATAACAACGTGTCGTCTAAAAAACCTCGAAAAATGTAAGAAAATTGAGTTTTTTAAGGTTTTCTCGGCGATATATTGTTATAATAACTTAAAACTTTGTGAAATGATAGATAATTACATAACGGAGGGCAAGTAACTCCTGGTTTTGCGTAAATTTGTATATATTAATTGTTATAAGTAAATTTATTGTTTTTTCGTCTGCTATTTTGCGGCGCGAAATTTGAATTTTTAATTGAATATAACACACCCTTAAACATATTAATTTAACTAATTAAAATAATTCTTTAAAAAATTACGTCGTATATATTATAGTTTTAATTACATACAAATATTTCGAAACGATTGATTTAACGATCAGATGACGATTATTGACCGAAAATCTTGGCAGTAAAAGATATTGTTTATGAAAACGTTCAAATTGTACATATTTTTATTTTACAAGTAAAATCCAAAAATTGACAATGCCCGAAAAGTTCGAGTTGGCTTTCGTTATACGTATTCGTATACATGTATTACAAAATACATCGTTAAAACTGATCCAACGGTATAATTTTCTTTTTAAATTGAAATACTCGATTGGTGCTATACTACTACTGTATTTCCCGAAAGTTACGCGTAAAATTCGTCATGAATAATATGGAGTGAGAAAAAAGGGTAATAAATTGAAAAAAAAAAGGAAACTTAATAATAACTTTTATCGTCGTTAAATATCGGAGTAGTCGATTTAAAAATCGTGTAAATTCATTATACTGATATAGCGAAATCATACTTTTAAATAAGTTCCGCAGGTGGCGGCGCACTTTCGCCCATCCGATATGAATTTATACATTTCAATGATTAAGCTCTACTTTTCCTTACAACTTTTCACTATATATACGCGAATCCGAAGTAATTTAAATTTATTAATAGATTCGTGTAAAGTTCTCGAGTTAATTGTATTTTCATTGTATATATATACACGGAGAAAAAAAGTTGAAGTAAAAATTACAATGTTGTCTAGTAATGCGGAGACAGACTGACGCAATCCAAAAGTTACTATAGTGTATAATAAATTTACTAGAAAGTTATTAATTTTTACTACAATTCTGGTAATATTTACTACAACTTCAGTAAATTTATTATACACTATAGTAAATTTTGGATTGTGTCAGTCTGTCTCCGCATATATATAATAACGCAAAATGAGTCCTATATCTTTAATAACTGCAATGTTACGATTAATAATAAGTATTACTAAATATTAATATTCTCTGATACTAAATGCAAAATTTAAAAAGTTAAAATGTTTTATAAGCGTCAGTATACAAATGTTTAAAATTATTGACATATCTCGGATGCTTTATTGGTAATCTTTTTTTTTCTTCTCTCATTTATCTGTCTATATTATAACAATTCGTATCTATATATATATATACCACGATTTTGAAGGCAAGTAATTAACGCGCGCGTACAACTCATACGCGTATTACAGAATCAGATCTTGTATCGCGAAACTTGGACACTCTTTCGAGATACTCAACAATTTTCGGACGACAACAAAGTACGTACATATATATATATATATGCAGTTTATAAGGAGATGTGTACAAGCACTCTATACGGTAAATCGATTGAGTTCGTATCTTTAGATTATTTTCGCGAAAAGTTACCCGAAAGCACATGTGCACGGACTAGTTGTTATTTCACACGAAAGCGAACCTATATATATATATATATATACGATACGAGGAGGACGTCACGTTTAGGTCAAGTGTGTACACGTGGATCCCTCGTCGTTTTTCAGGGATATGCAACAACAACTACAAGTTTTAGTAGACAACGTGCCAATGATACCCCCCCCCCCTCACCCCCTCACCCCCTCCGCGTGCGAGCTCGACGTACGTATACATTGCCAACGGAGCACTTATACGTATATATATGTGTATACATCGTAGAAGCGCATTTTAGTAATTATCAGTATCACGGTAAGAGACTGCGAAAATACAAAAAATACTGAACTTTTAGTAAAAATTAGTAGACTTTCAGTAATTTACAAAAAATTAGAAGTTAGTTGACCTCTGTTATGTAATTATATATCATTTTACAGAATTTCAAGTTATTATAACAACGTGTCGTCTAAAAAACCTCGAAAAATGTAAGAAAATTGAGTTTTTTAAGGTTTTCTCGGCGATATATTGTTATAATAACTTAAAACTTTGTGAAATGATAGATAATTACATAACGGAGGGCAAGTAACTCCTGGTTTTGCGTAAATTTGTATATATTAATTGTTATAAGTAAATTTATTGTTTTTTCGTCTGCTATTTTGCGGCGCGAAATTTGAATTTTTAATTGAATATAACACACCCTTAAACATATTAATTTAACTAATTAAAATAATTCTTTAAAAAATTACGTCGTATATATTATAGTTTTAATTACATACAAATATTTCGAAACGATTGATTTAACGATCAGATGACGATTATTGACCGAAAATCTTGGCAGTAAAAGATATTGTTTATGAAAACGTTCAAATTGTACATATTTTTATTTTACAAGTAAAATCCAAAAATTGACAATGCCCGAAAAGTTCGAGTTGGCTTTCGTTATACGTATTCGTATACATGTATTACAAAATACATCGTTAAAACTGATCCAACGGTATAATTTTCTTTTTAAATTGAAATACTCGATTGGTGCTATACTACTACTGTATTTCCCGAAAGTTACGCGTAAAATTCGTCATGAATAATATGGAGTGAGAAAAAAGGGTAATAAATTGAAAAAAAAAGGAAACTTAATAATAACTTTTATCGTCGTTAAATATCGGAGTAGTCGATTTAAAAATCGTGTAAATTCATTATACTGATATAGCGAAATCATACTTTTAAATAAGTTCCGCAGGTGGCGGCGCACTTTCGCCCATCCGATATGAATTTATACATTTCAATGATTAAGCTCTACTTTTCCTTACAACTTTTCACTATATATACGCGAATCCGAAGTAATTTAAATTTATTAATAGATTCGTGTAAAGTTCTCGAGTTAATTGTATTTTCATTGTATATATATATACATTCAACGAAAAATGTTGAAACTACAGTATATACTTATTATTTTTGATACGTCGACCTTCAAATTTGCAATTGAATCAACGCTTACCTCTCGCGCTTTCTTTAATGTATAAGCAGGCATCTCGATACAACCGCGTGTCAAAATAAATACAGCTACAACATAAATAATGTAAATTTTGTTGAAACAATATGAATATAATTAATGCACCGATCATCTTGATACTTTGGAGAATCGTAGATTACATCGTATAACAAACGCCAGTGTCAATTTTCTTTGAATTTAAATCTGTAAAGGTATTGTAATATTTGTAAAAACATTACTTATTTTAGACTACTGGAAATCACAATATTGCTATATTTCACGTCAATTTTTTATTAAATAATAATTAACCAAACATATTATCGTAAAATCAAGGATATACTTGGTCGATAAAGTCTATATTGAAAAGATATGTATCTTTAAAATAAGGTCGTGTTCGGTGATAATAAAAATAATTAAGTAAAAATAATAGAATTGTTATTTATCCCTAGTAGAAATTTAACATTTGAAGGTTACATAAAACTCTAAATTTCCCATTAATTGGGCATTTATTGAGTATTTTATGACACTTACAGCCATTTTTTTGGATTAACAAAACAAGAAATTTTAGACAAACTTATAACGTTTCTTATCTGTTAAGAAACGATGACTTGAATGTATATATCGTCGGCTGAGTGGAAAAACAGTCTATCTCGCGATCTGCTTGGAAAACGCCCTATCTCGCGATCCGCTTGGAAAACGCCCTATCTCGCGCCTCGGTTGAAGAACACCCTATCTCAAATGAAATTTTTCGCTTTCAAATATTGTAGTGGCACCACGGCGCAACTTAAAAATTCTAAGCTTAAAAATCTCATCCGTTCTCTCAACTTTTTTTTTAACCTTTATAACTTAAAACATTTTTAAATTGCACACTGGTCGGCTGATATAATAAGTATTCGATACATCGCCGCTGATAGACAGATAAAATCAGAGAAGTCTCTCTTTCTCTGAGGAGTCCCGATGACGCCTAAACAATTTTTTTCCGAATTTTAATCACTTTACTAATTAATTTATTTTAATTATAAAGACCGCATTTTTAAGTTGCGCAGTGGTGCCACTACAAAATTTGAAAGCGAAAAATTTTATTTGAGATAGGGCGTTCTTCAACCGAGGCGCGAGATAGGGCGTTTTCCAAGCAAGTTCCGAGATAGGGCGTTTTCCAAGCAGATCGCGAGATAGGGCGTTTTCCAAGCAAGTTCCGAGATAGACTGTTCTTCCTCTCAGCCGACGATATACGCTGATGAATGTGTTGGAAAAATTAACTTTTAATAAAATACGTTACGAAAATAATTTATTGAAAATAAATTAAATAAATTAAAAAGACCGGGTTTTCTTCGACTGATCGTTGCTAAAGCAACCTTTTTTGGACACTGCACGACTGATCTTCATTCTGCCTCTCGGGTTTTTTTACGTCTTCGTCCTGTATGAGTCGTCGCGACACTAGCGCCACACAGACTACGCTAATCAAATAGACAAACTTACTCGACTAAATTTTGACTAACGCATATTTCTTGAAAATTAAGTATTACTTCAATCAGTTGTGGATAGATAACGTTTTATTCATTAACTATTAACCTATACATTAATATAATTACTGTTAAACTAAAATTTTAATATTTGATAATTTTCACCTTCCATTGTATAGTAATTATTGAAGAAGTTGATATTGATGGTTAGATATATTAAATAAATTGATTTATCTAATATTACATGCACAACGTTTCGTCTCGTTTGCAGACATCTTCAGGTTGTTAATTCATTTATCGACTTCTTCGCTCATTAAAATCTTAAAAGTTAATAATTAAGCGCTAATATCTCGAACACCACTTTTTCTCACGTTTTTTAAACGTTTTCAAAATATTTTGTACCGAACGTTATAACGTTTCAAAATAAAAGTAAAAGAAAAACGTTTTAAAAAACGTTTTGATATTGCGAACATGAAAGTATTAAATTATTTTCGCAACGTTTTAAAAACGTTCTAAAAACGTGTTAAAATAGTTAAAAAAAGCTTTTCACGTTCTGACACAAAACGGTACGCAATTTATCTCGCAAATAGCTAAGTATTATTCAACATTGATATATAAGGTGCATTTGTTTTAAATAAAATATATAAATAACAGCAGTATTCACGTAGTACTTTGAGTGTAAGTATAAAACGAATGTAACTGATGGGTATAAAAACGACATTTAATCGTTTTTTAAATCGTTTTTCAACGTTTTTTCAACGTTTTCAAAACGTTTTTAGAATGATTTTAAAACATTTTTAGAACGATTTTAAAACGTTATGATAATTTAATACTCTTACGTATTGAATATCAAAACGTTTTTTTTACTTTTATTTTTAAACGTTTTAACGTTCGATAGAAAACATCTTAAAAACGTTTTAAGAACGTTTCTTGCTATATGGGTATCGGCGAAACATTATTTTATTACAAATGAACGTCAATTTCTAAAAGAAACAAATGAACGATTTCTTTCGCTCAGCGAGGCAAAGCAGAGAAGTTGCACAGGGTTTCTATATCAAATCGTTTACGTCTCGAGACTCGCAGGGAGAGGTGACGAGGAGAGAGAAAAGAAAGGAAAACTACAGCGACGAATAAGCGAGCGAACGAAGAAAGAAAAGAGAATAGAGAATCCTTGAAAGGGATGGTGCACGCACGCAACGTTGACGGCGGATGCATTTTTGGTGCTTAGAGGTGCTCTCGATTCCGTCTACGCACGGTATATACACATATACAGAGGACGTACACTGTGACGCATCGTTAGAACTCGGTGTATTCTCCTTATATATACACACCTTGAAATTTCTCGAAATATTCGATCACTTATATATATCTTTTTCTCTTATTTCCCGTAAATATATTACATCCGCGTGCACTTTACAAATCTCATCCGAGTTGATTAAGTAGGTGTTATAGCCAAATTACAGGGATCTAATTTAAACAATCAAAAATTTTTTGTAATTATCGAACTGAAAATCTGGAAAAATTTATAGGTGACACTTGCGTAATATAGAAGAAACTGACAGAGAGATTTGTTTTGAAATATTTAATTTTAAATTAATTAAAAATTAATAACCACTTTTCGTTGGTAACGTATTTTTGCGGCTCAAAAAATTCAGCTTGAAAAAAAATTTAGAAAAAAAATCGTACGTACACTGCGAAAAGTAATTCATTGGAAGAAAGAATTTATTTTAAATGTTAAGAAATGTGGATTGAAATGCGACGAAAGGCACATGAATTAATAATAAAGTTTTCTTTGACGTAATTTGGCAAGATGCACATTCTATTTAAATTCTTTATATAGTTAAGACGCGAATCATTTACAAGTAAGAATTGTCATTTTTATAGGAGTTCAGTGAATTAATCAGTTTTCGCAATTGACGTGTATTAACATTTAAATTAAATAAGATTATATATTAAAGATAATTATTAAGAATAAATTAATTAAAATTAAATTTTCATACTTTCATTTCAGCTTTTGAAGTTCTAATGTTATAAAATAAATATCGTATGATATTTCACACAACAGTGACATAATATACTAATTTTGTATTACAATTAATATCAAATAAGAGTTTTCCTTTATAAATTTTCTAAAAATTAATGTTTTCTTCAAGTCATATTCTCTAACTATTACGATATATGTACTTTGTATAAGATAATAGATAATTATTCCTTTACAAAAAAAAGTTTGTAATGGTAAAAGAACATTTTATAACTGTTAATAAATCGGCATATGCTACAAATGAAATAAAATTTTACGCTACGAAATTCATGGTTTCTTTGAATGAAACAATCGTTTTTCTCACAACAATGTACTATTCAAAGCAAATAGAAAAGCGTTACAGAGAGATTTTTTTGGAAAAAGTTAAAAGTTTTTGAATTAAAAAATAAATAATTTCATTTTGTTAGTAAGGGGATGCCATATAACCTTCGTTGAACATACACATATCGACATTACCTCATTTTTCAAATTTATCATTCAATTTGCACATTTTTTCTAATGTACGAGTTGAGGCGCATTCTACGACGATGTAGCAATTATGCGCGTGTTTAAAAAATCTAGAAAAAAATAAAAATTAAAAATCATATTTGAAAAATTAAATATAAAACTCTGCAGTGTGTACGGATTCTCTTTAACCTATACACTTACTTCTCACTACCGTTCACTCATTTTTTTTTCATTTCAAGATATTTAACGCATATTGCGGCATATATACCAATCTTATCCCACATTCTTTGAGACTGTATTTTTAATAATAATAATAATATTACTTGCTTTTCCTCCCTTTGTAGAAATATCAACCTCAAAAATAAATAGCCTGCGATGAAACACTTTTTGACTCATTTGACGAAATCAGCCGCACAAAACATTTACTAAATAAGTATTAATATTTATACAAAAAATATAATCAAAATTATGATTATCGAACTTACGATGTCCCTTTATGTTACTGTAACATAAAATAAGTAATTTTTTAAAACAACATATTTTCCTCGGTGTACTTTTTTTCTTGCTTCATTTATTATCACTGGATATATAAACACGACTATTATATGTTATTATTTTTATTTAGGCTATTTTTAAATTCCCAATATAAACTTATTTTACTATTTTAAATATTTATATCAGCTGAAAAATATCTTAAAACACACCAGTATTTGGAGATTACACTCTACTATATCAAATAGCTGGGAAATACGCGAAAAAGCTACGCGTTTCATCGGACAGCCACTAAATTTTATTAAAATAATAATCTACCGCACGTTGCGCTGTGAAAAATCGTAGTAGTGCGGTTTACCATCATTGCATACAGTTAAATCGTCTACATCATATATTCTACGTTATAAAAGAAAAATAATACTCTACAATTTAGTAAATTCGAACTTTATTTCTTTATTTGAGTTGCTATTGACTAGGTGGCATACCCGCGGTGGGTTACCGACCGAGCATAAAAAAATTATTACTACATTTATTTACAAATATACGCATATAGTGCTGTTATATATGGTACACAATAGCATATAGTTTTTACTTAAATGTAATAAATACCTTATTTTGCTCGGTCGGTAACCCACCTTGTTAAGGGGATTCCAAACATAACTTTTATCCTTTCTACCATATACCAGCCGAGATAAAGAAATAATTTAAGGGGAGGTCGGATGTCAACGTCGCTGTTCTGTACTATATTCTGAGAATTATTATTTTTTTCAAAATTTCTTAGCTGAGCGCCATAGTCAATGGTCTGTAGAATGGCGCTCTGCTGAGATGATGTGAAAAAAATTAAAATTCTCAGAGAATAGTGGAAAACAGAAATGTCGGTTACTGTGTATAAAGCATAGGGGATGTCGGACCCGTAGCCTCCATCAAAAGCCGCTCAATCTCGCGGCTTCGAATGGCGCTGTAGTCAGGTGTCGATTTCTACGATAAACGTACTTAAAACATAAATTATAAATTTTACAGCTACATAGAGCTGTTAAAAGATACTTTCCCCCCTAGCTATGACTAAACTTAAGGTAATTATAATATTACTCTTGGCAGCAAATGTTTATTTTTTTTAAAAAATGTGAAATACGTCTCATATTCAATGAATTGTAATTCTACACGCAACGTATTTCACATTTTTTTAAAAAAATAAACATTTGCTGCCAAGAGTAATATTATAATTACCTTAAGTTTAGTCATAGCTAGGGGGGAAAGTATCTTTCAACAGCTCTATGTAGCTGCAAAATTTATAATTTATGTTTTAAGTATGTTTATCGTAGAAATCGACACCTGACTACAGCGCCATTCGAAGCCGCGAGATCGAGCGGCTTTTGATGGAGGCTATAGCTCCGACATCCCCTTTTACAAATAATACTGTCCTCGGTGCCAAATGTAAGAATTTGATACAATACGATTTCGCGTTTTCCGAGAAACCCCTTACTAAGGCGCGTGTCGATTCTTGATTTTTTTATGCTTTTGGTAAGGGGTGGTTCTTGGAAATGCGCGCCTTCTCGTACTTTTTTCAAATACTATCGCGTGTTTTTTAATTTGTATTTAAATTTATTAGTCTAAGTCTAGTGGGTACCGAAATTCGGACTAAAAATTACGAAAATGTCGATTTTGGTGAACAGTATTTTATGGAACCTTTCTTTACACGAAGAAAGTACGTGCGTATCGAAATATTATAAATATTTCGTTTCATACTTATTATTTTATCTATAATATTTATTTCATATTATTCCCTTGTACTCAAAATTAGTTTCATGATACTCACAACTTGGCAATTAGTAGTGTTGTTACTTGCAAATTTTACAAGCGCAATTATTTATTTTTTACCTTTCTTACGTAATATATCTAATATTATTTTTACACAAGTTGCATCAAACTTATATTTCGTATATTTTCAGTACCCTGTGGCCTTAATTCGGTTGATAAGAAAAGTTGATTTAGGTATACGATGCGCTGTCTCGGTTTGTCTATAATTATACCATATATTTACTTAACTAAAATAATTTTATCGTTTCTATATCGATACGCTCGGTGAAAAATTGATTTATATTGACATCCCCTTAAATATACGATTGAAATTATGAATGCACATTTAAATCGTTTAATTATCTTGCAATATAAATGTGAGGAAAATTAATAATTATATAGTTTTGTAGAACACGAATTTCCGTAAATAACAATTATACTGCTTGCGTGGCAGAGTAATAAAGTTATATTCAGTACCCTAGTAGAAATCGTATTCCATTGAATAGGTAATAAATAGATATTCTAAATAGAATGGTCGAAACATTGGTGAAAAATAGGCGAAAAATGTGCCCATTTTTATTCTTTCGCTTTTTTTCCCAATTTTTAACCATTAAGGGGAAGCTAAAGCCCCACCCCACTTTTAGTTATCCGACCGTCTTCGTATTTCAAAGTTTTTATAAAAATGGCAAAACTAATTAACATTTACTTTGGATAAATCGATAAATAATATTGATAGCTATGGCGCTCTTCTATTTATTTAAATAATTATTATGTTAAATCTAAGGTAATTTTATGATTTCTAAGCTACAGACATTTTGAGGTTAGGTTTGAGCGCGTAAATTTGGAAAAAATATTTACTTAATCGAGTTAATGTTAAACGAAAAATGTTCATTAAATCGAGCTATATGGCACTCTACTATTCGTTTTTTTACCTTAATCGATTTTACAATAGTTATAAATAAACCAAAATATGTGATTTTTGCTTTATCCTCCCCTTAAATAGACTAAAATATAAATTGCATTCTGTTTTAAGCTAATTTTTAGCTTTAAAACGTAGATCAAATTTGAGTCTAGTTATGTGCTATTAAATGTGTATTAAAAATGAACAAGTGATTAATCTAATAAAATCGCATTTATCTTCGTAAATACCGGAAATACAGAAATACTGGAAACGTTATTCGAATGTTTTGAGGTTATGGTCATTCTATTAAATGTTAAAAAAAATGAGTGAAAAAGCGTTTCATCACAAGGTACTTACTATACCAATTTTTAATTCCTAGTTCTACCACTATACTTTACTTTTACTCTTACGAAATTCTCCATAACATCAATAACATCCAATTAAACGTATGTAATTTAATATCTAAATATAAATTAAATATATGTTGAACAGACACTAAGAATTGTTAATAATTATTCCTCGTTCCTTTAAACAAGTGTAACACGATATAATTTCTACACGCTGAAGATCAGTTTAACGAATATTATTTTGAAAATTTAATGAGCAGAAAGATAACCTATATATACATATTTTATAATCGGATATTTTATAATTATATTTCATATTTATATTATGTCAAAAGTATACGTGTATTCCAATAAATATTTTATTAAAATATCAGTCAGAGAGATAAATGGATAAATAGATAGTTTTATTCGGTCACTAAGGGTCTAATCCCGCAGACACTAATGCACAAAATTCAGAAATAATTGAAACTAAAATAAATGATTAATCGTACAAATAACTAAATAAATAAATACATATAAATAAACAACAAAAGAGAGATAGAGAGGGAGAGATATTTGTTTGAAATTTCAAGTATATAAGTCGTTCTAATGATGCGTCACAATAATAATACAGATACTCCCAACACTGCGTACTAACACTTTGTACACTTTACAGAATATGATACACACACACACACACACACACACATACACACATACACGGAGAAAAAAGTTGAAGTAAAAACTTCAATGTTGTCTAGTAATGCGGAGACAGACTGACGCAATCCAAAAATTTACCATAGTGTATAATAAAATTTACTAGAAAGTTATTAATTTTTACAACAATTCTGGTAATATTTACTACAACTTCAGTAAAATTTATTATACACTATGGTAAATTTTTGGATTGTGTCAGTCTGTCTCCGCATTACTAGACAACATTGTAATTTTCACTATAACTTTTTTCTCAGTGTACACACACACATAGATATACGTATATATACATATATATGTATATATATATACTTATACACACACACATATATATATGTATATACTTATATTCACATACGTGTATGTGCATGTATATATATGTATATGTATGGACAATAGATGTTTGACCACTAAGAGCTTACTAAATGCGTGATCGAACGGAGTACTCGTCCGAGAGTAACCTGCAACAGCGAAACAACATCCGGTCACTGACCTCCCTTTACACCATATTACATACCATTCATATATAAAAACATTTACTCAGGCTATTTCATTTAAATATGTATATTTTTTTCTCTTTTTTTTTGCCAACATTTAAAACTACATGTATAAATGGTTAAACACAAATATATATATATACCTATATATGACGATTTTCGAATAGGAATGTAAACACTTTGTACACGCAGTGGGTCGCCTTGTATACATATATTTATATATACGAGTTCGACCATTATATATACCTTTTTTTAGTAAATCTTCCTGTTTATCGCTTTAGTGATATTGTTAGCGTTTCCTTTTTTCTTTCGAGACACGTACACGTATTACATACAGTTCGTACCGGTATATATCGAGGCAGTATATTCAGGGGATGAAAGATCTAGGCAAATTATATTGGGAACCAAGCGTAAGATGTAGAGTATTCCTTTTTTTTAGAAGAAAGGTATACAGTGAACGAATGCGATATATATATATATATATATATCTCGATCTTTCGTATGATTTTGTATAGGGGAGGACGGGGCTAAGTTGAACGTTTTTTTTTGGGAATTTTTTTCTCCGCTAGTTTGAAATATATTTAAATGCGACCTTGGCAGAAAAAAAGTTTAACATCTTACCTATTTACTTGATTTTTACCGAATGTCAAAATCGAAAAATAAACACCTTAGTACCTAGGTGAAAAAAAAATCGTTTTGTTCAACTTAGCCCCGAGGCTGGGGCTAATTTAAACATTTCTTGGGGCTAAGTTAGTCTATCTTTTAACATAGGTTTTTAAAACTTAGAAATTTTTTTATGTAGCTTAGCAATTTATATAAATTAAAGTGTTTTAATTAATATAACAATTTAATAATTTATTTACAAACAAATTAACTTTTTTCAATTATAATTTATCTAAATAATATTCTATTTATTCTTCTAAAACATATCCATTTAATCTTGAATTTGGTATTAAATTTCTCTTTGGTCGATCTTTGACATTATTTTCTTTTCCAATATTTAAAATAGGAATTTCTGATAAATTTTTACTTTCTAAAACATTACTGTCTCTCAAAAGGTTTGTTTCTTGTTTTGGTATTATCTTAATTCTTTCAATTTTTGCATCTTTTCTAATAGTTATCTTTTTTATTTTACTTTTGCTGCTCTTATTTTGCATCTTTGCTTTTTTTGCCGCATTAATTTCTTCCAATTCTTCCATTTCTGGAGTATCGGTTAAAATTCTTGTCTTCCCTTTCATTCGAGTACTTTTTTTTGCTTCAGTCGTAGCTGTCAAAATTGGTCTAATATCTGCCGAAGATACAAAATTCTGTTGAATTTGTTGAACACTCTCTTTGTTACTTTCATAGTAACGATCTGTAATATTTGATGGTGCAAAGTCAGCTTGAGTAAAAATATTCCTATTAAATGGATATATACCAGCAACTCGAAATCCAGATTGAATATTTTCTATAGAAAATACACTAGAAAATACATTTTTTACTAAACCTGGAATGTCTACTATCTTCATTGTTTTTCTAGGATTGTTTGTAACCCATGTGCTAGATACCCTGTTTATAGCTGCTTTTAAAGGTCCAAAGACAGAGCGATCTAAAGGTTGCAGTTTGTGTGATGTATGTGGAGGAAATGTCACCATAACGACACCATTGTCTTTAGCGTACTTAATATTATCTAAACACATGTGAGATACGTGGTTGTCTAAAAGCAGTAAACAAGGCTTTTCTGATGAACATCTTGAAAATTTTATAAAATGTTCCAAATACATTTTAAAAATATTTTCATTCATCCATCCGCTAGGGTGAGCAACACCAGCACTGCCTTGGGGAGCTTGTGAAATCATTTCTTGATGAAACTTAACTCGAGGAAAAATAAAAAAGGGCGGTAATGCAACACCAGCTGCTGAAACGGTTGCAGTGATAGTAACTAGTTCACCTAAGTAAAAAAATAATGAATTTTATTACCTAAATTTAACTGTTTACCTGTTAATTACATATTTTAATTGAAATTACCTCTTTCTTGACAAGTTATTCCACCTATTTGTTTTTGTCCTCTTTGTGCTACAATTTTATTTGGCTTGTGTGCTGTAGTTATACCTGATTCATCCACATTGTATATATTTTGCGGTTCAAAATTGAATTTCAATTGCACTTTTTCTAAATTGTTGAATAGTAAGTTGACATTTATTTGATTAAAATTAGCTATTCGAGCCAAACTCGTTGCTTCGGGTGCCCTTATAGACAGATCAGCATGGCGCTTCAGGAAACTTGTAAGCCAGTCTGGACCAGCTTTTTTATTTTCTACCCAACTTGGTGGTACGTTCTGTAATTTGTTTTGTACTGCTATATTATAAGCAAGTATACGAACGTCTTCTGGGCTCAGACCAACATAAAAATCTGCACAATTTAGTAAATGTTTCTTTAAATCTGATTCCATTTCGATGCTTAAAATTTGCTGAACTCTTTTACTACTAATAACAATTTCATCTTGCAGGTCTACATCCTTATATTTTTGCACATGGTACCACAATGTGCTTTTGTTAATTCCAAATTCTTTTGCAACACTACTAATTGATCTAGTAGATTCTCTTAACAGCGTAACTGCGTTCAAGATTGTTTCCTCATCAAGAATAATGTTGTTTGATTGACGATTGTAATTTCTAACCATAATTTAATAATGCTAGTCTGTAAAAATATCATTTTGATAAAATTAAAATCATATACTTCAGTTTCTTGTCGCATACTTTTGCATAACATAACCCCAAAATTGAAACTTTTTTTTTACACAAAACTTACGTTAACGAAGAGATCTTCGCTGCTTACGTCTTATAGAAGCGCTTACAGATATCTTCCGTTCTTAAGCAGATACACTCAAAAGTATGCAGTAAATTCACTTTAACACAAAGTTATATTTTGTCGACTTGTCAAACCGTTGTACATTAACGAACTTGCCGTCGGTGTTCGAAAAGTAATGTTTTAGAC
Organism: Theocolax elegans; assembly: GCA_026168455.1. NCBI lineage: Eukaryota > Metazoa > Arthropoda > Insecta > Hymenoptera > Cerocephalidae > Theocolax > Theocolax elegans. The sequence goes on from CM047429.1 coordinate 75,143,207, forward strand.
GTTTTAAACAAATTCTCCATCGATACCGCTGAATCTACCTTACCGACTAAATAAAAAACGAACACTGGTCCATTAAAACTGTATTTACAAAGTACTATATAAATGTATGTGACTACTATTGTTAAATTTAGTTCGAATCTAATCTAAAATTCACGTAAATTAGAATATTTCAATTTGTTCAACTTAGCCCCGCGGTTTTTTCTAACTTAGCCCCAAATGTTTCAAATGACTTTGCATGTACATAACTCTGGTAATAATTGACCGTCAGAGACCAGTTGCATGTCAAAATGTTCGTTTGAATAAATAGAATTTAACCTTCTATCGACGTGAATCGTGATATTCTTCTTTCGCTCAGCAAATGTATTTCTGCACGCACGAAAAGATCCCGATGCACAGTGCAAAAACAGTTTTTTACTACTAACTTTTCGAATGCTTTGAAATTCGCAAATTTATCTCCGGACAAAAATTTGTTGACGAAATAACAAGTTTTTTCCCCGCGCACAATTTTAAAAAGCACATCAAGCGCCGAGATATTCTCTACGTTCAAGTTAGCCCCGCGTTCAACTTAGCCCCATTCTCCCCTATATAGGGGATGAATTTTATGACCGTGATAACACGGTAATAATCGTAACGATTACATCTCGATAATATAGTGAAAATTTTAGGTTTATATACTATTATACGTGTGTCATCCCGTCTATTCATTTGTACGATCGATTGAAAAGAAAAAGTATACATATATAGATGTCATTCGACGGGACGCATTCGAATCTTCTTCGAATTTATACATGTATACCAGATGATAATGACGAATGGAAGATAAAAGGTGTTGGAACGAACGCTCGTAGAAAGAAAAATATCGCGTTAATTTAGTCGTTCGCGTATATCGAATATTCGTTAAGCTCATATCGGAGCTATAAAACTGATGGCACATTATACCAAAAGGAATGAAGGATCCGATCGACTATATATATATAGAAAAGATCGTAAAAACTCCCGTGCACGTGGCGTAGAGTAATAAAAAAAGGCACGTCAACTCAGCAGTTCGACATGAGGATCGGTATAAATGGAGATTCGCTCCAGGAATCTTAGAAGCGGAGGTACGATATGTCGATCTGTATACGTATACCTATATATATATATATATATATATATATATATATATATATATATATATGTATAGACGCGTCGTATGTGCGGTGAAAATTGAATATTAATAACGCGTATGAACCGGTCAACAGAAATATATTTGCTATGGGTATAAGGATAGGATTATTAACCCACTCGACGAACGAGCTTGGAAAGCTTCATAATTTATAATAGTAATATATTCCAATTATTAAAGAATGCCAGAAAGTTGTACAACAATCGATTTCAAAGTGGATGAAAAAATTTTTCGAAAATAAATCTGAAAAAATTTAGACTGATTCTATATGTTATACAATGCACATTTTTCCTAAGTGAAATTTTCGCGTATGAATCGATGGTAGCGAGGATAATAATTATTGAAAAAAATGTGTATTTTTTCTTTTAAACAGGTGTAACTTTTATGCTAATTATGATAAAAAAAAACCCGGCGACCCCTCATTTAACAAGCTTTCAAACCCTTCTTTCAAATTTACTGTAGAAATTTATCTCACATAAATGTGCGGGCTTAAAAGTGGGTAAAAAATGTTTAATTTTTTATTGACCTTTATCTATTGTTTAACAATTTTTAAAATAATTAATTGATTTTGGATTGAATGTATCTTAAAGTACTTGCAAAAATCTACAAAATGAGCCCCGCAGGTTTCTGTAGCCTGAATACTTCCCATAGAGGAAAAAACTTTTAACTTTATGTTATTATTTCTTTGGGTGGGCAAATACATATGAACGGTAGTGCATACCGTTTTTATATTTTTATATATACCTTTTTGACCGCCTAAAACAATCTTGTAAATTCAACAGTGCAGTATAATCCAGCTTCAAGTTGGAACTCGTTCGTCCTCGGTTTTATCCCCCTCTCCCCACCCATGGAGATTATTTGAATTATAATTACGTCGCGTTTATAATTATTCATCGTGAAAAATATGATAAAAGCGCGAAACGAGATTATTATAAAAATACAATATGTAAATAATAATTCGGTTGGGGATCATTTTTCCCAAAATGTAATTTCCAAAAATAAAACATTCTAAAAAATATCTTTTCCAAGAGTAAAATACAATAGAAATAAAATTAAAAAAAAAGTAAGTTAAAACAGATATACGCTGTGAATGTTCTTAATATTGTTCCACGATATGGAAAAACATCAGCGTCTCATAGAATCCTCTCCAAACTTTACTTCTATAAAATTTATTATGCCTACTTCTAAATCTATTTTTACATATACAGGTATATGTAAAGTTGCTTCTTCCAAAAAGTTTTCTGCTTGAAAATTTTGATTGTACTATATATAGCCATATTAACCAATTTCAAATGCCGTCTGTCCGAATAATAATATGTTTTCACCGGTCTAAAACAAATCCCGTAAAAATATAAGTATACTATTACATTATACCGAAGAAAAGATGAACGTGCCTCGCACCGAATGGTAGATGGTAGAAAAAAATAATAATCTCGAAAAGTTTATGAATCTCAGGGTGCAAGCTCGTTCGTCGAATATATTCGGACTGCAGGTCGCATAGTCCCTCCGCAAGCTCAATAGAAATCGATATATAAGTAGAACGAGTGTATACGAATGATCAGCAAGTTCGATCTAACGACAACCCGATAGGTATTACAGACGCGCGCGCATGTTCCAAAAGTTCGAGTATAAACGAATATATAGATCGGTGTAAAGAAAATTCGAGATTGGATCGTAAGTATATACAGATGTATGTATATTATTTACAAATCTGTCTTGAATATTTTTGTGAATTTGAATACGACAATGATGATTTGAACGCGGTATATTGTATATTATATACGTGTTTGTAGTATACACAACAGGTTGACAGATATTGCACAAGAAGGAAACAATATAATACTTTTGCGTGAATAGAGATTGTACAATACACGTGGCTCTGCGACTAAGTATATACGTCGGACTGCAGGAAAATGTATGCGGAGAAGTAAACAAATGAAAATATACGCAAGCGCGAGGCTGCTGCTGCTGCTGCTGATTTTATACGTATACGACTACATATATATACGTGTGTATATATACACGTGAGGAAAAAATAAAGCAATTGAGTTTTTTGCGTGTACGTGTTTCCCCTCCCCTATTCTTCCAATGTTTACACTGTTGAGTAATATTTTATGGGATTTCGTTTATCGTTTTATTCGACGGTTCTTGCTTTTTTCCGAGTTCTCGAGAGGTGGCGGAACCTTCGTTTTACATACTCATATATGTATTTTTAGGTGCTTTCAACTGTTTGGCGCTTTCCTTCGTTTGGCTATTTCCTTCGTAACGAGACTTTACGTGTCGTTTGATTTACAGGTGCACAGGAATGTTGAATATCAATTAGTTAACCGTTACGCACTGAGAAAAAGAAAAACTTGTATTTAACTCACCATTTAATTGAAGGATAAAATTTTCGTGATATTTGTACCAAATTAATGTATAAGATGACTTAAGGGGGTGGCTTACCCGATGGATTACCGACCGAGCCAAAAAAAGGTAATTAATACATTTATTCTAAAAAATACGCAATTTTATGCAAAACCCGAATATAGAAGCACTACATAATTAAATAATAAGTCATTCTACAAAGTTTTAAGTCAATACAACTAAGACACCCTAAAAAATTTCTGCACCGAAGAATCGCACGTTTTATTAACCTGGAACTTTGTAGAAATACTTATTAATTAATTATTTAGTAGAGTTCAGTATTCGGATTTTCCATAAAATTACGTATTTTTTTTAAATAAATGTAATAATTATCTTTTTTTTGCTCGGTCGGTAACCAATAGGGTATACTACCTCCTAACTATAAATTTAGAAACTTGACGTCATGAAACGTCCTTGAGTGCATGCACGATAACGTGAAAATAACCAACGGTAAAACGATTTTACCTTATATATTTTGTGTATGGAAATAATTTTTTCTGTTTATAATTAATTTTTACAAATGAATTTATGTGAATAACAAGCCTTTAACTATTAAGAATATTCAATTTGCCCAAAATCTAATCCTCATTGATTAACAATTAATGACAATCATTCGTCACAACTCATATTTTTTTATGGGTAAAACGTCCACTACTCTATGTTAACAATTGACAATCGCATTAAATGTAGACTTCGCGATCATGTGTCAGAAAAAACCAAACTTTATTTTTCAAATCGAAAATTATGTTTAAACGAACAAATTATTAGTCAAGACCAAAGAAGTAAGCTTGTGAAATAGTTTTACACTATATACTTGTATCGAAAATTTGTATATATACAGATATTTTTTCAGTACTAAGAAGAAAGGTGTGATGGTTAATTTTGGTACACTATATAGGCATTGTCCTCTCGTCAAACAAGGCATTTCTTTGATTTTTTCACGTAAAATATTGAGTAAAACCCGAAAAAATCTATAAAAAAAAAGTAAATGATTATTAGAGATTACGAATGAACGTGCTTTCAAATAACTGAAAGAATTTTTCTGAAGATGTATGCCTTTAATGTATAGAGAAACATTAATGAATAATCGCAGGGTGCACCGACATCTTCATAATAAGATTATCCTATAATGTATTACAAAATCCTCCGTTTTTCGAGGATTATTTACAATGCGTTTAAAATGTCAAGGATAAAATTATCAAGGAGAATACTTGACCTTTAAGATAGAAATTTGTTTGCAACTGTGGAATATGACAGAGGTGTTGAACCTTTTTTAACAAATGTAAGGAGAAAAGAGAGAATGGGATTTTGACAAAAATGTATGTACACCCTAGTAGAAATGGAAACGATTTTTAAAGTAGAAACAAGGCATTTCTAAAAGATCGGTAGAAAATGCCTAGTTATGACCTAAAACATGGCTATTTCTAACCTCAAACCATTTAAAATCGCCATATTTCTACTAGGGCATATGTATGGGACATGAAAAATCACAGGGAATTTAATGTGATTAAAAATTACCATAAATTTTTCGAGTATTTATAAAAGTTGAAATAACAGTTTTCAATCAGAGGTTTCATCACGTTTTCGTGCATTACTTGTAATGTCTAAAGATCAATTTATTTATATTTTTGGTAAGACCTTGATCCCCTACATTTTTTCAAAAAGATCCACCCCTCCTCAGTCACAAGGTCTTTTCATTTGAGCAAAAATTTACCAAAATCTCGTAACAAAGCGCAATCTATGGAAAGCACCAAATCCAAAGCGTAAGTTGTAAGCGTAAATATGTGTGTGCACGCGTGGAATATATGGACATATGGACTCTCTCGAGTCGTATGTACAGCGTAACGTAGTGGTGTACAACAGTGTCACAAAACCTTATGTAAATCCTCAGGTTTGATATATAAAGGAGAAAAAAATTAACTCCTTGATAGACAATACAGATTAAAAAATACTAATGTATATATACTGAGAAAAGTAGTCCAATGTATATTCCTAACTTACTATAACAATACGTCGTGGCTATTCGCACCAACAACCCACATAATATTTAGTTCGACAAATTGTCACTAGGCGTCGCATGAAAAATATGTCGATGTGAAATATCATCTCCAAAGTGAAGTAACATCCTCTAGGCCATGTATGAGAGACCGCCTGGAGGGAGGTTGCCGGCGATGGACAAATGGTACATTTCTTAATTTTACAATCAGGGTATACTCATATGTCCCTAATTTTATATATTTACGTAAATTGTTGGTGCGAGTAGCCACACGACGTATTGTTATATTATCGTTGTAATTTCTAATAGACCTGGATTATCATAATTTTACTGTATTTTATAGCAAATATTGTGGTAATCCAAGTATATCCCTACGCTCCTATAAAAAATAGTAATTTTTAATATACTATATTTCTCAGTATGTATATATATATGTATATATAAAAGTAAGTATATATACCCATGGTAGAAATTAAACGACCTATACATTATTCTGAAAAATTGGCGATTTTTATACTTTATTTATTTTGTTTACTGGTACAATGACTGAAATAAACGACTAAATCCGTTTAATTCATACCAGGGTATAAGTATATAAAAAAAATTGGTATGAGAAATAGAATATAGATAAAGGAGATAGTTTGCGAGAAGGGTGTTTCAGGTGGACTCACTTGGGATACTTGACGTTGGGGAGAGGCTTGAAGAAACATCGCTGGCGCAGTATGCCTTCCCAGAGCTGGACACCGACGATTCCGAAGATGAAGAATACGAAGAAGCAGAGGAGCAACACGTTACCCAGCATTGGGAGCGTGTCCAACAGCAGCATCACGAGTATTCTCATACCTACGACACCCCAAAATACACGCATCATTATTCCATCGAACTTGTCTCATACTACCATTTTTCTTTATCTTATTTTAAACAATTATTTCTTTTACGAGAAACATGATTTGTTTATTAACTCCCTCTGGTATCTCAATTTAATTTCTATACGCTATAAAATATAGACATGATTATTTAATTAATAGATCCTGTATTACGCGTAAGATTATTAATCTTTTTTTTTCAATTGCGATGAATTAACGAGTAACCAACTATCGATTTAGAATTCCCAGGGAATTGATTGAACTATTCGCAAAAACATAAATATTTATTTTATCATACAACATGTTCGAGCTGTTAAAACAGATTTGGAATAATATTGATAACTCTGTAAAATCTGCTTAAGATATACCCTAGTAGAAATGGAAACGATTTCTAAAGTAGAAACAAGGCATTTCTAAAATATTGATAGATTTAACCTCAAATCATTTAAAATCGCCAAATTTTTACTAGGGTATCCTCAATTCAAATGTAAAAGTACCCTGTCAGAAATGGATTCCATTTCTTAAGTATGAAACAGCTATTTTTATCGGAAATTGGTGAAAAATTTCCTTTTGGTGAAACGTTTTCTCTCGTCTAACGAAATTCAGCTGTTCCATAATTGTCAATGTACAAAGTATGTTTAACCTTCCAAAAGTAAATATCATCGAGCATGTAAAAACAAATGCACAATCGAATAAAAAACGTTAAAAATGGCATTGATATCTTTAGGAAGATTGTTTCAAAAACAAAAACAATAAATAATGAACACTAATAATTCAGTAACTGATCACATTTAATAGGAATTTTAGAGTTTAGAGTACCATAACCGTTGGAAACTGAATGTGAATAAATTAGATGTTATATGCTCACATTCTTTTAAATGGGCATTCGCAGTGAAAAAAAGCGTTTCAGCACTACCGATTCACAGACTAGTTTTTATACCCATTTCCTAACAATCTGACCATTTAAAATACGTTGATTTTTAAAACATTACGGACCTCTACCTTATAGCTTATAGGGAAATTATTTATCGTATATTATTTACATGTGTATCTAAAATAAAATACATATGTATTGTGTTTCACTAAATTTTACTTTTCTTACGCATATATATTATGCTTTATGTATAATGTTTTACAAAATGTTAAAATTTTTTTGTATTTCGCATTAAATTATAAGATGTATCATTTTAATTTTAACACTATATTTTTTAATTATGTTACTACTGTCAGATATAAACAATACTTGACGATAAGTATCCTGTGATTTCAAAATTAAATTTTCGTTTCTTGAGATCTGAAGAGTTACAAGTACTGTATAGTACTTCTCATACAAAAATATGTATACCATATATATGCAGCATTCCAAGTCAAGTGGTCCGATCACAATTTTATAATCTACCATATTTTTGGTACAAACTGGAAATCTTTTTGAAAAAACAAATACAAATTTTGATTTACTAGAATCTATTTACTAAAAGATATTCTAAGCTCAAAATGTTAAATTTTTCAAGTTTTTATTCAAAAGTGAGATGTATCTTCGTATCGATAGGTATTTAGTAATTACTTAAATTGTATTCAACGAAAAGATAATCGAGTGGTGATTCATCAAAAGCCGGTTACAATTGAGAGGATCACATATTGTATATAAATTGACGAAAAGTCTCGCTAACCGAAGTGCACTCACAAAAATGTTATAATATTAATAATATTCTTTTCTAATTCTTCTCAAATATCTGCCAAAATGAAATCCACTTAATGTTAAATGATTCTTCTAAAATTTAAAGGATTATGCTTTTTATTTCACGAAATAATCCCAAACTTAATAAACGTAAGAGGAAATTCATGTTAATAACTGAATAATCATTTAACATTAAGTGGATTTCATTTTGCCGGATATTTGAGAAGAATTCCACTTGCATTAAGAAAACATTTTTGTGAGTGTGGGTAAAAATGAATGATTGTTCACTCACTTGGTATCCTGTTGATTGCTCGGAGCGGCCTTAACACCCGTATCGTCCGTATCGCTGATAAATTCATGTTCTCCACGTTTAAGCAGTACTCCAACGCCCTGAAATCAAAATATTTGTTATACATAGATGTGTGTATATATCCCATTGCACGCGAAAATATGAGAAATATCAATTGCATTCTCCACCTTTCGAATATTATCACGTTGTATATAAAATTGTTATTGTAATATATAACTGTCCGGCTATCCCTTTTTTGCAAGTTGCTCGGCAATAATACTATAAAAAAACATATACGTAAATGGACTGAAGACACTACGTTTTACGTGGAATATTTACCGATGAAATATCATTTAACCTGCATACATTAATTTTCGACTCGCAGATTTCAATTATTTAAAATTATATATGTCCGAGCCTTGAAAAATGGTGGTTTGTACCATGGATTTTTTTGTGATCACTAAGTTTTAAACCACCTCGTTTTGTTTTCTTTCTTGTCAATTTTTTTGGTATTTTTGCGATTGCAGTCGCAGGATTTTGTAACTCTAGAGTCTCTTCATAATTATTTCAATTATTTACTGAATGTGCGTCACGTTTGCATACTATATTTACTATTTTCATTAAATTATTGAAGTGATACGTAACCATCCGACGATCGTTGCCAACTTACAATTAAATCAATTAATCTTTCATGTGTACTAAAATTTAAGAGAATATCACCACGAGGACGCATTGATTTATTCAAGCTGTAATTTATATAATTGTCCGAAAGTTTCAAGGTTACAGATATATTTAACAAGTATATTTAAATGTTTTAAAAATGTTCAAATCTCAGTGTGGCTCTCGCGTATAAAATTTGTAGACGAATTATTTCGTAAATTATTGGATCAAAATCACCTTGAAACTTTGAATGAACTTGTGGTTTTGTTGAAATTTTGATACAAAACTGCATACGCAACGAGTCACAATAACAAATTGGTGAAACACTGAGAAAGAAGTTGTAGTAAAAATTGACAATACTGTCTAGTGGTAAATTTACAGACGGTCAAAGTAATTAAAAAAATTACTAATAGCATTTACTAACAAAGAGAGGTCACACCCTCTGGAAAACGGATCCTTACCAAACTCTAGGATATAATTTCTACTATAAAATCATGCAGAAACCCGGAGTTTTAGTGTCCAATGGCCATTTTTACGATAGATATAAGCAAATAATGAAAATCTCGCCGAAAAAACCGTTGAGTTTGAACGCTTATAACTCAGAAACAATTAAAGATGTACGTATAAACTAAATTTTAAAAGAAAGCTGAGATCAAGTAGATACGTTTTAAAAAAAAGGAAGCTCAAATATTTTAATATGGTCAAAAGTTATGGGAGAAATAAGAATTAGCCAAAATTTTATCGAAAATTTAAAGTTACAATTTAATGATTTTTTTAGCCCAAAATTTCGTCTAATTCTTATTTCTCCCATAACTTTTGACCATATTAAAATATTTGTGCTTCCTTTTTTTCTTTTAAAATTTAGTTTATACGTACATCTTTAATTGTTTTTGAGTTAAAAGCGTTCAAACTCAACGGTTTTTTCAGCGAGATTTTTCATTATTTTCTTATATCTATCGTAAAAATGGCCATTGGACACTAAAACTCCGGGTTTCTGCATGATTTTATAGTAGAAATTATATCCTAGAGTTTGGTAAGGATCCGTTTTCCAGAGGGTGTGACCTCTCCTTGTAAATATCTATTGATTTTTACTACAATTTTTGTGTAATATTTACAGTATACTAATTTTCATTACTACAGAGTATTATCATTTTTACTACAATTTTTCTTCTCAGAGAAAGATTGGCTGATCGTGGTGATCAATATTACATTGTAACGCATTTTAAATTAGTAAATCTACCGAGTTATAAGAATAAAGAGGTGAAGCATACCCGGTGTGGGTTACCGACTGAGCAAAAAAAAGATGATTGTTTAAAAGAATATGCATGATGATTTTAAAGAATATGCAGTAATTTTAGAAGTATTAGATAATTAAATTAGAACTCATTATATAAAAAAAAATATTGTTCGCTATTCGTAAAACTTCACACCCTAGATGGTTATGAAAACTAGTATTTTTAGCTCGGTTGGTAACCGACCGGTTATGAATATTGATGATCACTGATTTTAACCTGAGGTGAGCAAGTATTCGAACACAAATTTTCGTCGAATACTTTTTTAAAATTTTATATAAATGATAATTAAAGCAAATAATTGTAGTATTTAGGTAATTGGCACGTATACGTGGATTTAAAACAATTTAAAAAAAATATTTGTACCAGAGTATTCGAATACTTTCCGAAATTGTTTTAAATTCACTTATATATCACCAATAGATATCACATTTCTGTGCTTTTATTATCAATTGTATAAAATTTTAAAAAAGCATTCGACGAAAAGCTACGGTGGAATAGTTATCCACCTCTGATTTTCACACTTTTCACGTTCGTTGGCGAATTGTATGGGAATCAATTGACAATACACATTAATATTCGTCACTATAAGCACGAAATGAAGAAATTGTGAAAAATCATATAATGGCTGCAGGGACATTTAAATTGTGTAAAAAATATAAACGATCCGTTACACTTGCTGCTTATTCTACACAGTTTAGACCGAGAAACAGTTACAGTGCACATTATACATCAATCTCATAAATCATATTTTAAAGTGGAGAGGAAAATTTACACGGTCCTTTACTATAAATTACACGAGAGGTTCGTATATAAATTATGATATTGCTCACGAGTTACGGACAGGAGATGAGGATATTTTGTTACTTCGTGATCTAGCTGCAAACTGTGTACACTGAGAAAAATGATTCATTCATTGAAAGAAACCATGAAAATTTTGTAGCGTAGAACTTTATTTTACTTGTATATATCGGTTTCTTGATAGTTAAGAAATATTCCTTTACTATCACAAACTTTTTTTTGCAAAAAAAAAAATCCATTAACTTATATCAAGTACATAATTCGTAATAGTTAGAAAATAAGACACGAAGAAAATAATCATTTCTAATTATTTCTAATAATTATCCAATTATTAAACATAATTAATCATTAGGTTTAAGACTCGTACACTGAGAGAAAGGAATATTTGAGTCAATTGACGTTTCTTAACAGTTAAGATCTGATGACTTAAGTAGGAGCAAATTAATATTTCTTTGCAGTTAAATATTATTTGAGGCAGTTCTTAATAGTTAAACTTTCATTCATTTATATATAAATATAAATATATAAATATATAAATATTTATTTAATCTGATATAATTTTATTTATGTACAATTTTCTTTTGTACAATAATATTTATGTACATAATATACACATTGAGTTAACGGGGTGCCATAGTCAATATTTATCCTCCCTACTTTATCGGCAATCGTGATTATTAGTAATAAATTTGTAAATAAAACTGAATGTGAAAGAATAAGAGAAGAGGCGCCTTCATTTATTGATAATTTAACTGTGTGCTAAATTTCAGATTAAAATTATATTGCGTTTTTGAGAAAAGTCTTACCAAAAATATGAACCTAACCTCAACGAGGTGAAAAAATTTGATATTTGTTGGTAAGACTTTTCTCGAAAACGCAATAATATTTTAATCTAAAATTCAGCACACAGTTAGATTGTCAATAAACGAAGGCACCTCTTCTCTTATTTTTTCACATACTATTCTACTTTTTTATTAATTAATCATGAAAAATTGAGTATGGAACCCCCTTAATACTGAATATTATCGTTACATTTTATATACAAGATTGTATTCATTAACTGTTAAGAATTATTTCTTTACAAAAACACAGTTCTAAAATTATCTAAAATCTTAATAGTTAAGAACTTTGTGTTAATATCAAAGAAATATATGTTTTGTTACAAGTCAATCTAAATTTTTAGTAACAAATGCACAATTTCTTTCTCACAAATATTCCTTTCTCTCAGTGTAGTATAGTAAGATAGCTTCGCGACAAACACGCGTCGTGAATCGCGAATTCAATGACCGCGATATAAATAGCCAAGGGTATTGCCGCTCCCCCACTACTGCGCCTACTAGCCAGTTCATTGACCGCGTTCGGAGTGGGGCAACCGCGTTCTGCGCATGCGCGATCTCGCAGATCGGGTATATAAGGCGCCCCGAAAACCGCTGTGACCAGTCTGGACTAAGCACACGGCCAGACCACATCTTGCACCTGGTGTAGACACCCGTACATGCGATCGTGAGCACACCTTCGTAAGTACATCCTCCCGTACCGTAACCGTTATCCCGACCATATCCTCGTGAGCACACGTGGGTTATCCCGACCGTATCTTCGTGAACACACGTGGATTATCCCGACTGTATCCTCGTGAGTACAGGTGGGTTATTCCGACCGTATCCTCGTGAACACACGTGGATTATCCCGACTGTATCCTCGTGAGTACAGGTGGGTTATTCCGACCGTATCCTCGTGAGCACACCCGATACCCGTTAGTTGCGTCTGCTTAGGGAATTAATTATAAGATAGAGTTGTAAAGTTCGTAAGTCGCGTAAATACTAAGTATTATTTTACCTGTTTGATTTTAGACTAACTAATTTACGTGCCAGATCAGAACCGAAAGCAGGCACTATACTTATTGTGACCTTTTTTTTGTATATATATAATTATTAATTGTTATTTACTAAATATAGATAATTATTTCCAAATTACGATCAATGATTTCAATTTCCTTCCTGTTCGAATCCTGGAATCTGAGCAAGACCTCGGCAAAGATTTACTCCGTTACAATAATACAAATAAATTATAATTTACAGATATATGAAAATTTAATCCTTATTTATTTTTATTAATTTTCTTTAATATAATCGTATTTAATTTAAATGTTAATATATGTCAATTGCGAAAACTGATTAATTCACTGAACTCGTATCAAAATCACAATTCTTACTTGTAAATGATTCGCGTCTTAATTATAAAAAATTTAAATAGAATGTGCACCTTGCCAAATCACGTTATGATAAACTTTATTATTAAATCATGTACCTTTCGCCGTCTTCCAATCCACATTTAAGATAAATTCTTTCTCCCAAAGAATTACTTTTCTCAGTGTATTGACACGTAAATAACAACGATCGCTCTTCGAAATTATACACGAAGAAAAATTAAAAAGTGGGACGAATTTTTTTTCCTGAAAAATTTACTCAGTTTTCACGCGTAAAAATTACACACATGAAAGGATAATTAACACCTAAATTAATTTATTATAAATGAACGATTTACTTCACAAACATTTCTTTCTCTAAGTGGATAAAAATTATAAGAATTTTTTTCTCTACGTAAAATAGATGTAATGTACGTAAAGAAAACGTAATTTTATAAAAGTCATCCAACAAATACAAGCGCGGGTTAATTTTAATTAATCGTCTGCTTTTTTCTTCAATTCGAAGCTTTAACACATTGTTCATTTAATACATTTCACTATGCGTTTAATAATAATACCTCCATCGGCCTCAAAGCAATCAACTTCCTCAAGGTCGATCAATATTATTATTATTATTATTATTATTATTATAACATATGTCCGCAATACGAATAAATAAATAATATGCGAATTCTCGAACAAGGCAATATAACACGTTGCATCGATATATGTATATAAATTTAATTACAACATTAACAAACAAATCATAAATACATATTAGTCTCGAATAATCAAATGTGGGCGTATGTAAAACTGTACGACGTTTAATAATCCAACGAAAAACGAGAGGACTGTTATATAATAATATATATATATATATTTATTTAACAACCGACTTTAGTAACCGACTGCTTGAATTTGGCAGAGTTTGCGAGTGAAAATCCGTTAGCGCGATGAAACTGAAAAAAAGTCACGTAATGTATATGTACCTAATTGTCCAAAAAGAAGTAGAAAAAATAGGTAAGTATTATCTATAGTTGGTTGAACATCTAAAGTTTTCTACGCGTATAGGAGAGAGAAAATATTATAGAGAGGTTTTGTATAGAAAGTTCCTCGTGAAAATTACGAATTATAATCAGAGTAAATTCATTGTGAGTAATACGACCGCGTATATAACAACAATGCTGGACGTTTCTGCCTCGAAGTTCTGATTACCTATGGTTTATCGGTCAATTTTTTTTTCTCTGTTTCCTTTTTCGATATAATCGAAAATCGAAGCGATCGTCTACTTTACGTCGTGTGTGTACAGCATTGTATATTTTCAAAGGTTGAACGGTAAGACGCTATGTATATATATAGGTTAAAAAGACGTATATTACGGTCAGTCGATATACGGAACAAATATTAGTCTACGGTTCGAAAAAAAAAGAAGATAGAAATGGACGAAAAATATATGGGGAAAGGGGTGTGACGCGAGGCGGCGGCAGCGTTTGATATTTGATTGCGGCAAACATTTGCGGAAGCCACAGTGCGTCTCGACCCGTATAGATCTCTCGAGGTACTATACACAAATGATTCAAAAATAAGTATACGTATACTCACCCTGCAAGAACTATAAAGAAATCTAATCTATTCCACGAGTCGGCAAGGTAGGTTCCTTTACCGTATATCCCCATCGCCACCATTTTAATCGACATTTCAATCGAAAAAAATGCGAAGATCACGTCGTCGAATTTCTGTAACAAAACAATAGTTGGTTTATTTCTTTATTTAAGGTACTTCTTCAATTTTCAAAATGATGAGAGATTTCAAGGGGATTTCATACTCAATTTGAAATTCAAATTTCGCGCTAGAAAATAGCAGACGAAATAACTAATTTACTTATAACAATTAGTAAAAACAAATTTAGGCAAAACTAGGAGTTTGTTGCTCCTCCGTAAATGTTGCTTTATGTAATTTATCATTTTACCTTTATCTGTCATTTTACAAAGTTCCAAGTTGTTATAAAATATGTTGCCGAGAAAACATTAAAAAATATAAGAAAATAGTATTTTGTGAGTATGACACCATCTTATAACTAAAAAGATTCTATTACAATCTTTGAAATATAAAGAATTTTCAGTAGTATTTTTTTAAAATTTGGAGTAAAAAAATGATTGAAAATACTTATTTGAACATGGAAGTAAATATGAAATATGGGAACAACAATAATCATAACCAAAAATTGCATATTATTATACTTTATCAATGGGAAATCACAAAATAAATAATAGGAAATGAAAGATAAATTTCTGCTCTTGCTTTATACCCGAAAATATATATTGCAAGCCGAACATTTTAGAAAAATATTTACGATTTTAAATAAGAAAAATATGCGATTTAACCTCAATTTATAGGAATTACGTTAATCAATTAAAAACTATTCAATAATAAATCACTGCGCAACTTATATATTTTCTTTTCTTCAAATGTAATTTTTTAATAAGTAACTAGATATTTAGAATGTGATTTAGCTTTTAAAAAATAATATATAACAATATTTTTATGAGCTGTTTCGACTCGGAGAGTCGTTAGAGAACTACCACACAATCGCAAGAGTCAACTATATATATACGTGTACATAAGAATATATCCTAATTCGTAATATATTTTTTCGCTTTCTGAATACGTTAAAAAAAGTGATAATTTCGTGTAAGTTTTCACTGTTCAAAGGAAAATGTAGGTTGCTTTTTCATTTCCATAGGTCAAAAGTAAAATAAAAGTAAAAGTATGTTTACTCTTCTTAAAATCACATATTCCTCACACCTAAACATATCAACATTGTGGAACATGTATTACTATGAATAATTAGTAAAATAAGTAAATTTAAACGTTTTTGAAAATGCATGTATGCTTGTAATGTATGTAAACAAGTCAATCGAAAAATTTAGTAAATATCTACCGATTTGGCTAAAAACTTCTAAATGTTATAGTCGTTTATTTTTCAAAATATATTTAACGATCGTGCCTTAAATGTAAAAGCTTATAGTTTTTATTATACATATTTCAACCCTATATAATTTGGCTTCTAAACATATTTGAAAATATTATATATTTTGGTTTGTTTTTTTATAGATCGATATTTTACAGATCGTACCGTGAATATCGAAATAATGTGTGCCGTAAGCGTAAAAATAATCGAACGAGCGAGGGATGTGGAAGCGAGTCGAGAATATATAAAACACCGCACCGCAAAGGACGAGTGGACGGTAAAGTACCGTCTCCGGGTGTTTACGGATCTATACGCACTTCTATGTACTTCTCCACCGGAGAATAAAAAATCCCCAAGTATTGTGACGATGGAACGGAATAAACTCGACGTCGTAAAGCAACCCAACAGCTATATATATATATATATATATATATATATATATATACGTATACAATACAGCAGTAAGTGGAGTTGCCCGTGGTTAAAGAAAAAAAAAACAGCTTAACTCTCGCTCGCGCGGATATTCCGTTGGTGGCCAAAAATAATTCAATCGTAAACCTATCTCGGTATATCTCGAGGTCGAAAATCTTCGCAACGTATCTATATATTTCCGCGTGCGGTTATGTTGCCGAACTCACACATATATATTTCTTTTGGAATTGACGATTTAATAATTTTATAGTGGTTACCACCGTATACCCGAAACTACCGTATCTCCGTTTTCTTTCTTCTTTTCTTTATATAATATATATAATTATATAATGAAAAGAAGATTATATATATATATATATATATGGGGTATTCCACGTGAAGTGGTCCGATCAAAATTTTAAAATGCCCCAAATTTTGGGTACACATTGCAAATGTTTTTCAGAATACAGAAAAAAATTTTTAGGTACTGGAATTTATTAGTTCAAAAGTTATTCTATCCTCAAAAAGTGAACTTTTTCCAGTTTTTTTCAACAACAGCTGGGTTCATCGCTATTTAACTCAAAATCTATCAACTTTTACTATAGAACATTATATGTAACATTCGTTGCTAATTGTGTCTAGAATTTATCCTTCTGGGTTAGAATTCCTAATTTCAAGGTAAATGTTAGATAAACTACATGTCAATATTTAACTTAAAAAAAATCTAACTTCGCCACAATTGATTTTTTTATCCAAAAGTCCAAAAGAAAGCTTGGAGCAATACCTTTCAAATGGTCGTAGCATTTTTATGGCCTTCAATTCTGCAAAAAGTTATGATAATTTAAAGAAAGACAAAAAATTCACAAAAATTAACAAGGTATTTCCCATTTAAATTTTTTAAAAAATTTCGGCTTTCTTTAAATTATCATAACTTTTTACAAAATCAAAGGCCATAAAAATGCTACAGATCATTTGAAAGGTATTGCTCCAAGCTTTCTTTTGGACTTTTGGATAAAAAAATCAATTGTGGCGAAGTTAGATTTTTTTCAAGTTGAATATTGACATGTAGTTTATCTAACATTTACCTTGAAATTAGGAATTCTAACCCAGAAGGATAAATTCTAGACACAATTAGCAACGAATGTTACATATAATGTTCTATAGCAAAAGTTGATAGATTTTGAGTTAAATAGCGATGAACCCAGCTGGTGTTGAAAAAAACTGGAAAAAGTTCACTTTTTGAGGTTAGAATAACTTTTGAACTAATAAATTCCAGTACCTAAAAATTTTTTTCTGTATTCTGAAAAACATTTGCAATGTGTACCCAAAATTTGGCGCATTTTAAAATTTTGATCGGACCACTTCACGTGGAATACCCCATATATATATATATACCTATATATATATATATATATATATATGGGTGGTTCTCTGTGACATCGAAGATGAAAAAAATAAATATTGCTATAACTGTGGGAATATGTTTTAGAGGTATCCAGTAGTTCTCCTGAATTTTTTCAGATTTTTTCTGGGCCATTATTTTAAGTTAAAGAGAGTCAAAGTTGACATTTTAGCACTTTTCTGCATTATATGCTCATTTTCATGAATTTTTAGCTCCCAGGGGATGCATTTTTCACTAAAAACATAAGTATGACTTTTTTTGTAAAATTTTCCGAACTTTTCATTAAAAATACTTTTAAAGACATAAATGTATGCTGTCACACTCTGGTAAGCCATTTAAACCTTAAATAGTGAAAATCAGCAATTCTGCTCCGGACTCTGGTAACCTAATACTGTCTAAAAGATGTCTTTTTATAGTCAGAAACGGCCTAAAAATTTCCAGAGTGGGTCTAAATCATTAAGATCACTTATGGTCAAAATATCCGGGAAAAGTGCCCGAAATATTAATAGAAATGTATATTTGTTGCCTTATAACCATGAATCTAGTAGCATGATCATTGCAAAAGATTTATACACTTACCTTGGAATGGTAGAAAAGTATCTCCACTTGTTTCAGTATACATCTAATCCCCTGTAAGCTGCTAAAAATACAAATATTATTATAAAATTATAAAAAATTATTTTTTAAACATTTATAATGCTGGATTTTTAGTTTTATATCCCTTACAAGAATTATAATACTAATCTGAAGGATTACTATAAAAGTATCAACATTATTATTATTATTATTCAGCAATACATTGTTTAGATTTCACAAACTTGTCACTGTCACGTTATCATATTATTCATTATAATTATATATCCGATTTATTTATATATCTTTTGTATTAAATACGTATATTCAGTTATTGTAATAATGATGTTCATATATTTATAATAATCCTTCAGATTAGTATTATAATTCTTGTAAGGGATGTAAAACTAAAAATTCAGCATTATAAATGTTTAAAAATTAATTTTTTACATTTGTATAATAATATTTGTATTTTTAGCAGCTTACAGGGGATTAGATGGATATTGAAACAAGTGAAGATACTTTTCTACCACTCCAAGGTAAGTGCACAAATTTTTTTGCAATGATCATGCTAATAGATTCATTGTTATAAGGCAACAAATATACATTTCTATTAATATTTCGGGCACTTTTCCCGGATATTTTGACCATAAGTGATCTTAATGACTTAGACCCACTCTGGAAATTTTTAGGCAGTTTCTGACTATAAAAAGACATCTTTTAGACAGTATTAGGTTACCAGAGTCCGGAGCAGAATTGCTGATTTTCACTATTTAAGGTTTAAATGGCTTACCAGAGTGTGACAGCATACATTTATGTCTTTAAAAGTATTTTTAATGAAAAGTTCGGAAAATTTTACAAAAAAAGTCATACTTATGTTTTTAGTGAAAAATGCATCCCCTGGGAGCTAAAAATTCATGAAAATGGGCATATAATGCAGAAAAGTGCTAAAATGTCAACTTTGACTCTCTTTAACTTAAAATAATGGCCCAGAAAAAATCTGAAAAAATTCAGGAGAACTACTGGATACCTCTAAAACATATTCCCACAGTTATAGCAATATTTATTTTTTTCATCTTCGATGTCACAGAGAACCACGCATATATATAATTATATTGTTATATATATAAGGGCGTTCCACGTCAAGTGGTCTGATAAAAATTTTAAAATCCACCATACTATAGATACAGACTAGAAATATTATCCAGAAAACAGAAAAAAAGTTTTAGGTGCTAAAAATTATTGGTTTAAATTTATTCTAACATCAAAAAGTAAGTTATTTCAGGTTTTTTTAACAATAGCTGACTTTACAGCTATTTGTCTCAAAATCTTTAATTTATGCTATATAACATTATATGTAACATTCGTTGCTAATTATCTCTAAAAATTATCCTTCTGGGTTAGAAATATTAATCTCAATGTCAATGACTTATAAAGTACAAGTCAACATTGATGTTTAAAATAAGGCGATCACGTCGCAATCGATTTTTTTATCCAAAAGTCTAAAAAAAAACTTGAATCAATACCTTTTAAATGGTCTATATCATAGCTTGTAAATGGCCTGTAATACTGTTAAAAGTTATGATAATTTAAAAAATTACAAACAAATTTTTTTAATTTAAAAGGAAGGGGTCTGCGATGACTCGGTCGGTAGGGCGTCGGGTTCGAAATCTGAAGGTCTTAGGTTCGATTCCCCCGGCCCCGGCCGATTGATCAACCACCACTGGGGAATGTATTTTCAACAAGTGCTTAATTCACCAAGACATCGTATGACCTCCGCCGGTGATTAGCACCGATTTAGGGACCATAAAAAGAGCGACGTTAGAAAATAATAAAAAAAAATTTCAACGGAATTTACTATGAAAAATTTTGAAAATAATTTGTAAATTTTTAAAATACCACATAACTTTTAACAGGGTAAGAGGTTAATAAGCTACAAATCATTAGAAAGGAATTGCTGTTTTTTAGACTTTTGGATAAAAATATCAATTGGGGCATGATCGCTTTAGTTTCAACATCAATGTTGACTTGTACTTTATAAGTCATTGACATTAAGATTTGGAATAATAACCGAGAAGGATAATTTCTAGAGACAATTAGCAACGAATGTTACATATAATGTTATGTAGTTAAAATTAAAGATTTTGAAATAAATAGCTGTAAAGGCAGCTATTGTTAAAAAAAGTGAAAAGACTCACTTTATGAGGTTAGAATAACTTTTGAATAAATAGATTCCCGTATCTAAAAATTTTTTGCGTTTTCTGAAAAACATTTCGAGTGTGTACCCAAAATTTGCTGCAATTGAAAATTTTAATCCAACGAGTTGACGTGAAATGGTCCTTATGTATCGCGAGGTGACGCAAATGATCTAATAAATTTTAATCGTTCTCTATACTACATATATATATATATATATATAAGAAACACCAAATCTTTTAAAAAATTTAAATGGGAAATACCATGTTAATTTTTGTGAATTTTTTGTCTTTCTTTAAATTATCATAACTTTTTACAGAATTAAAGGCCATAAAAATGCTACAGACCATTTGAAAGGTATTGCTCCAAGCTTTCTTTTAGACTTGTGGATAAAAAAATCAAAGGTGGCGAAGTTACACTTTTTTTAAGTTGAATATTGACATGTAGTTTATGTAACATTGACTTTGAGATTAGAAATTCTAACCCAGAAGGATAAATTCTAGACATAATTAGCAACGAATAATACATATAATATTTTATAGTAAAAGTTGATAGATTTTGAGTTAAATAGCGATGAACCCAGCTGGTGTTGAAGAAATCTGGAAAAAGTTCACTTTTTGAGGTTAGAATAACTTTTGAGCTAATAAATTCCAGTACCTAAAAATTTATTCTGTATTCTGAAAAAACATTTGCAATGTGTACCCAAAATTTGGAGCATTTTAAAATTTTGATCGGACCACTTCGTGTGGAATATCCCATATATATATATTTAAAAAATTGTTAAAACTATTATTATTCTCGTATTAATAACTGTATAATAATAATAGTCATAACAATTGACTGTATCAATGTTCACGTGGTTTCGTAAAAAATTTTAATATATTATATACATAAATAATTTATCTAAAAAATGGTGTCATCGATAAATTATTCGGATGTGTATATATACGTAACGATTGTTAGACACGTTCTATTAATAATTTCACCCTTGTTACGCGTCACCACCGAACGTAAACAGTAAATTTTTGTCTAATTTCCCGAATCGTTTTAATTTTCTCCGTAAATTACTGATCCCAAAGGGGGCCAATTATAAATACACCCTAATCAACGTAATCACAATATGCTTAAAAGTATTCGTTTGTTCACTTAACAGTTTGACTGTACCTCAGGTAAAAAGTGTCGATAATAAAAAAAAAATTTCCATTTCCAGTAAATATAAACCGCGTAGAGAAATTACGGTATTCGCGGGAAACGTAACGCAAATGCGAGCAATCGGAAAAAAACGATAGTATATTTCATAGACTTGCAATTTATTTCTACTTACAGTAAGGCACCGGCAAGTAATATACAATAAGTAATAATTATCCAGTGAGAATATACATTTAAAAGTTCGCGTAAACCCATACATAAATATTAACCGAACGTTCAAGACCTTTTAGACAAATGTCATTCTTTTTCTTCGAAATATATTCATCCGTTATATTGTTTAATAAATTATTCATCTGTAACAAATACCACAGTGAACGTATAGGTTTTTTTGTTTTGGTACTAGACGAGTGAAGGGTATACATTTATACCCGAAGAACGAGTAAACGAACGACTTTTCTTTTTCCTTCAATAGAATAAATTAAGATAATTTACTCGCAAGTGACATATCCTTTTCTCTCAGTTTACTTCCCCCCCTCCCCCCCCCCTGGCGTGATGTATATATATATGTCGATTTTTATAATTTCCGAAGAAATATATATGCAGAGGAGAGGATGCATTTAAAACTCGCGAGCATAAATGGATGAGAGTTCGACATATGTACGATAACGATCTTACGCGCGTGTTCTTCGTTATCTTTACCGAGCTAATCCATTTTTTTCTATTTTCCTTGTCATTTTTTCCCCACGTGTGTCGATTGACGTTTACTCCGCATATAGATTGCAATATAAATAATACAATACAATTAAAGGCACGTCGTATGGAAATTTGCATGTATTACATGTCATTATTTTATTAAAAATGCCATATCTCGGCTCAAAAAGCTCATCCATAAACCTGTTGGGGATTATAAGAAAGATAATTTTGTTAGTTGCAAGAAAAATTTTGGTTTATTAAAAAATATTTGGTTTTACTTCCTTTTTTTGTATTTCAAGATTTATTATGGTTCCAAAGTATAATAAAAGTGATAATTAATATATCTACAAAAATTTAACAAATTCTTCTTTAAATTTATCAGATTGTCTCCATTCAACATATATAATAAAAAGTTGATAGTTTTTGAGTTATAAAGTAAAAGTGATAAAAATGCTTATTTATTGAATAATTTAACGTTTTGACTGTCTATAAGATTGCAGAAATATGAGATAGAAATCCAAAAAAAATTCTTTTAATTTCTTCAGGTGACTTGCTGTAGGTTGCAACTATTTAAAACAATATTCATTTTTTGTCCGGATCACTTGACGTGGAATATCTCATATATATAAAATAATGGTAACTATATGATTCTTTTATAATTTCTTAATTATACCTGACAAAATAACATTTTTTCACTAATTTGCGAGATACATCGTTTTATCTTGCCAAAATGAGATAGGTCGTTGTGCATTGGAGATGTCGAAGTATGCATGGGATGCGCGGCAGGCCTTATATTCAGCAATTTCGCTATGCATATTTTCCCTTGGTTGAATATATTAAAATAAAAATTAATGTTTTTGTATTGTATCTACCTCTAAATTCTTCCTTGTTGATTTTTCTATATTGTGCAACAAATTCCGTTTGAATGAATTAATTGATATTAAAATTAAAGCCGTGCCAAATAAATGACATGTCAATTGCTTTTTAAGAATTTTCATATGTCATATATATATGTATATATATATAGTTTACTTACGCAAAAAAAGGACAGACTGATGGGAATCTTAAAAAGTGAGAGATACACGTCGATTGTTATAAGAGAAGTTAAAATGTAGTCGTGAGAGGGAGCTAAAGTCAGGTGAATAGTTTTTAGATATGTACACGTATAATATAGAATCATTGTCGATTGGTATACATACGATCGATAATAATAGTAATGTAAATATATACATATACATCATATATATATATTTTTAATTATTTTAATATAGCTACATTTATAACGTCAAATTGGAGTTGAATAACGTAATGTACATACACATCGTATACGAACGAAATGTTAGTGGGGAAATGAATCTCCCCCAAAACGGATAAAATACATTTTCGGCGTATTGTGTTGAGAAATGCAAGTCACTATAAGATAAGAAAGAGCAGTTCTTTTCGTTCTACTGTCCGTTAATTTTGGTTCCGCTTGTATTACTGTAGCCTTTCTCTGCTTCTCTCTTTGACCTCGAATGAGATACTCGTAAGAATAGGTTTCTTCCCTCTTTTTTTCTAACGTATAACCACAACGAGAGAAAGAAATATTTGCGAGAAAGAAATCGTTCATTCGTTTGTAAAAAACTGATATTCATTTATAATAAAATAATATTTCTTCGATATTAACGCTTAGTTCTTTTAAGATTTTATTATTGTATTAATGCTATTATGCTATTATGATATTATTATGTATAAAAACTATTATTAATAGTTTAGTTTATAGGTCAGTAAATAATAAATGATTGAAACAATACTAAACTTTCAAGAAATATTCACTTGCTCGTACACACAAGTGATGAGATCTTTAACTCTTAAAAAACGTAATTTGTCTCAAATATTCCTTACTCTCAGTAGTATGTAAGTATTTTCTCAAATTTGGTGTAAACGCAATTACTATAATTTAACGAACAAAAGTAGTAATAGTCGGAAAGGAATGATTGTGAAAATGATAAAGTCGAATGTTACTAATAAAATATAAAAATTACCTGCAAAATCTTACAGCGATTGGTAACGCACTGGTCGTCGACGCATGGCTGGTACATCCCCAGTGTGATGCAATTCAGAAGGATGACCATCATGCTTATCCTCTCGAACCACGTGTTGGTCGTTATTGACTGAGTTAAGGAAAATAATCTCGACTGGCAGTGTATTACGTTGAATCTAATCAAAATAAAACCTCGCTAAACACCCTCATTTTTACGTGGGTTTCTCACGTTTTTTTTTGCGGAGTCCTCCTCCTGTTTCTCGGGAGCGCCGAAACAAGACGGAGAATAATACAAATGGGGAAGAGAGAGAAAAGGGAAGAAAAAGAAAAAGATGAATAAAAGGCAAATGGAACGGTTCTCAAAGGTGATCGATATACAAGTCGTGGGTAAAGCACACCGAGTGACGCGCCCTCCGAGCAATCGATATTAGATAGTTGCCAAGTGACAGTGACCCAGATAATGAATTTTGCATTACGCGGACGGTGCGTGCGACTTCCTTATCTCGATATTTATGTGTATATATATATATATATATATATATATATATATCGGTCATTTCGGGGAGATATATAATATATATATATATATATATATATATATTTTTAATTATTTTAATATAGCTACATTTATAACGTCAAATTGGAGTTGAATAACGTAATGTACATACACATCGTATACGAACGAAATGTTAGTGGGGAAATGAATCTCCCCCAAAACGGATAAAATACATTTTCGGCGTATTGTGTTGAGAAATGCAAGTCACTATAAGATAAGAAAGAGCAGTTCTTTTCGTTCTACTGTCCGTTAATTTTGGTTCCGCTTGTATTACTGTAGCCTTTCTCTGCTTCTCTCTTTGACCTCGAATGAGATACTCGTAAGAATAGGTTTCTTCCCTCTTTTTTTCTAACGTATAACCACAACGAGAGAAAGAAATATTTGCGAGAAAGAAATCGTTCATTCGTTTGTAAAAAACTGATATTCATTTATAATAAAATAATATTTCTTCGATATTAACGCTTAGTTCTTTTAAGATTTTATTATTGTATTAATGCTATTATGCTATTATGATATTATTATGTATAAAAACTATTATTAATAGTTTAGTTTATAGGTCAGTAAATAATAAATGATTGAAACAATACTAAACTTTCAAGAAATATTCACTTGCTCGTACACACAAGTGATGAGATCTTTAACTCTTAAAAAACGTAATTTGTCTCAAATATTCCTTACTCTCAGTAGTATGTAAGTATTTTCTCAAATTTGGTGTAAACGCAATTACTATAATTTAACGAACAAAAGTAGTAATAGTCGGAAAGGAATGATTGTGAAAATGATAAAGTCGAATGTTACTAATAAAATATAAAAATTACCTGCAAAATCTTACAGCGATTGGTAACGCACTGGTCGTCGACGCATGGCTGGTACATCCCCAGTGTGATGCAATTCAGAAGGATGACCATCATGCTTATCCTCTCGAACCACGTGTTGGTCGTTATTGACTGAGTTAAGGAAAATAATCTCGACTGGCAGTGTATTACGTTGAATCTAATCAAAATAAAACCTCGCTAAACACCCTCATTTTTACGTGGGTTTCTCACGTTTTTTTTGCGGAGTCCTCCTCCTGTTTCTCGGGAGCGCCGAAACAAGACGGAGAATAATACAAATGGGGAAGAGAGAGAAAAGGGAAGAAAAAGAAAAAGATGAATAAAAGGCAAATGGAACGGTTCTCAAAGGTGATCGATATACAAGTCGTGGGTAAAGCACACCGAGTGACGCGCCCTCCGAGCAATCGATATTAGATAGTTGCCAAGTGACAGTGACCCAGATAATGAATTTTGCATTACGCGGACGGTGCGTGCGACTTCATAGTATATATTATAGTTACTACGCAAAAAAAGGACAGACTGATGGGAATCTTAAAAAGTGAGAGATACACGTCGATTGTTATAAGAGAAGTTAAAATGTAGTCGTGAGAGGGAGCTAAAGTCAGGTGAATAGTTTTAGATATGTACACGTATAATATAGAATCATTGTCGATTGGTATACATACGATCGATAATAATAGTAATGTAAATATATACATATACATCATATATATATATTTTAATTATTTTAATATAGCTACATTTATAACGTCAAATTGGAGTTGAATAACGTAATGTACATACACATCGTATACGAACGAAATGTTAGTGGGAAATGAATCTCCCCCAAAACGGATAAAATACATTTTCGGCGTATTGTGTTGAGAAATGCAAGTCACTATAAGATAAGAAAGAGCAGTTCTTTTCGTTCTACTGTCCGTTAATTTTGGTTCCGCTTGTATTACTGTAGCCTTTCTCTGCTTCTCTCTTTGACCTCGAATGAGATACTCGTAAGAATAGGTTTCTTCCCTCTTTTTTTCTAACGTATAACCACAACGAGAGAAAGAAATATTTGCGAGAAAGAAATCGTTCATTCGTTTGTAAAAAACTGATATTCATTTATAATAAAATAATATTTCTTCGATATTAACGCTTAGTTCTTTTAAGATTTTATTATTGTATTAATGCTATTATGCTATTATGCTATTATTATGTATAAAAACTATTATTAATAGTTTAGTTTATAGGTCAGTAAATAATAAATGATTGAAACAATACTAAACTTTCAAGAAATATTCACTTGCTCGTACACACAAGTGATGAGATCTTTAACTCTTAAAAAACGTAATTTGTCTCAAATATTCCTTACTCTCAGTAGTATGTAAGTATTTTCTCAAATTTGGTGTAAACGCAATTACTATAATTTAACGAACAAAAGTAGTAATAGTCGGAAAGGAATGATTGTGAAAATGATAAAGTCGAATGTTACTAATAAAATATAAAAATTACCTGCAAAATCTTACAGCGATTGGTAACGCACTGGTCGTCGACGCATGGCTGGTACATCCCCAGTGTGATGCAATTCAGAAGGATGACCATCATGCTTATCCTCTCGAACCACGTGTTGGTCGTTATTGACTGAGTTAAGGAAAATAATCTCGACTGGCAGTGTATTACGTTGAATCTAATCAAAATAAAACCTCGCTAAACACCCTCATTTTTACGTGGGTTTCTCACGTTTTTTTTTGCGGAGTCCTCCTCCTGTTTCTCGGGAGCGCCGAAACAAGACGGAGAATAATACAAATGGGGAAGAGAGAGAAAAGGGAAGAAAAGAAAAAGATGAATAAAAGGCAAATGGAACGGTTCTCAAAGGTGATCGATATACAAGTCGTGGGTAAAGCACACCGAGTGACGCGCCCTCCGAGCAATCGATATTAGATAGTTGCCAAGTGACAGTGACCCAGATAATGAATTTTGCATTACGCGGACGGTGCGTGCGACTTCCTTATCTCGATATTTATGTGTATATATATATATATATATATATATATATATATATATATATCGGTCATTTCGGGGAGATATATAAATATATATTATATACCTTAATCTTGGATATCGCTATAAACGGCTTGGCATCAATCCGTTCGCGAGAACCTCGTCCACTTGGTCTTTACGATCACTTTGATATTACTAACGAGTTTGTTGCAACGCGTCATTGTCTTACGAAATAACGAGGTTTACCTATAAACACAGGTCAACATAGTTTTGTTCTATAAGAAAGTGAAGGATCATTTTCGAAGTCATTTTTCATGTAGAATCTGAATCTGGGGTCCGAATTGCTGTATCACGTCAGGATTTTGAGATATCCTAACCTAAAAGTGCAAAAATCACAATTTTCAGCTATATTTGAGGTTATGTAAACTTCATAATGAAATATATCAATAAAGAAATAAGCTATTTGAGCGATCTGAACGGCATTTCAAAGGACAAGACACTTACACTTTAAGGTGCCATTGGTTGTTTTTTTTTTTTAAAAAAGTGTATGATGATGTTACATAACCTCAAATATAGCCAAAAATAGCCATTTTTGCACTTTTAGGTTAGGATATCTCAAAATCCTGACGTGATAGAGCAATAAAAACCTCGGATTCAAATTCTACATGAAAAATTACTTCGGAAATGACCCATTCACTTACTTATAGAACAATTCAAACATCTTTTTTTGCAAATCTGCGTATATATATTTATACACATATGGATCGTAATTCTAGCTTAACTTTTACTTTAGGCTTTCTTCTTTCTTTTCCGCGAGAATTACTCGTTTCTACAATACTATTCGTTTCGAGTTGAATGTCATTGTAATTAACCACTTAGTCGATTTAAATTGGCGTTTAATACAATTCGTATATCGATTATACGTGCTCTCGAAATTTCTTCGAGTAAAAAATTACAATTTTATTGAAGGCACGAATTTGTATGTCGAGTCGAGTTTCACCATTACAATCAATTTAAGTGTATCAAGACCGAGAACTAACGCAATTACATATGTATATCATGGAAATTATTAAAAATTTTCTACCATAATATAATTTTAACGATTTTTTTTAATTACCGTTAAGTACAATTTATTTTATAGATTAAAATGAATATATAATATTTTATACATAATACGTATTTTATGTTATATGAAGAGTACCAGATGAATTTATCACCAATGTACGTGTCGAAGAAAGTCTGCCTGCTTATTCCTGACGAGGCCACCAGACGGTACTGGGGCGAAACACACAATTTTTCACCCAATTTTATATTTTTTACTTTTCCTACTTACAATATTCCTTATAACTTAGAGCATTATAACACATAAGTTTGTGTTACTTATAATAGGACCACTTTCCGGGACTGAGGATCGAAGTGTTACCAGTTTTGGGAATGATACGACTGGTAAAGATCAATAATTTCATTTTTATCTACACAATTATTTGACGAGCAAAAATCCAACATTGAATTTTATATCATCTTCAAAACGATGTAAGGTAAAATGTTGGAATAATATAATTTATCTTAATTATTAATATTTAAATATTTAAATTTTTTTAGAATCGAAACCTCATTTAAACCGATATCACGTGGTTAGGTAAGGTGAACATAGCTGAAATAATTTTTTTTCGTGTTTAATATTGTGACGGTTAAGTTTACGTTCAGTGTATACAGAAACTTGATAACGCATAGACTATACATATAAGTAATGTTGAAAATTTTCGTTTTCAACCATTTTGAGAGGAAGCAAAATGATTTTCAGAACCAATTATCGATCTATCCTTACATTTGACATTTTTTTTTATACTTGTCTTGATTTTGATACTTTTTTTCTACTTGTTAATTTTTTGTTTCAAAACTAAAACGTACGATTTCGAATTTTTAAATATTTATTGCAATGGTCACAAGACAGCATTCTATATTGTCCCAATAGATTAATGACGATCATTGTAATTGATGGTATTCGCACTAGATGAAATTCCGATATATCTACGTGACACACATACAATAAATTAAATAATGTTATAAAATACTGTTATAAATAATGTTGTTCCAATTACAATTTCATTCTAATAGAGTCAATATTTTCTACAACTCGTGTAAATATTTTTCACTCATAAAAAATTTATATATACACACACTGTTTCGCTGAAGTTTTTTCACTCTGACGAATTTTAGGATTTTCCGATACATCGAGAGAGGATATATAGACAATGTATATATATACATATTTTATAATTATTTTATTCCTCTGAAAACCGAGGATGTCGTAAAATTTTTATTATCGCGCGAGGTTAAACTTGTCTTGCAAAGAGAAAAGTAGGAAATAATTAACGTATATATAAAGTTGGTATTAAAGAAATAGGAGCAAGGAATGTTGCGCATTTCATACTCGAGTTATCGGGATGTAAAAAAAGAGAGCGTTAAATTAAGGGTAAAGATAATTAAAGGAACGATTAAAACGAGGGAGAAAGTCGTTAAACGGCCTTTAAATGCACTGGATTAAAATGTGGATTTAAGTATACACCGCGTCCAAGGACTCGAAGATTTAAAGAAAAAAATTAAGTTGTATGTTTATCGGTATATACGAAACTGTAGTCTAATTTTACATTAGAAAAGCATCTTCGGGGTGATTTGCCAGAGTAACCTTTATTACAAAAATTTTAAGCATTTCGTCTTCGATCTCTAGTTTGTTATTTCTCTTTCTCAATCATGGAATAAGGTGAAAGTTCGGTTTTTAAATTTCGAGATTCTGTGATTATCAAAATCATTTTTTTATGATACTTTTATTAAACGTCGCTTTTTTTCTGCTCCCAATTGTGCTCCCAAGAAAAAATAAGAAGAACTGTGCTTGATATTAAATGAATCCTCTATAAAACAAACTGTATCTCATTAAGTCCACAACTGTAGATCAATATACTGAATCAACCATATTCTTCGAAATTCCAGAAGATTCATTCAATAAATTAACTAGATTTCTTCTTGGGCTATATTTAAGAAGAATTCCGCTTGAACAAATTTTTTTTTTCAATGAATTAACGGGTCTGAATGTTTCATCGTAATTTTGGTTTATCATACCAAAAATTGATAAAACAAAATCGCATCCAACGACGAAATTAATGAAAATAATATTATTAAATCCATATGTGTAAACGAACTTTTAAACGACTTTTCATTTGAAAATTTTGATATTAAAAGTAAGATAAGAAATTTCAAAACCACAACTAGCATGTGAGAATTAAATTAAAAAAAATGTTAATATATATATATATAGAGGTGGTGCATATATGAATGATTTAAGTTTGTTAATTAATCTACAAAAAATATTAAAAATTATAACCAAAAATAATTTTATCTTAAATAAAAATCCATTAAATTTAGAACAATTATATGCGCGTGATACCTTATTATATCATTATGAAAATTTAAGATCAAAATATTTGTCTTTAACAAGTATAACTAGAAATAAGAACCCAACAATTCCTAGCAGAAAAAAATATCAGCGTAAAAAACAGTTACATT
This sequence comes from Theocolax elegans, assembly GCA_026168455.1. Classification (NCBI taxonomy): domain Eukaryota; kingdom Metazoa; phylum Arthropoda; class Insecta; order Hymenoptera; family Cerocephalidae; genus Theocolax; species Theocolax elegans. The sequence goes on from CM047429.1 coordinate 75,174,893, forward strand.
AAAGCAATAAGACTTTTAAATAGACTGCCAAATAATCTAAAATTTTTATGTAAAAGAGTAAAAAAAATAAAGATAAAATAATGGATTATCAAGAATATTTAAATTATTGTTATAATTACATTAATTAAGTTTTATTTAAGTTCAAAATTACACATATTTATATACGTTATTATTATTAGAAAAACAATACATTTTACGTAATTCTTAAACTGTTCAATAAATAAATGAATAAATACATAAATAAATAAATAAATAAATAAATAAATAAATAAATAAATAAATAAATAAATAAATAAATAAATAAATTAATCCCTTGTAATTACGTGTGAAACTAGTATACTTTGTAATAAATACACCCGATTTACAATCGATTCAACATTAGATCCTCTAAACTTATACGACGACTGTTCGTAAAATTTACATCGAACGTATTATCGAATAAACGTGTCGAAAGTGATCGTAAAAACTTTTTTGTATTGATTAATAGTCACCGGCGAGGAAATATAGCGTCAGCGAGTTGGATGTATAATATTATATTCCATTTGAAAGATAAAGAAAAAGCGGGGTGATAACTCCGTTGCATAAATTAAAATAAATTTTACTACGTACACGGAGGCAGGGAAATGCAAACAAATGTCCCGTCTTGTCAATCTGAAATTTCGGTAGGTGGAAGGGAAGTAAAATAAAAATTCGTCGACACGTCGTTTGTGAGTTGGGAAAACTTTAAAAATTCGAAACGATAAAATATTAACGGAATCGAACGCGCGTGCGTATCAGGATTCGCTATTCATGTTGTAGCAGACGTATTCAAGCTCTACTAATATTTACCAAAAATTCAATAGTTTCTTGCATTTTGGCAGTCAGTTACCGCGTTTATCAAAGTTTAGTCAAATTTTGATTTTTGGGTTACTGATTATAACATCCTAATTTTTCGATTGATTTAACGAATCGATATAAGTAATTAATTCCACAAAATTTCAGAGACAATATGTACCTCCTTCTAATTCAAATGCTGAAATTTATTAAAAACTATTTCAATTTTCAATTTTGTGGGTTTTTGGACTACAAAAGTTAATTAAAATATTATATATTCGTAGTATTTTGGTACGAAAAAATATTTAGAAAAGTCAGGATTTTAAGCCTTATTAGACCTTGAAATTCTGATTTTTACCTTAGTTATACGTACTTTACTTACTACCTATTTTACCCATTGTCGTCCCACTCTATCTCCAGACCAATTCATCGGATAGAATTTTAAAAATATCAACACACAAAAGAAATGGTTCCAAAATAGTTTCTAAGAAAATTTTCAAATTTTTGACATACCTTTGGAGTTAATTTTTTTTGTGTGTTGAAAGAAGGAGAGAAATTATTATGCAATTGATGACTCGTATCAGTATAAAAGTGAAGAATCCTAAGTGTATAAACTTTGTCACGATAATTTGTAACAGAAAAATATATCTCCCGTGTAACTCGACGTTTTCCTGGCGGAGTAACGCTGCCAAGTGAGTAAAATAAATCGCGGTTTCCTATATTTTATATTTAATAGATACAATCAAACGAAAAGGTGTAATCGTTTATTCAATCAATATACATATAAAGATGATTGGCTTAATACGCTCGCGTTATACATCCAGTGAATAATAGATTATATCGATCGATATTCGATATTCGATATTCGATATTCGATATTCGATATTCGATATATATATATATACTCTCGCGTGTAATAGCTGTATATACCTATATACATGTACCAATAGAACTTTAAACACCCGTTAACATGTTATTGTCAATTCAAAATTGATTTTAATGCCTACAATTTGTCAAATGCAATACGAGACGGACTTGTCTTAAAGAAAAAAAACGAAATGTCCATGTATAACTTGGGGTTTAAACGTCTATTGAAGAGGTTCATTACTAATTTAAATGCGCATCATCATTATCCTCGGAATATGATCATCAACGTGTGCATTTTACATTAGTTTTTAATAGAATAAATTATATAATCCTTACTACGTAACTATATGTATATTCGGTATGAAACGACTTTTCTTTTATAGAGAAAAAAAAGGATTCTTGAAATAAAGATTCATAGTTATTATTTTCCAGTAAGTAGGTACGCTACAACTTAATTAAAAAATCTCCATTTACCACGGTATATTACTTAATTAAGAATATTATTGTTTACGAATATAAACAAATTTAAACGTGTCACTGAGTATCAAATAAATGCTGCGGGATAGTTAGGTAAATGTTATATATACATATACTCTAGCATTATTATTATTATATGTCGAAGAGTATAAAGAAAAAAGTTTTAATAAAAATGACAACAGTAATGAAACGAGATACTAAAATTTAAAAAATTATACTCGTAGGATTTATTGAAGGTCTATTAATTTTTACTACAATTTTTGTGTAATATTTACCATAATCTTATGGAAATCGTTACTATACAGTCATATTTTGAATTATGACAGTGGTGTAATTTCATCACTAGACACTATTGTCGTACTGCTATTCTCAGTCAACGTTAGAGATTGTGACTACACCGCATTCGCAGTAATTTTCGATCTACGACTCGACATGAAAATAGTCAATTGAGAAGCGCCGTTAATTTTTCTATCCGTCAAAATCAATGATACGTAATTTTATAATCGTTGAACTGCACGTGTTAAGTGTGATGATTGAACACACGTACTAGGTAAAAAGTTAGTTTAGGTGTACATAGAAATGAGGATAACAAATGTAAAATTAAAAAAACAGTGTTCTTGTCATAGTATAGAGTGAATGCGATATGGAGGAACGTACAGTCTTAACTTCCACAGTAAAAATACACTTAATTGATTGGTCCTCCTAAGAAGCGATCGAGATGAGTTGACGTAACGTTGGAAATCGGATTCGCATAGAGCGTAATGTACAAATGATGTAAATATATACCACTACCGTATTAAATATAACAAGTTGTGATTGCGGAAGCCCATCGGTAAACCCGATTAGATTGCGTGCGCGCACAAACACAAACGACTCGGAGGAAAGTCACGATTAAAGAGGCTGTCCCAACGAAGGGAGAACGGGAAGCCGTTAACTCGGTGCGGGTGCGAAGAGGCTAATATCGCGTCACGCGACCACGACTATAACACACGCACGACCTAAATTCGATATTCGCCCTTCGTTATAAGTATATACACCCGAGACCCGAATCTGTCCTCTCGTATTTAAAACCCTAATATCGACTGTGTACTATTCGATAACGTGACGGTACTAAAGTTAAGTGTATTTTGGTAATTAATAATAATAATTGTATATAAACGCCGATAAACGCTTACACAACGGAACGAATCCCGTGTTAACGGGGAATTATTATCCTTTCTCTTATACGCACACGCACCCACACACACTGACCTTTATGCCTTAGAATATTACATATTTCTACGGTCACTCGACTTTCTAACGGTTTTTTCTCTCTGTCTCTCTTGATTCTGCATCGTTCCTCCTTCGAAATATCATTATTTCATACACACGGACAGATAAAGTTATTAACCTTATTACTATTATATATATAACCGTGATTAGTAAGATAAAGTACCCAGTACAGGGAACTGTTTTAAAAATTAGAAACAAAATATTTAAACAATCTTGGTTATCGAATCATTAATTAATTAGCTATTTTATATCGAAATAATCTATAAAGAACGTTAAAAAATTTCTATTATCTATTTTATTCATTTTTTTTTATTAAAAACGGTGGTTCATCCGAATGTCTTAATTAAAGAAGTATGTTGTAAATGACAACGAGAAATCGGCAGATGTTGGGATATGATCCGGAGGCAGTGTCCGAGACGATAGTTTCAAATTACTGCGTTATGAAAACTGTATCGGACACCATTCAACACCAAAATTCATCGATCGTTATAACCTCAAAAGAATTTTTAGGCTAAATTAACAAAATTAAACAAACACTTTTTTTATACAAATACATTATAGTTTGTTTAGTAAACAATACGAATTTCGTTTATCACTTATAGTATTAAATTCATCATGCATAACTCTATGAATCCTTTACGGGTTATTGGTAAGATGAATAAAAAAAAATTCATCTTGTCCGTCTAATCTCTCGCTTCTCCCAATAATACTAGGTACTTTACCTTAATTCAAAAACCATAAGGCACGTTTTTATTAATTCCATAGAAAGCTATAGGACTGCATACTGAAATAGTCAGTAACGAATAATATTAGTATACGGGTGTAATATATTATATTTATCGGTCTTTCCGAACAAAACTTGATTTTAACGGAATGCCGGACCTAAATTACAGGAATTTGCACCGTTTCTTAACCCAAAAATTATATCTAAAATATTGCATTAAAAACCTGAACAAAATTCATACGGACAGCTGAAAACATAAGGAAGGGCTTGACGTTTTGATTTTTTAATGAAAAAGCATTTTTTAAATAATAATTGAGTAAACAATAATTGGTCGGTAATTATTAGTCATCTCAAAAAAGCATAATCTTTCAACCCAAACATCGTGATCAAATTATGGATTTAAAAATCTGGAAAAATTTGGGTATATTATTTAAAACATACCTAAGGGCTTGACGTTCAGCGTTTTTTAAAAACTTTATTCATTTGTTTATAAAAAAAAGTGCAAAATTACCATTTTCTGGGTCCAACATCCCCTTAAGGGGGTGTCATACTCAATTGAAAATTCAAATTTCGCGCCACAAAATAGCAGACGAAATAGCAAATAATTTACTTATAACAATTAATATATACAAATTTACGCAAAACCAGGAGTTAGTTGCCCTTCATTATGTAATTATCTATCATTTTACGCAGTTTCAAGTTAGTATAACAAAAATATAAGAAAATTGCATTTCTCAAGGTTTTCTCGACGACATATTATTATAATAACTCGAAACTTTCGAAACTTTGTAAAATGATAGATAATCACATAAGAAAAGGTAACTAACTCCTGACTTTGCGTAAATTTATGTTTATTAATTGTTGCAAGTAAATTTGTTCTTTTTTCGTCTGCTACTTTGTGGCGCGAAATACGGTGGAGGCATATACGTTTTCTCTTCGCATCGATGGCTCGTGCCTGGGCAAACGCACGCGATGATGCTTGCCTTATTCATTACGCGAATCAGCAGCTAACCCTTCTCGAGGATCCCTCTCGGTTCTTGATAAACTGACACCTATATAGCCCTCAAATGGGCTACTCCTCTCTCGAATTTCCGGGATTTTGAACGGGAACCCACAAACGCGCGGTCTTTTCACTTCCTTCCCGAGTTTCGATTCTTCAATCCCTATCCTCGACTCCAACAATACATTTGGTAATTATTCAAACAAACATTATAATTCACCCGATACACTGTTTTTTTTTGTTTTGTGTTAAACAAGGTACGATTGACCCCCTAAAAAAATTATTCTTATCGATATCAATTATTGATCCATTTAATATCGTAATACTAATTAAATATTGTTAACAAATAAGAATTAACTATAATACTGTTGATTTATTTTAAAATTACGTATTTTTTATTTAATTAATTAATCAAAGAAATTATATGTAAGCTATATACAATATAATCTTCGAGTCTGCGAATCATACTAAAAACTACAAAGTGTATTTTTGAATCCTAAATATTAACACGGAGAATGAAATCGTTGATTCGACAAACAAAAAAAACGATTTTTCGCGCACGGTGCGTGAAACCTCGTATTTATATGGGTATTAATACGAATTTCTCAAAATTTCTTCAATTTCAATTGATTGGAATTTCTTCAAGAACAATATACTTTATAACAAAAATTTAATATAATGACAGAAACGGTAAAATTGCTCAGCTGGTAGAGCAACAGACTCCAAATAAGTAGAAGATTAAAGGTTCAAATCCCCCAAAAATTATTTTTTTTTTAAATTTTTAAAATTTTTTAGTTTTATATAAGGCATTTTTAATTTATAAAAAACGATTATTAATCTTTAGCTAAATTTTATATAAATTTTTAGACAAGCTCAGCTCAGTATCATTGGATGAACATTATATGTTTAAGTTTAGCGAAACTTAAACTTTATATGAAGTTGATATAAAGCAAAATTTTTTTACGCGGGTTATTGGTATATACGCGGTCGAGGAAATCCATACAGCGGTTCGAGCAGTAAGTTACGCCAAAACAATAGTATTAATAACCATATAATTATGATTTATTTAAATCCGTTCTGAGATCCTAGTGTGCGATAATTCTAAAGGATATCAAATATATCATTGTACTGCATTCTGTAGGTGCAATAAATTAAATAATTAAATTTTAATCAATTATTAATTATTCGCTTATTTTATTTTTTATCTTATTGTATTTTTATTATCGGCGTTTAATCTTCATTTCGTTCATCTTTTTCTTACAGTGAGTATATATAGACAACTGCTATTTGATCGTTTACACACCGAAAAGTTCACTAATTATGAGCGATTATTAGCGACAATTAGTTAAATTACTTATACCGAACAAACTAAAATCAGTTCAAAATAAGTTTAATCGATATATGTTTTCGAAGCCCTTTGTTTTTTTGGTATAAATTTGCGTGAACTTTTTAATTCATTCGATAACGACAGTAAACCAATTCTAAAAAAAACAAAACAATTCCAAATTTCAATGAAAAGAAAAGTAAACAACAACTTTGACCCGGATCTTTTTTTCCTGAATTAAAATTTGGAATTGTTTTTTCAGGATTTGAAACAGGATTTCAAACAGGGTGATACCGGATCGTCGTACAAAGAATGCGAAAATTCGTTTGTTTCGAAAATATCGATCGGACTTTTAAAAATACATTGAAATACTTATACTATCGATCGAATAAAAATAAAATTATAGATAAAAAAAGACATTTTTTCTATTATATACAAATAAATATGTGTTATCTTTGGGATACGGTAAAAATTGTTTCATGAACAAAACTTGATTTTTAAATGCGGACCTAAATTAAGATTGCATCTTTTCTTAACCCAAAAAATATCAAAAATTTGCATTAGACACTTATTACGGCACTGAAATAAGGAAGGCTTGACGTTTTGATTTTTAATGAAAAAGCATTTTTTAAATAATAATTGAGTAAACAATAATTGGTCGGTAAATCTTAGTCATCTCAAAAAAGCATAATCTTTTCACCCCAACCCTCGTGATCAACTTAGGATTTAAAACTCTGGAAAAATTGGGTATATTATTTAAAACCATACCCTAAGGGGCTTGACGTTCAGCGTTTTTTAAAACTTTATTCAATTTGTTTATACAAAAAGTGCCAAAATTACCATTTTCTGGGTCCAACATCCCCTTAAGGGGGTGTCATACTCAATTGAAAATTCAATTTCGCGCCACAAAATAGCAGACGAAATAGCAAATAATTTACTTATAACAATTAATATATACAAATTTACGCAAAACCAGGAGTTAGTTGCCCTTCATTATGTAATTATCTATCATTTTACGCAGTTTCAAGTTAGTATAACAAAAATATAAGAAAATTGCATTTCTCAAGGTTTTCTCGACGACATATTATTATAATAACTCGAAACTTTCGAAACTTTGTAAAATGATAGATAATCACATAAGAAAAGGTAACTAACTCCTGACTTTGCGTAAATTTATGTTTATTAATTGTTGCAAGTAAATTTGTTCTTTTTTCGTCTGCTACTTTGTGGCGCGAAATACGGTGGAGGCATATACGTTTTCTCTTCGCATCGATGGCTCGTGCCTGGGCAAACGCACGCGATGATGCTTGCCTTATTCATTACGCGAATCAGCAGCTAACCCTTCTCGAGGATCCCTCTCGGTTCTTGATAAACTGACACCTATATAGCCCTCAAATGGGCTACTCCTCTCTCGAATTTCCGGGATTTTGAACGGGAACCCACAAACGCGCGGTCTTTTCACTTCCTTCCCGAGTTTCGATTCTTCAATCCCTATCCTCGACTCCAACAATACATTTGGTAATTATTCAAACAAACATTATAATTCACCCGATACACTGTTTTTTTTGTTTTGTGTTAAACAAGGTACGATTGACCCCCTAAAAAAATTATTCTTATCGATATCAATTATTGATCCATTTAATATCGTAATACTAATTAAATATTGTTAACAAATAAGAATTAACTATAATACTGTTGATTTATTTTAAAATTACGTATTTTTATTTAATTAATTAATCAAAGAAATTATATGTAAGCTATATACAATATAATCTTCGAGTCTGCGAATCATACTAAAAACTACAAAGTGTATTTTTGAATCCTAAATATTAACACGGAGAATGAAATCGTTGATTCGACAAACAAAAAAAACGATTTTTCGCGCACGGTGCGTGAAACCTCGTATTTATATGGGTATTAATACGAATTTCTCAAAATTTCTTCAATTTCAATTGATTGGAATTTCTTCAAGAACAATATACTTTATAACAAAAATTTAATATAATGACAGAAACGGTAAAATTGCTCAGCTGGTAGAGCAACAGACTCCAAATAAGTAGAAGATTAAAGGTTCAAATCCCCCAAAAATTATTTTTTTTCAACAACGGGCCGAAACTGTCACTTTCGCTCCCGGCGCCCGAATCGCGAAGTTGCAATTTCGGCCTCGTTGTTGAAAAAAATAGTATACACACCACGGGAGGTAAAATGGCGACCCAATAGCACACGTTTGCCACCCTCGCCTTCGGCTCGGGGGGCAATTTACGTGTACTATAGGCTCACCAATACTTTACCTCCCTAGATGTGTAATATACTATTTTTTTAAATTTTTAAAATTTTTTAGTTTTATATAAGGCATTTTTAATTTATAAAAAACGATTATTAATCTTTAGCTAAATTTTATATAAATTTTTAGACAAGCTCAGCTCAGTATCATTGGATGAACATTATATGTTTAAGTTTAGCGAAACTTAAACTTTATATGAAGTTGATATAAAGCAAAATTTTTTTACGCGGGTTATTGGTATATACGCGGTCGAGGAAATCCATACAGCGGTTCGAGCAGTAAGTTACGCCAAAACAATAGTATTAAATAACCATATAATTATGATTTATTTAAATCCGTTCTGAGATCCTAGTGTGCGATAATTCTAAAGGATATCAAATATATCATTGTACTGCATTCTGTAGGTGCAATAAATTAAATAATTAAATTTTAATCAATTATTAATTATTCGCTTATTTTATTTTTTATCTTATTGTATTTTTATTATCGGCGTTTAATCTTCATTTCGTTCATCTTTTTCTTACAGTGAGTATATATAGACAACTGCTATTTGATCGTTTACACACCGAAAAGTTCACTAATTATGAGCGATTATTAGCGACAATTAGTTAAATTACTTATACCGAACAAACTAAAATCAGTTCAAAATAAGTTTAATCGATATATGTTTTCGAAGCCCTTTGTTTTTTTGGTATAAATTTGCGTGAACTTTTTAATTCATTCGATAACGACAGTAAACCAATTCTAAAAAAACAAAACAATTCCAAATTTCAATGAAAAGAAAAGTAAACAACAACTTTGACCCGGATCTTTTTTTTCCTGAATTAAAATTTGGAATTGTTTTTTCAGGATTTGAAACAGGATTTCAAACAGGGTGATACCGGATCGTCGTACAAAGAATGCGAAAATTCGTTTGTTTCGAAAATATCGATCGGACTTTTAAAAATACATTGAAATACTTATACTATCGATCGAATAAAAATAAAATTATAGATAAAAAAAGACATTTTTTCTATTATATACAAATAAATATGTGTTATCTTTGGGATACCCCGGTGCAAACGAATTGCTTAATAGACATGACAAATAGTGCAATTCGTAAATTTAAATCTCCGCGAGAAATAAAAAAGTTATATGTAATCTTTAATCGTTACGGCACAACTACCCTATATATTTTTAGTAATGTAGATGCAACATTTATTTACTGCACTGTTAATTGAGAATATGCGCAAATTAAAAGTGATTAAAGCATCAAGTATATTTTTTAAATAAATAATATTTATATGAAACTATATATTTATTGTATACAATATGATCCCAGGAAGAAATGTGGGAATTGTTAATGGACCATAGTCATATGTTTAGGAGACGGATCATGGCAAGCTTGTATAGGATATGTTTTCTAGTATAAAAATATAAAGAAAACAAGAGCATCAGACCCTAACATTCATCAAAAAGGAAAATTTACAAATCAAAGAGGCTTTACTTTAATCGGTTGTAACTAGCTGAGATAAAATAGATGGAATTTTAAAAAAATACGCTCAAATCCGTTAAAATGGAGGAAAGTTAGAGCCGAATTAAGAATTTAGCTTAAAAAAATCAATAAAATTCGTATTGTTTAATTTTTGTTAAAATTTCTCGAAATTTTTAATTCAGCTAATTTTTAATAATTTAATATTTTTTTAATTATTATATCTATTTTGTCTCAGCTTTTCACTAAATTTTTATTTAAATGTTAATATTTGATGGTTTAGAAGTTACCAACGTTTAAAGTGAAACCGCTTTTTTTTTTGTAAATTTTGCTTTAATAGCGTATAACTGTCGAAGAGTCTGCAACTCTTGTTTTCTTTATATTTTTATATTAGAAAAAATGTCCCAGACAAGCCGGGCACGATCCCTTTCCCCAATATATGGTCTCCTTGTGAGGCTAAATAGTAAATATATAGGTATATTTTATAGGTAATAATAATAAACCGATTGTTTAAATTATGTTATAACAAAAATGTTTTACATATATTATTTTGTTTTTTTCGTTATTTCAACCAATTATTTGGTTACCACACTTTTTCCAAATATCAGTAAATATTATTTGTTATCTTTCTAGAGTACTTTGTTAATTTCTAACAAATATTACATTTGTTAGAAATAATTAATATCACATTTTTGGGTGGGTATAGGGTTCACCGACTGGTTAATGTATACTTTTACTTTCGAAAATCGAAAAAAATAAAATAACATAATTAATTGACATGAAAGTTCATGAAAATCGATAAGGTAAGAAAGTAATGTTCGTTATTTCGACAAAGTAAAAAACCATCACAAAATGCTCACAGAGACGATAGTAGGAAATTCCAACTGTACCAACAAAAAATTGAAGATCGTCTATAAAAGAATACACTGAAGAATGTCAGTAAACAATAAAATTTTTGAAAAGAAATGAAAATGTATTACCGAATACAGTAATATTTGTAAATAATCTATTACACATAATTTTTGAATAATGCAACTAAAAACGATTCCATCTAAATAGCATAGCTATCGCTAATTACCATGTCAGGTTGTTACGACGTTAAATAAATGAATGAAAAAAAAAACTACCAACAAATGTAAGATCCACACATGTACGTATTATGAGACTCTAATTTTACGCCTTGTCCTTATGTTCCATTGTAAATGTCCCTATTGTGGAGCAACCATTTAACAGATATTATACATTTTTTTATTACTTTTAGTACATTATTTTCATATAACTGTATCCAAAATTCAAGTTAGTTTTGATTCGACTTTGAGCATTAGAAATTATTAAACGAGTAAAAATTATGAAATGTATAGGGTAAGGTATAACAGACTTGCTTTACGAATCAATTTACTTTATAGGTTAGGATTATCATTCGATGAGTGCAATAATTTAAGTACATTGTTGCACACGTAATACATAAATCAGTTGAATATTTTATAAAATTATACGATAAGTGTCCATTTTACTAAGTATTCCAAAAATACGGACGCAGATACGGATGCAGATTTATTGAACCCATTGTGAGACAGCTAAATATTCAAAAAATTACAAATTATATATTAAAAAAATTAACAACTTTAATATTTTAATTAAAAGCTTTAATCTTTGGTAACATACGTTGTGACAAACATTCTTGAAATATAGATACAACCGAAAATAAAGTCTGTGGTGCTCGGGTGTCATTGCTCAAAAAATGGTGGATTTACATGACTCCAAAGACGCATACACGCGTTTTGCACAATAGTACTTTACCATAAATTTTAATTACTAACGCATCTAATTAAATTACTAATAGAATTTTTACATTTCCTCATAATTAATATAATAACTCGCTATCACACATTTTATCTATCGTTTCACGTTAGGAACGTGATTTTGAAAGTATTACATAATCGGTGTAGGTTCACCTTATATCCTTCTCCAAGATAAATATATATTATAACGTTCACACCGTCAACTGTTCTCCTCAAAAGAATCCGAGCCGCGAAGTATATTGACCGATCGCGTGTATTTATTCCATTTCCCCAAAACCTGAAGGAATTCCTTATAGTTATATTTTTAATAGAATTTCCTTTCCGAGGTAATATTATTAATCAAACTAATCATCCGAGATGTAATAAACAATAGAATTTGTCCATAATCTACGAGAAATCAATATATTTACACAGAGAGAAAAAAAATAGCAATGATTACTATATTCACGGCTAGTAAGTCAAAAACGATGAAACAATTTTTGACTTACCGCTTGTAATTCATACCACTGAATACTAAAATATCAACTAACGAGTACTTTTTTTTTCATTTTGCATCATGGTTTACTATTCCTTGACATATTAAGGAGGTGGAATACCCGGTAGTTTACCGACTGAGCAAAAGAAGATAATTATTATTCTATTTACTTTTAAAAAGTACGCAATTTTATGTAAAATCCGAATACTGAACTCCAGTAGATAATTAAATAATAAGTCATTTTACGTAGTTGTAAGTAATTACAATAAAGATACCCTAAAAAATTTCTGCGCCGAAAATGTACGATTGTCCGTGATTTTTCGGTGCAGAAATTTTTTAGGTTGCTTTGTTGTATTGACCCGTAACATTGTAAAATTACTTACTATTTAATTATCTAGTACTTTTGTAATAATCACTCTCCACGGTGTTAATTTTGAAAACTTTATGCGATCTGACGGAGGCAAAAAAATCTTAAAAAGACAGATTTTTTTTATTACAAGCAACGTTTCATGGCGTGGTCTGCCAACCTCTTCAGGCTATTTATTAGATACAAAACGTTGCTTGTAATAAAAAAATCTGTCTTTTTAAGATATTTTTTTTCCTTTGTCTCCGTCAGATCGGATAATAGTTTTCAAGATTAAATGTAATAATTGCCTTTTTCGGCTCGGTCGGTAATCCACCAAGTAAGCCACCCCCTTAATCAGTACTAAGCAGGAAAGTAATCGTTGATATTTTTTTCTCTCCGTGTATATATATATATATATATATATATGTATATGTTTGGTATATCAAGTTGTGTTACGAAACCTTGGATAAATAAAATTTAACAGCACTCGAGATATCGAGCAAGTGAGATTGGGTTAGTGTTTTATATAAGGTACTCGCGATTAGATTGTTAAAATATCGCTTCGTAGAGGAAATTCTCACCGAGTACCTGCACTCGACCTTCGATCCCACAATGTACTCGATGAATAAAACAACTTGTATGCACCTCCTAGAAAAATCAAGGTAATTACCATTGTGTTTTCGTAATATTTTTTTTCTTTTTTAGTTTTATTATCGATTACACACCATACTTAAACGTATAAAAAAAATATATATAAGATTATATACATTTTGATGTATACGTCCAAGAGGATGTGTTCGTGAGAGTATTAATTTCCTACGACGATTCGAGAAAAAGACTCAAAGAAGAAAGAATGTATATCGAAGATCCGCGATAGATAGACGCAGAGAATGTATCACGGGCAAGCTAAATTAATCAATCTAGGAGAAAGTAGGTTACGAGTCTAATATCGCGTATATAGGGCTACAGCCCGTTAAAAATTATTTACGCCCCCTCCTCCTCCTCCTCCTCCTCCTCCTCCTCCCTGGAAAACAAACGATCACGTTGGATGTGTGTTACGTACACGCGTAACCCAAAATTATTCTATAACACACTCAGAAAAGTGTTATAATTAAATTTCCAAAGTTACTAATACAAATAATTGCTGTGTTTTATAATAATCGGTAGATATATTTTATGATATTTTTAATGAACATTATTATTCGAATAACAAAATGTACCAAAAGTTTAAGCGATGTTTATTAATTGACTTTTCTAAAAATTACTGGGTTACGTAGGAAAAATCGTGATGTACAAAAATTATAATTGAGCTAACGAAATTTACTAGGCAACTTGTTAGTAATACTTTCGTAGTTATACTTGATATTTCACTTTTATATTTTTCAGTAAATGATAATATTTACATAATAAAGATGATAATAATATATTTATAATTAATTAAAAACATGTTGATTATTACTCATTAGAACATAAATTATGTATAATAATTTTAAAATGTTTCAATATATTACTAGAAGTAATATAAAAATCGTTTTTTAATCAAATGTATCTATAATTGGGTTCACTACCTTAATGATAAATTAAATGTATAACGAACGTGAAATCAAAATATGCACTGATGAAAATAGAAATTTCTTTTTAATTCGAGACAATATAAAATGTTACTATGTTTTCTAATAAAATTTGCTACGTCAACATAGTAAAATTTGTATACTATTTCAAATTTCACTATGTCTCTTTCTAAAGGTGTAGTATGACCACCGATTACTACGGTTTTATAGTAATTTTTATTAGAATTTATAATAGTTTTTATATTATGCATTTTTTTCGGTGTACAGTCTTTTTTTTTTTAATTGTTTGAATTATTCACTTCAGATTACTCGTTGAAAATTGCATTACGTTGTACAGCTCGATCGATAACTTTTCAAAAAATAGCGTTGTTTTTTTTTAAATCCATATACTTTTCGAATATAACTTATATATTCGTCAGACTCCCCAAGAAATTGTGATTCTATAAGGAGATTTAAAATTATTTGTAAAAAATATTGTAACACGTTACAGGACTCTTCTTCTTTGTCACTATTTTTATTATTATATTTTGTTGAAAGACGCATTTTGTCCGTTAATTTTGATAAATGAAAAAGAAAAATATTCAATATCTTTGATTATACGAAACGCAAACATTTGCAACTCTGACAAAGTTAATCGGTTCCCTCGGTTCTCCCTCCTGAAAATTTAATGCGTGCACCTCCACACGTATATATATACACCTCATCGCGGAAAAGAGAATCTTTGACCCAAAAAAATGTAAAGTTTCACCGAGATCTTTGCCAACGAACCAGCTCGAGCTTTACATAAATTGGAATAGCTCAAGTTCTGATCGACCATTCAGAAAGTAAGCTTGTAGATCAAGAATTCTTAAATATTTCGCTTTGAAGTAAATATTTCACGTCTGTATTGCTACAAATGTTTCAGTCTATTTTTTAGAGTTTTTCGAATCAAACATATAACAATTTCACTTTGTTTCGTCTATTCGAATCAACGAAAGATCAAATTGCTCTCGAATTGAAATTTTTTCAAATGGTTGTTTAGAGCACATTAGAACCAAAATAATTTCGTGTATTATTTTTTTATTCTATTAAATATATCGTCGTACGTGCAGTAATTTTTTTAAGAATTATATGTATATTATATTATATTATTTGTCAAGGGAGAGGGCAGATTTTGTCGAATTGATCGCTCTCGCTCCAATTACATATTTTTGCGTTAACGGGATGTCGAACCGAAATTACAGGAATCTGCACTTTTCAACCCAAAAATTTTATCTAAAACATTGAATTAAAAATCTTGAAAAAATCCACATCGGTAGTTTGATACAAAAGCGAGAGCATGACGTTTTTATTTTTTTAAGAAAAAATCATTTTTTTTAATAACAATTGAATAAACAATTTTCGGTTGGCAATTATTGATCGAAAAAGGCATGAATTTTTAATGAAAAAATCAGAATTAAATTACAGATTTAAAAATCTGAAAAAATTTGAGCATACTGTTTGAAACGTGCCTAAGAGCGTGGCGTTCAGGATTTTTTCAATAATTTATTCTTTTGTTTATAAATAACTATTAAAAATGACCAATTTCTGAGTTCGACATCCCCTTAATTTATTGTGTGCAGTTATAAAGCTGTCAGTTTTTTTATCATGTCAATTTGTGATTTATTTATTTAATGGAAAATTTCAATAATAAATGTGGATGTGGATAAAGTAATAAAATAAAGGTAAATGTTGCAGACGTAATCCAACCTTTGTGTAAATTAAATTAAATTATTGTCATTAACTCTTGACTTTAATTACAGAGAGACGTAATGACGAGTAATAAATTATATTTTATAAATATTACACACCACTGTATGAGAGATGCACTAATTGTATAATTTGTTCGTTATAAAAAAGTTGTTTCGTTCGTTAATATATCGACGCGAACATATAGTTTTAACCAAATTTCATGTATCGTTTAATGATTGTATTATGCCTTTATCTTTTTTTCCGAAATCAAGCGGAGTAATAGAAAAGAAAATAAAGTGTAGCTCTAATCGAATATATACACCTAATTGTATAGATAGTTATTTTTAAATTAATTAACCAATTGTGTATACATTAAGGAATTTAAATATTTAAATATTTAACGCGATTATCCTTGAATTTCGTGAAGTGACGATATATCCTTTCAGTTTCCGCTTCAAGATTTATACTTGACTCTCGAAATATTATCGTTGAATATAACAGGTACATTATTACAAGTACATAAATAATGGTAATTAATACCTAAAGGAATTACGCAAATTATAAATAGAATACATAGAATTTACAGTAATTCTTAAATTTACCTGCAATAAAATTTATAATCTTAATATTACCTGGATGCACATTCCACGTTCTACGTAATTTACGTAAAGAAGGAAATATAGATGTAATTTACCGATTTAACATCCTCATATATAGAGTATTCGGGTATCTCAAACCGTAATGCGGAAATTTAAAACTAAATACCTATATCAACAATATCCACCTATGCTGTTACTTTATTCGCAACATATACATAAGTTGCTCAAAATCATGTTGAGTGTGAGACAAAGGCTATTTCATCTTAAATGCTAATTACAACGCAGAATACGGTGTTGGATCGATTCCAGATCAGTGACCTGAAAACTTTTGTAGGGTAGACCACATCAAAGAGCCATAAAAACTGGTTGGTAAAACAAGTGACTTGTACAGGTACAATATAGATTCGTAATTAGTGAAACGTTTGGTAAGACGTTTTTATAAAACCTACTGTTTTCAAAGTCTTACTTTCAACGTGACTTGAGCATGTTTGTCAAACTTCATGCCGTCATAAAAAATAATACCCACACTCAGAATAAAGTTTTAGTAAAAATTACAATGTTGACTATTAATGCAGGGATAGACTGACACAATCCGAAAATTGACCATAGGGTATAATAAATTTAACTGAAGTTGTAGTAAATATTACTAGAATTGTTGTAAAAATTAATAACTTTCTAGTAAATTTTATTATACACTATGGTACATTTTTGGATTGCGTCAGTCTGTCTCCGCATTATTTGACAACATTGTCATTTTGACTTCAACTTTTTTCTCAGTGCATGATTCGATATTAAAAGCATCCTATCCCTTTTCTTATGCTAAGTAATGTAATTTCAGTTCTCGAGGTTAAATCATTATCTTCAGACCTAATCCCGTTGCAATTTAGATACGTCACGAGGATTCGAAATCTTATTATACAATTCAACATCATCTGCATGCAGTAGTACATTACCATACTCGATACATTCGCGCATAATATTACTACGTACCATGAATAAAAGTGGACCCAGATGAGATCGTTATTGGACCCCAGATGAAATATTTACAAATTCAGATGCATGACCTAACGGATTGTGAACGGTCAGCCAGATACGTTGCAGCTCCTCTATAAAACCAAATAACTTAATCTCATAACTTTTGTATATTAATTTATTGTGGTTAACAGTGTCAAAGGTCTTACAAAAATCAATGTAAATGGCATCTGTTTGATCAATAAGAGTTATTAATAAAACTTGAAAGATAGTAACAAGTCTACCACGGACAAATCCACGTTCAAACTTCGAAATCTTGCACAATAAAAACCCCTGAAAAATGATAAGAGATTAATCAAAAAGGTGCAGAAAATGATAAATAAATGATTTAAATAGGAAAGGATTATAAATGTTATGTCGGATTAACCGTCGAGCGAGTGTCTCGAGAAATCATGTAAATCCGGGTAAAACTGTCAATTAGTCAACACTCGTAGAGGTCCGAAAGAGAAAGAGGAGGGAGAAAAAAAAGAAGATACACTTTGCACTCGGATAAATTAATCCCATCGTCAACGCTCCTTAATCTCATCCTTATCTCCCGAGAGTAATTTTTATCTTCCAGTAGATGTATATATATATATACACAACGCACCTCGTAGATAAAAGGGGATGGGATGAACCGACTAAGTATTAAAAGAAGAAATTGCTACGATGAAAGTAAATCTTGATATCGCCATCTAAAACATCTTTTTCTTGGATTTTTCTATACGTGGAAAGTCAATTGTAACGCGCTATGCTATCCCTTCGTCTTATCGTTCGATCGAAACTTATACAAGCGGGGGTTCTTTTTCTCTTCCTTTATATTCTACAGGGATGTATCGTGCTTCTCTCTCACTCTCTAAACGTATATATTGTTTCGAAGGGTCGAATAATCGCGTTTTTAACATCTACGCTCTTGTTCCCACTTAATAAGATTTTACCGCGTTTACTCTTTTTACATATGTATTGTTGTATAGATTTTGCGTCGATATTAATATAATGAACACTGCTTCCTTTACTTACGTTCTATCGCGAGGAAAATACTTTTTCTTTTCTTATTTTATATTTTTACACTGGGATAAATGCATATATATTGAAATTTTTTTTAAATATCATCGATATTTGCATACCAGTGCGCGAATAATTAAAAAAAGATAAATAAGAAATTTAGTGCGAATTGAATATGAGATACTTTATAGGATAATAAAAATATTTGTCTGAAACTATAAGAAATATTAATCAAGTTCACTAAAATTTTAATTGAAAGAAATTGCATTGATATTTTTTAAGTTAGAAATGTTTATATATTTTAGGTCGAATAATCAATTATTTTCTATATACAAATTTTCAAACGAATTACCTGAAAAATGTCTTTGCAACATATTTTATCGCATATAGATATTCAATGTAGTATTGCATCGAACAGATTTTCGTGAGAAAATATATAATACCTGCGTTGGGTCTTTTCGCGAACAAAAAAAATATCGTTTATTCTAAATTTTTTTTTTAATGATAATTATTTAATCGAGGCGTTGAATCTAGGAATATATATGGAAAAGATCGTTTGTAGAAATTCAAACTTTAAAAGTAATTTACGTATAGATATATATATATACATCAAATGACGTGGAGCGTAGCTTTTTTGTCGCAGATTGAGAAAATAAATGTTAAACTTAGGTATTTAATTAAGAATTATATCTTTCGAAATAATTATATCCATGGTGAATATATTCTGATTTAGTCTGTACACGAGCGGACTGTTTCATTCGATGAATCACATTTCTGACTGTGGAGCGTTTTATACTTAATAACTGTATAAATAAATGAATAATCGTGCCGGGTATTTCAGCATTAACGTATATTATGATGTATATATATGATAGACATTAAATTTAATCGAAAGGGTAATTGCTAATTTTGGTATATTCAGCTATAGATGAGGGAAAGATAGAGCACGATATATATATATGAAACATACCATGTCAAATCAGCCGATGAAAATTTAAGAATTATTGATATTCTGCTTAACAACACCTTTTTGAACCTAGAGTGTGTAAACACATTTTTATTAGATGCTTTACTGAGATATGACAAAAGTGATTAATAACCAAAAAAACACATATTTTCCTGTTTTGTTCGTATATGATGAATTTTCATAATTTTGCAACTCAAAATATATGCATCCTACAAAAAGAATGATATGTTTTTTTAAGATTGGAAATTATATATCAAGATTTGAATTAAATTTTAATTATTACCAATAATTGAATATTATTCCACCTTTACTGACCTTAACTCACTAAAAAATCGTATATTTTGATACTTGACATTGCTCGGTCCAATTGATAATACTGAAAAAAATCACAGATACTTCTAATTACATGTACTGTGTGTGTAATAAGCAGCTTAGTGGCATAATTAATAGGATAAAAGATGTACACCTTTTTCTATAAAGCTAAAACTACAAAAATAAAAAACGTTCAAAATGGCTATTAGTTGCCGATAAACATGAACTTTTTGAATTCAAAATAATTAACAATTTTACAAGTACTGATAGGTTCCACTTTTTAATTAATTTTCTCCCGAGATTAATAGTTCCAGAGAAAATAAATAAATAAAGGAATATTGGTATTCTACATCTATACGAAAAAATTAGCAAAATTCGTGTTTTGTAGTTGTTTAACAAAATCTCAATAATTTTGAAATTTTCATCTGCTGATTTGACATGGAATGCCCCATATATACACATCCGTAATATTCTGCTGGTTACATAACGTCGCATTGAATTTTCCATGGAAAATGCAAAAAAAACCGAGGACGACGGGAAGAAGGACACGAGGCTCTCCGAATAAGCGAAAGGGTTAAAAAAAGGGATGGGGATTGAATTGAGAGAAGGAAATAATAAATCACAATCAAATTCAAATTTCTATAGACGGTGTCTCTCTTTGCGCGCGGAGGAAACGCGGGTGACGCCGCGCAGAATCGATCCGCCGATAAGGATGCGGGTCGCGAGCACACATGCATGCGGGGATTTATATATATATGTACGTATATGTGTGCTCTAGCTACAGAGTGAAGCTGGGTTGGAGGGCTCGTCGAAAGTTGGTTCGAAAGAAAAATATAAGGAGGATCGCTCGGAGGATATTCCGCAAGAAAAACAAGATAGGGGGATTGTAATGACGACGAGGCGAATATAAAGTATAGCTAGAGATTCGGTTCGAGACCTCGGGAGGGGGAGGGGGGGGGGGGGGTCGAACACTCTACGATAGTGATGGTTCAACTCTTTCTTCTCAACGAGGTACATATATATGCATACGCGTAAAACCTCCGCGAAAGTAGATGGAATCGAACATATTTTGCACAATTATTCTGCACGGAGATAAAAATGTATTAAAAATATGAGAATGCTTTTTTTCCTTATTTAAGCGGAATTAATATGTATTTAAAATTATTATGCTAAAAAATGACAATGTTGTTTAGTAATGAACTAAGATGGCAAATATATACTTGAGAAATTATATAAAAATTATTATCTTGTTGTAGAAAAATGTTACTATATACACATCTAT
Organism: Theocolax elegans; assembly: GCA_026168455.1. Lineage (NCBI taxonomy): Eukaryota > Metazoa > Arthropoda > Insecta > Hymenoptera > Cerocephalidae > Theocolax > Theocolax elegans. Next base: position 75,196,205 of record CM047429.1, read on the forward strand.
TAAAATTTTCTATACGCATCGTAAATTGTTCCTATAAAAAAATAGTAATGTTTTGTCAATTGTCAAATCTGTCTTTTCGTCATTAAACAACATATTTTAATGTCATATTTTTAGTTTATATTTTTAGTCATATTTTTACAACATTGTTTTCTCCGTGTGGTAATGATTGGACTTGCGAATTGATAAAGCAATCGGAGAAGAATTTTGGTTATATTTACTCTTGAAATATATATGTCGAAAAATCTTGGAAAATAATTGCGAGATATTAAAAAAATTGTATAAAATAGTGTAACTATATAGATATATATATTCGTTGACGCGAAACTTCGATCAAGGGCTCTTTCATTCCCAATGGATGGTTCACGTTCGAGTGCGCCTCTATAACCAATAAATCGATCGAACTATTTAATTTCGTTTTTAACTTTATTATTTCGTTATTAACGATCATTTAACACCGTTCTTTTAAATCCACGCTAAGAAAAAAAATGTTAGTTTACTTCAATGAAATGTATATTCATTTTCGAAAATACATTCCCTCGAAACTAAAATATATACTTTATAGTTTATCTAAGGTATATTTCGGTTTATAAATAAAATTTTTTGAAAAGATAAAAAGATAAAAAGATAATTATATAACTTAATTAAATATTTTTTAGGTTTACAGTTTTCTTTTTCTTTAACGTATTCAAAGTAAATATTGTATTAACTAACATTTTTTGTCAGTACACGTATACCGGTTGAAAAATAAACGTTAAAATAAAAGCTCTTGATCCACGATTTTGTTTTAGTTGTAATTAGAAATTTATTAGAACTGACTATAGGAATCCTTTCAATTTGCATAAAGTACTTTTTTTCTTAGATTTTTCAAAGAGCTGCGAGGAAGTTTCGTCCCCTGGTGCCTGTTCGACAAATCTCAAGAGACGAGAATTATCGTTTTGATCCAAAGACTCTCTCGTATAGAAATTAGATCATTTTTTATGTTTTGAACTTGGTAATAGTTATATTACAACTTCAATATAATATATAAGTACTTTTCGATTTATTTAAAAAAAATTGTTGTAATTTCGAACATTAATTCGATATATACGGCAAGTTATCTCAATTTCAGATGCATTCTGGATTTCAAGAAGATCAACTTCTTCAAATTGCATTGATAAACGTCTGATTTTTCCATCGATCCAGCTTAGTTATTCCGGCGAGTGAAAACAATATCGGACTAAAAAATTCAACCCTCGAAAGGTTTAGTCTGACTAAACGCAATACAGCGAAACATGAACTGAAATTCAACGAATAGCTGCACATGGAGTCGAATGAAAAAGTGAAAATATTAAAATGTCGAAATAATCCAAGAAAATTTCACTGTGCAATCTCGGATAGGTTTAAGCGTTATGCATTGCCCAAAAAATAAATAAGTCTTCGGATTCCGTAAAAAAAAAAAGAATATAATGTACTTGGAACAATAAAATGTTAATTTTTAAATAAAATGGAATAAATATTGAAACGCTATATATATATATATATATATAAACAGATCAATTTCACACCGAATCATTACCGACGAAGAGTCATTATTCATTTTTAATTAATTTAAAAGTAATTCTTTCAAATAGATCTATGTTTTTTTCTATGTTACTCAAACGTTACGTATGACTTTTTTCAGATTTTTAGTTACGTATTTACAGAAAATTTTTGAGCTTTTAACAGTAAATCCCTGTAATTTGGCTGTCACATCTTAATCAGGAAGAGTCAACTGAATATTTGCAGTAGTATAAATAAAACATCAGTAAATTTTCCAGTGTTCATTTCAGTCAAAAATACTTTCAAACACCATGGAGTATATAAACATATGTTATGTATAAATTATATTGTTATTAAACAATCAGGTTGATACAAAGTTGAGAAAACGTTTACATCGTCGATCCCGATTGACCCAACAAATAAAAAAAATGATCGCAGGGAAGGAAGATTAAAAAGAAATGGTGAACTTGTCGTAAAATTAAAATGAGAAAAAGCAAGTCGGCCGGAAAAAAGTGTGTAAAAACCGTAAGGAGGGAGGAGAGAAAGAAAGGAAATTTCGTGGGCGAATCAAGAGGAAGAGGTCGAGGAATGTAGAATACGATGAGGAGAAGCGAGGAAATAAAAGTATACGACCGGAGTCCGATCGATAGAGAGCTCCCCGAGTTTCCTGTCCTTTTTACCCGCAGCTCGCAAGGGCTGCACGCACCAATTTTTCAATATATATACCGAGTAACCCAGTCACCTATTCGTCACGATGCGCCTTCCGAGTGTTACCTTACATTTTTTCTCACTTCGTCTCGGGGATCGCTCAATCTGGCCTTGACATTACGCACTGAGGAAAAGATTTATTTTAATCGATTAATTATTTTATTGAATACACGGACAATAAAGTATATGTCGAAATTATTACATATATGCATGGTACAGATTAGATTTTGTTGAAATAAAAACATAAGAGAAATAAATAAGACACACATTTCAAACAGGAAAATAGACATTTTATTCTTCGTATTCGGTAAAATGTTTTATTGACTCAAATCAATTTTTGTGTCAGTGTACCTTATCGAGAAGTAGGGGGAATTAATCTATTCAAAATTTATTATATCGATTTTATATCGACCTGTTGAGTTAACAAAATATGAAAATATATGCCGAAAAACGATCGAGTAACCGACAGTGTATTTTTTTGTACGTTTTTTTCAGGGAATAATTCTAGTCACGAAATTAGTTAGCTATTTTACTTATAACTCGAAACATAAAAATATTAATATTAATATTAGTTGAAATTTCTATAGTACGGGGGGTCTGCCAGCTCTTTTACTTCGTATATTGTAATACGTATATATGTTTTCTTGCGTTCCTTAAAATCGAAAAAAATTTTTTTGGATGCACATCTACCGGAGCTCGCTTTTCTTCATCTATAGTAGATATAGTATGTGAAACGAAATTTGAACACGAAAAAAAAAGATTTGTGACACACTCTTTTTTCAGTTTTAAGTTTAAAAATAAAAAAACGAAAATGCATTTTTTTCATAAACTTGTATATATAAACTTATACGATTAAAAAAAAAATTAATTTTTTAAAGAACTGTAAGACATCTGATTTTTAAAAGTATTATTATATAAGCTAAAAGCAAAATTTAATTCGTTAAATATAATGCACTAAGTTCTAATAAGCGAGTATTTATTAAAATAAAGGAAAACCGACTATTTTTTTTATTACAGTATTGTTTGGACAACAAAATTTTATGATATTTGAATTTAATTATTCCAATATGATAATCTTATACTTTAATATAATGTTATGTTGTTCGACTGAAATAATTATTATTATTGTATATTCGTTCATAAAACCAAATATTTTGAGTACTTTGTAAAAATAAATAAAATACATAAAAACGTTTAAAAAATACTTAATTACTATAGAAACACGACTTTATGATTTATTCATTACATATAATTATAGATTTTGTCACTTACCAGCTAAATATATTGTTTTCGTATAAACTCGGAATATCAGAGTTTTTTTGGCTACAAAAAAATATTTTTCATAATGGTTCACAAAACTTACTTTTAAACTGTCTTTTTCAATTTGAACAGTCACTCCAGAATGCCATTTATCATAGATCACAACAATTCAATCATCTTATTATTTATAATTTTACATGTTGTACGTTTTTGTTGGAATTATGTTGGATCTATTATGTCATATTATTTAATATGTATAATTCATAGAGTCTGATGACAAACAATAAAATTGCTAAATCATTAATAGACTATATAAAAACTATTTGAATAGAAAAATATTAGTTGAAAAATTATTTTTTTAACATAATTATTGTATAAGTTATAAAAGCTTCCTTTTTAAAAAAATACATTTATCAATCTAATAAATCTATCACAAGCCTTTTCTACAATATGTTCAAATTATATATATCGCATAGATAAAGAGAAGTCAGGTCCGGTAGATGTGTCTAAAAAAAAAGAAAAATTCTCTTAATTAAATTAAATTAAATTAACACTTAAAACGAATAGTATGTTATATTCTACGAGTAGTTTTTTTACACTACGTAAATTTTCATGAATATACGTACAATCTTATTACCACATACGTATTTCGAAAATCTTATACAATTTCCATTTTGTTAAGTACAAATATACTGTTACATTATTGGAACAGTTCATCTTCTCACTGAGCGTTCGATAATTTATCGTAAAAATAATTTTCATAAACTATTAGGTCGCACATAAATTGTACGTATCGTTGATATAAAATATACATGTATATATCCCGTCAAAACATGTAATCCGAAGAGTTTTGAATGTTGAATCTGTATACATCAAATTTCATTCCACTGAAATATACATATATGCAGCATTCCACGTCAAGTGATCAGATCAAAATTTTAAAATGCACCAAATTTTGGGTACACATTGCAAATGTTTTTCAGAGAATGGAAAAAAATTTTTAGTTACTGGAATATATTTGTTCAAAAGTTATTCTAACCCCAAAACGTTAAATTATTTCAAGGTTTTTTAATACTCGCTGTGTTTACCGCTATTTAACTCAAAATCTTTCCTTTTTTACTGTATAACATTATATGTAACATTTGTTGCTAATGATTAATTGCTAGAATTTATCCTTCTGGGTTAAAATATCTAATCTCAAGGTCAATGTTATATATTACCAACACTTTTGTTTATTATTCCACATGTTATGAATAAATATATATAAATACGATCGCTTCAAAATCATACAGGAGAATATTAATAACTCTGAACGAACTACCAAATCACTTTACCATATAAAATATATATATATTTTTCAACAAATGCTTTCTTAACAAAGACATACCGCATGACCTCCGTCGCTGATTACCACCAAATTGGTGGCATAAAAAGAGTGACATTAAATAAAATGAAAAAAATAAACATATATATACGGTTTTTTTTTAATGAAGACGCAATTAAAATCTCAGAGCTTTGGTCCATACGCGTGTGTAAATAATGCGAATTTGAATACGCGCGCGCTAATCGTATAGATAATATTTTATCGACACTTTGGTAGGCCGGTCGATTATTGATTTTTTTTTTCAATTACTCGTTCCGCGTTTATTTTCCTGCGCGCTCGGTTTATATACGCGCGAACGAAGATTTCATTGCACGTCGCTCGTAGTTCGGTCGATCGAATATTTTTCAATAATTATAATATAAACCGACCGAATGTTGTTCTTCCTTCTTGCGTTAGTCCTCGTGGCTACAGCTCGTAAGTTTATTTTCTAATTTTACGTAACGTTTATTTTCATTTTCAAGGGGATATGCGATACCCAAATTTAGTAAAAATTTGTACTTGTATCAAATATTTAAAAAAAGAAAAAACGTGGAGAGCAATTTGAATACCGTTACAAAGATTTCGAAAATCTCGTTGATTTAGTTGTTAAAAAATTAAAAAAAAAGATAAGGCAGACTGTTCCTTAAAAAAATAACTAAATATTGTTTCTGTTACTAGGGGTTTACATCCCGTTAGTGATACTGAGAGATGTCTGAAAGTCAATCGATTTTTTCATTTTACTTGAAATAAACATGAAAAACAAAGAGGATATACTGATTGATCTGACGTAGGGAAGACCGGGGCTAAAATTAACATTTTTTGAAAAAATCGTTCTCCTAATTAATTAAAGAATTAGTTTGCTATACTAAGTATTGTTACTTTTTTCTTTGCCTATTCAGCGAAGTCATGTCACAGGAATTTTTCGGAAATTATAAATATCTTTTTTTTACGAGAGGATTTACTAAAAATCGTTGTCTGTTAATTTTTGCCCCGCATGCGGGGTAAATATTAACATCTCATTTTTTTATTGTAAAGACTTAGTTTCATAATAAATGTACACATTTAACAAATGTAAACAAAAAAATATATTTTTTACTGAATATACGAATAACAAGTGATATACAAATAAAAAAATTGTTAACAAATTATTTCTTTAACACAAAAATAACGCAGGTCTTCGTCTTACAAATTAATTAAAGCTAATAAACATTTGCACTATTAAATAATACATGTATAAACACAAAAATTATAGCAAAGTTCAAATTAATAAAATTAAATATAAATTAATTAGTATTAACAGTGTTAATACTTGCCCCGAAAATTTGTTAATATTTACCCCGACAAATTTTTTTTTTAAATCGTTAAAAAAAATAAAAAGAAATAAAAAAAAATAAAAAAAAATGTGCGATTAAATAGCTTATTTCAAGTAGAATGGGGTATGGTAATTTTAATTTTGTTAATTATATGATATGTAATTGAGAATAAACATTTTTGAGTGAAAAATTTTTCCATTACCTGATCAAAATATCGCTGTCTCCTATATCTTATCGGCTCGACGTCCTGCGATCTACTCAAGGTGTTTACATGTTAAAGGGCAATAAACTTTAAGTCTAGAGTCATCTATGAAGTGTATAGAACTCTTCGCATCACTAAGAATTCAATGTTAATATTTACCCCTGTTAATTTTAGCCCCGGTCTCCCCTAATTTATATCACTCCTTTCGAGTTTTCATTTAATTTACAGTTACGTTAATTCGATTGCTTAAAAATATATATATATTTTTCAACAAATGCTTTCTTAACAAAGACATACCGCATGACCTCCGTCGCTGATTACCACCAAATTGGTGGCATAAAAAGAGTGACATTAAATAAAATGAAAAAATAAACATATATATACGGTTTTTTTTTTAATGAAGACGCAATTAAAATCTCAGAGCTTTGGTCCATACGCGTGTGTAAATAATGCGAATTTGAATACGCGCGCGCTAATCGTATAGATAATATTTTATCGACACTTTGGTAGGCCGGTCGATTATTGATTTTTTTTTTCAATTACTCGTTCCGCGTTTTATTTTCCTGCGCGCTCGGTTTATATACGCGCGAACGAAGATTTCATTGCACGTCGCTCGTAGTTCGGTCGATCGAATATTTTTCAATAATTATAATATAAACCGACCGAATGTTGTTCTTCCTTCTTGCGTTAGTCCTCGTGGCTACAGCTCGTAAGTTTATTTTCTAATTTTACGTAACGTTTATTTTCATTTTCAAGGGGATATGCGATACCCAAATTTAGTAAAAATTTGTACTTGTATCAAATATTTAAAAAAAGAAAAAACGTGGAGAGCAATTTGAATACCGTTACAAAGATTTCGAAAATCTCGTTGATTTAGTTGTTAAAAAATTAAAAAAAAAGATAAGGCAGACTGTTCCTTAAAAAAAATAACTAAATATTGTTTCTGTTACTAGGGGTTTACATCCCGTTAGTGATACTGAGAGATGTCTGAAAGTCAATCGATTTTTTCATTTTACTTGAAATAAACATGAAAAACAAAGAGGATATACTGATTGATCTGACGTAATTTATATCACTCCTTTCGAGTTTTCATTTAATTTACAGTTACGTTAATTCGATTGCTTAAAAAATATATATTATATATCGTAATTGATTGATATTCATCATGATTAATTGCAATTTGAAACAAAGTGATGAATATTACGTTTGTGTCACCTCCCCGTTAGCGCCTCCATTTTGTTTTCAATTTGAATTATAATGGATTCCAAATACGTCAATTCCACGTTTCCATATAGACAAATTTTCCTATTTTAAATATTTTCGAATTACATTAGATTTTTCAACAATAATTGTAAAATTTTTTGTTATTAATTTATCGGTGTTTTTTTCCAGCGAAATTTTTATTTATGGAATTAGAGAAGGTTCCATTTTACCCTTCGTTCGCTATGGTTACTGTAGTCTGCCCGAGTATGTCGAAGTATGCCTTTGTTAAAAAATTCTCTATATAAATTCTCTATAGAAAAAATCCATATATAAACTTTTTGTATTTAAAGGGATGTGATACCTAAATTACAGAAATCTAACTAGAAAACCTCAAAAATTTTAAAACCTAATTATAAGGAAAATATGAAAAAAATTACGGATACTGTTCAAATCAAATAAAATAGAGTAACAGAGCGATTTTTACGTAATAATTTTTAATTAATTAATTATACGTAAACAACTATATTTTGTCGGTAATACCTAGCTATAAAGTAATGATTCACGGTTGCCCAAAAATTACGTTGAATTATCAATAAAAAAAATTGAAAAAATTCACGGTTTATCTCCAAAAGAAACACAACACCGTTACAGAAAGTTTTTTTCGATAAATTGAATTTCTCGTTTAATAAAAAATAAATAAATTTTCTGTTTTCTCGGGTTCACATCCCGCTAATGTTTTTGGATAGTGAAATATCGAAAATTGAAGGAAAAATAATGTGTATGTCGTAAAGAATGTATGATTTCGCTGGTGTGAACGGGTGTATCTATAAAATATGTACACCTTTAATTTTCCAGGATACTATCCAAGAAGATTAGTAAATTAAAGAAAAAATAAAAGTGAAAATAAATTAATTACTCGAGTACGGGATGTACGGTTCGCGGCAATATCTTTTCCGAAAAATAGAATATCGAAATTGGAGAAGTGGTAATTAGGGAATTCGATTGACTAACCGAGCCGATCTCTCTGGGTGATTAATAAAGTAACGGCAATAGCCTATATATATATATTACAAAATATACCAATTTTAACATAAAGTATATTTTTTTTCTGGTTTGTTTGTTTCGATCGTTTTCGCGGTTACGAACGATCGCGCAGTTGGAGACCCCGCCAATGATAAGCCGGACGGTTGTTATGGTCAACTAGAGTGCTCTGAAATATGCGTACTCAAATATAACTACAATGATGGTGCGTGCATAACACCGAAACCAGGAGAACATCCGGACGATAAGAATTATTGCGAGTGCGTTATATACGAGGAAAAATGCTTTCAACCGTCAGGTCTCGACGCTTTCACTCAGGACGGCTACTGTGAGAAAACCGTCATTAAAATTTTAGACTTGCATTACACGGATAGATACAAGCCTATAGAACACCATGTGGAAGATTGACACCCAAATATATCCCATTCCAGTCAACGGCAACACCGATCGAATGGTCTATTAATCTATAATTATATTACTGTTATATTATAAATGTATTGTTTCGAATAATCTTGGTATGTCTTGATGCATTATAATAATAATAACATGAACAACGATGTAAACACCAATGTATTATAAAAACAACCCAGTGATGAAATGTACATTGAAAAAAAATATGTGTTTCATATAACAAGGAGAGGTCACACCCTCTGGAAAACGGATCCTTACCAAACTCCAGAATATAATTTCTACTATAAAATCAAGCAGAAACCCCGAGTTTTAGTGTCCAATGGCCATTTTTACGATAGATATAAGCAAATAATGAAAAATCTCGCCGAAAAAACCGTTGAGTTTGAATGCTTATAACTCAGAAACAATTAAAGATGTACGTATAAACTAAATTTTAAAAGAAATCTGAGATCGAGTAAATACGTTTTAAAAAAAGGAAGCTCAAATATTTTAATATGGTCAAAAGTTATGGGAGAAATAAGAATTAGCTAAAATTTTATCGAAAATTCTTATTTCTTCCATAACTTTTGAACAGAAAAAAAAATTTGCTCACACGCACAGAGACAAATAATATGGTATGCAGGAACTTACATGAAAAACTATTGAAATAAGTTTGTTTGCGCCTGAATCATCACGCAAAATTCGATTATCCGAGGAATTTTGATCATTGAAATCATCATATAACTAAAAGTATGCTTTCGTTTGATCGATAAATCATCAAGTGATGTATATTCTTCTCCGAGCCCCCGATATACATACGCGCGTCTTATCAAACGATATGGCGTTTTGATAAAAGGAGAGGTGTTTTTTACATTTCACTGCACCGATAGACGAACAACGTTGTAAATAAATATTTTTTTATATAGGTAATATGTAACGATTTATACACTCTAACCCTAGTAGCTATTCATAATGTATTAACTATAAGATGGACTGGATTTTTATTAGAAATGGGTAGAAAATGTTTATATCCGCATTAATAGAAAAAAAATCTGAGAGTAAGTATAGATTCAATTTAAAAAAAAGAAGTTCAATTATCTTAATTCGGTTATAAGTTATACAAGTAATTTAAGACCGAAATATCGCTAAAAATTCTTATTTCTTCCGTTCCTTTTGACCAAATCAAGATATTTGCACCAGTCTAAAAAATTTATGTTTACCTAAACATTGTATAAAGTAAAAGTTTGAGGAAAGTTCATATCAACGTGTCCAACGAGACAATCCTAAACTTGAAAGAGTGTTAATTAACCGTTTGTATAAAGTGTATACAAACTCAAATTAATGTCTTGAGTAAAATTAAATATAGTATTTTTGAACTTGTAAAATTTGGATTAATAAAAAAAATAAAAAACATAATTTGTATTCCGAGATTCGAACCTCCGATTTTCTACTTCGAAGTATCTCGCTCTACGATCATCAACTGAGCCATTTTTATCGTTTATGCGAATCAACTTACATTCAAGTTAGAAACTTGGAAGCACCTTTCAATTGTTCTTTACAACTAAAATTTAATATTAGAAGATAAATTCACCCCGTTGTAGATAGAGTATGATATAGTCATAAGAGTCGGTAGTTCATAACCGACGTGAAATACAAGGTGGTATAGGTGAATAGGAACGCGAATAAAAGTAAAATTAAAAAAATTGGTGGAATATGTGTGGCGTAATTTGCGTTGTGTCTAGATGACGTAAAATATTTGGTTAAATTTGATCTAGTCGTTTTTCGGTATATGAAAAGGAAAAAAGGAGGAGTTAGTCTATGTGGTAGGTAGGTACGAATTTTTTCCACCTATTATACCTCCAACCTCTTTCTCTCTCTTGTTACACTGAAAATAATATATATTTTTTTATCTAATCGGAATTGTTGTTAAATATGTCTCGAGAAGAAAATCTGTTTGCTCCAATGTGATATTCGTTCTATAATCCAGCTTAACGTTTTTTTTTGTAAGATAGAATGTTGGAAATAAGACGTGATAGTCTCTCTCTCTCTCTCTCTCTCTCTCTCTCTATCGTTACCAACTGAGTAACGAGGAGTGGGGAGGACCCCGGAGGAAGCGACGCAAGCGGCGGCGCGGTGAGATCGGTTTCTCCCGCTACTGCACTCGAGCCACGGATCCCGACACGGTCGGATGTACCAAGGCCTTCCTCAGTGTACAAACATATTATATATATATAGAATAAATTAGTTTATTTTTATAATATAAACCGGTGAGTTTATCATTAAAGCCAAGCCCTTCCTCTCCTGTTTTTATTCCAACAGGTTATGGGCCCAGCACGCTTCCACTGCGCGCTGGTTTGAGAGGAATAGTTTGGCTTTGTTATTTGTTAGAAGTCCCGTTAGTTCTTCGCGATCGCGAGTGCTTGTGAGAAAAGTGTGGTGTAAAGTTTTGTTGGTGTTGTGCTAGAAAGAAGCTAGAAGGGGAGATCAGTCGGAGCTACGATCACCCAGTCAACCACCACAAAGGAAATTTCACTGCACCGATAGACGAACAACGTTGTAAATAAATATTTTTTTATATAGGTAATATGTAACGATTTATACACTCTAACCCTAGTAGCTATTCATCATGTATTAACTATAAGATGGACTGGATTTTTATAGAATGGGTAGAAAATGTTATATCCGCATAATAGAAAAAAATCTGAGAGTAAGTATAGATTCAATTTAAAAAAAGAAGTCAATATCTTAATCTCGGTTATAAGTTATACAATAATGTAAGACCGAAATATCGCTAAAAATTCTTATTTCTTCCGTTCCTTTTGACCAAATCAAGATATTGCACCAGTCTAAAAAATTTATGTTACCTAAACATTGTATAAAGTAAAAGTTGAGGAAAGTTCATATCAACGTGTCCAACGAGACAATCCTAAACTTGAAAGAGTGTTAAGTAACCGTTTGTATAAAGTGTATACAAACTCAAATAATGTCTTGAGTAAAATTAAATATAGTATTTTTGAACTTGTAAAATTTGGATTAATAAAAAAAATAAAAACATAATTTTGTATTCCGAGATTCGAACCTCCGATTTTCTACTTCGAAGTATCTCGCTCTACGATCATCAACTGAGCCATTTTTATCGTTTATGCGAATCAACTTACATTCAAGTTAGAAACTTGGAAGCACCTTTCAATTGTTCTTTACAACTAAAATTTAATATTAGAAGATAAATTCACCCCGTTGTAGATAGAGTATGATATAGTCATAAGAGTCGGTAGTTCATAACCGACGTGAAATACAAGGTGGTATAGGTGAATAGGAACGCGAATAAAAGTAAAATTAAAAAATTGGTGGAATATGTGTGGCGTAATTTGCGTTGTGTCTAGATGACGTAAAATATTTGGTTAAATTTGATCTAGTCGTTTTTCGGTATATGAAAAGGAAAAAAGGAGGAGTTAGTCTATGTGGTAGGTAGGTACGAATTTTTTCCACCTATTATACCTCCAACCTCTTTCTCTCTCTTGTTACACTGAAAATAATATATATTTTTTTATCTAATCGGAATTGTTGTTAAATATGTCTCGAGAAGAAAATCTGTTTGCTCCAATGTGATATTCGTTCTATAATCCAGCTTAACGTTTTTTTTTGTAAGATAGAATGTTGGAAATAAGACGTGATAGTCTCTCTCTCTCTCTCTCTCTCTCTCTCTATCGTTACCAACTGAGTAACGAGGAGTGGGGAGGACCCCGGAGGAAGCGACGCAAGCGGCGGCGCGGTGAGATCGGTTTCTCCCGCTACTGCACTCGAGCCACGGATCCCGACACGGTCGGATGTACCAAGGCCTTCCTCAGTGTACAAACATATTATATATATATAGAATAAATTAGTTTATTTCTTTTATAATATAAACCGGTGAGTTTATCATTAAAGCCAAGCCCTTCCTCTCCTGTTTTTATTCCAACAGGTTATGGGCCCAGCACGCTTCCACTGCGCGCTGGTTTGAGAGGAATAGTTTGGCTTTGTTATTTGTTAGAAGTCCCGTTAGTTCTTCGCGATCGCGAGTGCTTGTGAGAAAAGTGTGGTGTAAAGTTTTGTTGGTGTTGTGCTAGAAAGAAGCTAGAAGGGGAGATCAGTCGGAGCTACGATCACCCAGTCAACCACCACAAAGGAAATTTAGCTAGGAGAAAGAAAGCTAGAGGATCGACCGGGATCAGGTAGAGGAATCTACAGCAGCTAGAAAGAAAGATGGCGGACGAGATAAGAGACCTCCACGAATCGGCAAATGCTAGAGGTATGTGACTCAGCGAGCGAAAGTGCGGGCTAGTTACATGTTAAATTCAGTTAGTTTGAAATTAAATTCAGTTAGTTTGAAATTAAATTCAGTTAGTTTGAAATTAAATTCAGTTAGTTTGAAATTAAATTCAGTTAGTTTGAAATTAAATTCAGTTAGTTTGAAATTAAATTCAGTTAGTTTGAAATTAAATTCTGTTAGTTTGAGATTAAATTCAATTGAAAATGCTCGATCCAGAGTTATGTTAGTTTGAAGCTAGTTTCAAATTTTGAGCGTTTACGTGTCGTTCGAGTTCCGGGTTTTCGCAAAAAGTGCACGAAATTGGTTTTTGATTAGACGGTTCCGAGAAATCGGTAGACGCAAGGAAGCCAAGATGGCCGCCGGGCCTGAGCGGCTAACGGGAAAACGCTATACAGTTGGTAAACATGAATTTTTAAGCTAGAGTGGTAAGAGTAATTAGATAGTAGTTAGATACGAAATTAAAAATCATATATATATGTAGGTATTATACCTTGAAGCATGCAAAAATCTCAGATTAAAGCTGGCTTATGGAGTTTCTGTATAATGTGTTCTTATGCAGTCTGTTCATGATATTAAGTGAATGTGGAAAATCTGTGTGTTCCAGTGCTTCTTCATTCGCTTGTTGTTCATGTTTGGCTTGTGTTCGGTCAAATTTTGGACAACTATCTAAATTTCCCATTGTATTTTCACAGGACGAGAGCAATTGAGTGACGAGATCATTCGTGTCGTCAGTGAAGAGTTAGAAAGGAAACGGCTGCTGCTAGAGGCGAGTGACGCCAACCAATCTTCTCTGAGCCAGCAGGAGGATGATCTGGAGCTAGAAAGAGAAGGGAACAATGATCCTGACCCACAGCTAGATTTTGAGCTAGAAAAAGAACCTGAGCTCGAGTCTGGGGATAAGCTAGATAAGTTAGAAACGAAAATGAAAGGTAACTCAACCCCAATGATAAAACAAATAGACTCGTGCGTTTATAATCTGAGTAGGTTCAAGAAAGAGAGAAGTCTCCTTGAGAATTCTCAGTTAGAATGTTACACAGCCGATAAGGGAGATTTAGTTAATAATTTAGTTAATTTAGTGACAAGGATAAGTCACATATATGATAGAATTGGTACGCTAGAAGGAAAATGGGCAAAATGGGAGGAATTTGAAGAAATCGAACCAACTAGAGAAAAGGTAGACAAATTATTAGTTTCTGAAACAGTTAGAAAAGAATTTGACAAACTAATTAGAAATAATATGCTAGAAAATAGATCAAGTAACTTAAAAGAAAAGATTCAGATCGAAATTGTAAATAAAGATACGACAATTAGGCGCGAGTACAAATTAACAAATAGTTCAAGTTTAGAACAGTTCTTGGACTATCTGACGTCCGAACTGCGCGTTTGTGATTTGCTTTACGTTATAGATCCTCGACAAAAAGCTAGAGACGGGATAGATGACAATACGTTGGAAAAAGAAAAGTTCAGACTTAGAGACATAATTATAAACAGAATCGACCAATCGTATCATTCAAAACTCGCGCACATTCATAACCCAGTTGAATTGTTAGATAAAATTAAAAGTCTTAAAGCTAGTGAATCCAATGTGACATCCGGGTATTTGAGAAAACAATTGCATAATTTAAGATATCAACCTAATAAAGAAACTGCTTCGGTATTTTGGGATAAGTTCGACAAAATAGTTAGACAGTACAATAATTTGACAAATGTACCAAATTTAACGGAAACGGAAATTAGAGATGCATTTTACGATGCAATAGTAATAAACGTACCCAAAGTTAGAGATGCTGAATTTTTCAATAAAAATACGCATCAGCGACCCCTTTCGGTCGAACAATTAAAAACCTATATTGTTGAACAGGAAGCAGCTAGAGGAGAAAGTTCGAAATCGGCAACTGCTCAACATGCTACGAGCAGTCAAAAGGAGGCATGCTACGTGTGTGGCAATAAAGGACATGCAGCTAGAGATTGCACGAGAGACGGCAGGACACGTTAGCACGACCTGCCCATATTCGGACAGACAGCTAGAAGAGATGGGAATCCAAGCTAGACCAAGGTATGTTAGACAGTTGTGTACTAAACGAGGGTTAATTCGAGGAGCTAGATTTTTAACGAATAAAAGACAAAGCCCCGGACTCGAACAAAAAACAAAGAAACGACCTAGATTAGATTTGGCTAGAGGTAAAGGTCAGGATAAAGGGAATGCTAGAATCAACCGTGGGTTAACGAGAGGCAGAGGAAAAGCTACAGAAAGAGCACCAGTAAACAAAAATCAAAGTAATCCCGGTGAGTGCAATGGTCCTTTAACAACTAATAGTAGTTCGCATTATTCGACTCCTGAAGAGAACGAGATTCCACAAAATAATATATTAGTTAAATTCCTGGCCGATTCCGGTGCCACAGAACATATGTCAAATACAAAATTGATTTTTAAGAAGCTAGATAATAATAAAAAGATTGATATTAAATGTGCTAACAAAAATGATTACGCGATTATAAAATCGGAGGGAGTAGGTCAAGTTAGTGGTATAACCTCACAAGATAGAACGCTAAAGTTAGAAAATGTGATTTGCGCCGAACAGTTATCCGAAAATCTTCTTTCTTTGAGGAAACTTGTCGATCAGGGTCTAGGCATATATCTAGATAACGAAAAGATCAACGTATTTGATCCATTTACAAAAGAGTCGTTCATTACAGGAATTTATGAAAAACCTTATTGGATAATTGAGTTAGAAAAAGATAGATCGAAAATTAAGAAATTAAACCAGCCAGAAAATGATAGTAAAGTCATCGCTTACATAACAACGAGAAGCCAAGGCAGTAAAAGAAAGCTAGAAAAGGAAAATGCCAATGTTGACGATGAGGAAAGCGGAAGAGTAGATACGCTAGACATAGATCGTGAAACTCCTCAGTCACAGTCTTCAAACTTTGAGAATACTATATACGCTAGAAAGATCAGCCAAATAGATAATCTATTAACTGACGAAACAACAAAGTTAGATTGTAGTTTAGATACAATTTCAGAAAACAAAGCTATTTTATGGCATATTAGACTTGGTCACGCATCGCTAGAATATCTAAAATCATTTCAGAAACGGTTTCCGAATCAGAAAGATTTAAGTAATGTAAAGTTCGATAAATCAATACAAGATTGTGAAGTTTGTATCGTCTCGAAGTTTAATAAATTGCCATTTAATAGTCAAAGACAAAGAGCAACCAGACCGTTACAAATTATACATGCTGATACAATGGGTCCAATCAGTCCAGCTACTCATCCAAAGGGATATCGGTTCATATCCGTATTTATTGATGATTATGCTACATTAGCGATGGCATATCCGATGAAAAATAAAAGTGAGACAGGAAACTGCTTAGAATTATTTGTTAGAAGCGCTAGAAATATCTTGGGCTCGGATGAAAAAGTATGTTATCTTAGGTGCGATCAAGGAACAGAATTTACCGGTGGATATACGCTAGAAATATTAAATAAATTAGGAGCTGAACTGCGATTAGCCCCTCCGGATACACCTGAACATAATGGTGTTGCGGAAAGATTCAACCAGGCGGTATACGTGTATAATAGAACGCCGCACAAATCGAACAATATGGAAATACCACTAGAAAAATTCTGCCCCAATTACAAGATAGATATAGAAAGATTTAAAAGATTTGGTTAAATAGCTTATATGAATATACAAAGAAAGGTTGGAACAAAGTTCGATCAGCTAAGAAAACGAGTAGTTATGATAGGATATACTAATACGGAATATTTACTTTTGAAACCGGAAGAAGGTAAATTCTATGAAAGTAGAGATGTTAGATTTTGTGAAAAACTGGTATTCGGAGATAAGTACAACAAAGCTAGTATTAAAGACTGGGCTAAATCGGCAGAGGAAATAAATAAAGAAAGTTGGTTTTTAGAATTTGAAAAGGGAAAAGAAATTTTAGAAACGGAGGGAGTAAAACGCAAAAGAGGTCGTCCTAGGAAAATTGTCGAAACTATAAATCTAGAAGGAGAGTTAGAAACGGTTAAAGCAACCGAAACAACGCAACAGATAGAATCAAATATCAATATGTTAGAATTAGAAAATTGTCAATCTCTATTAGCTATCATAAGAAAAGAGCCAACTTCGTATAAAGAAGCTATGTCAGCAAACGATAAGTTAGAATGGAAAAGGGCCATTGATAGTGAGCTAGAATCGATGAAAAATAATAATGTTTGGACTTTAGTAGATCGACCAAATTATTCGATAGATGGAAGCAAAGCAAATATAATTGACTCCAAATGGGTTTCTAAAAAGGAAAATGCTAGAAGGAATGAATGTATACTAAAGCTAGATTAGATATTCGCGGATTTAAGGATAGATTATGATCTAAACGAGACATATGCAATAATTAGTGATCTAACGAGACATATGCACCTGTTTCGCGATTGCAGATTATTAGATCCAGCCTTGCAATTATTAATAAGCTAGAATTAAACGTTTGTCAGCTAGATGTAAAGACCGCATTTTAAATGGGACAATTGATAATGAATTTACATGGAGATACCAGAAGGTATAGAATGTTCCGAAATTGATAGAAAAGTTAAAGTTTGTAAAATCAATAAAGCCCTGTATGAACTGAAGATAAGTCCCAAACGATGGAATGAAAAGTTTACAGAGGTGGCAATAAAGTTAGGATTAAAATCGCACGAAAGGGAACCATGTCTGTTTACTTGGAGAAATGAAAATAAATTATTAATCTTAATAATATATGTCGATAACATGTTGATAGCTAGTAATGATTCGATGAAGCTAGAAGAGATTAAAACAAAACTTCAGTTAGAATTTGAAATGACAGATTTAGGAGAACCGAAACATTTTTAGGTATTGAGATAGTCCGAGATAGAAAGAACAAAGTAACGATATTAAAGCTAGAAAACTATATAGAGAAAATGTTACAAAGATTCGGTTACAGTGAAATGCACCCTCAAAGAACTCCTATGGTTACTAATCATGATGATGAATGGAAAATGGTAAAACGATTATGTAGATATTTAAAATATACTAAGAGTTTAGGTTTAAAGTTCGAAGGGAAGCTAAACGATTTACAAGCTTATTCGGATGCTAGTTTCGCTGATTGTAGAGGTAGCCTAACTACCTGTGGATATGTGATAAAGTTATTCGGTGATACTATATCCTGGAGAACACACAAACAAGCGTACGTCTCCCTATCAACATGTCAAGCAGAGTATGTGGCCATGAGTGAAGCGTGCCAAGAGATAGTATCTCAACAATGCTCGATCTATTTAATGTTAGAGAACTCGTTCGCGCCCGTGACTCTATGGTGTGATAATATGGCTGCCATACAAAGCACAAAAGTTAGTTGTAGCAATAAACTCAGACATATGACAGAGGTTAGAGAGCACTACGTTAGAGAATGCGTTGACAGGAACCTAATTAAAATTAAATGGATAGCTTCAAAGGAGCAAATAGCGGATATATTCACAAAGCCATGGCTCATGATTTGCATGTTAAATTAGCTAGAGAAATTCTGAATTGTTATTTAGAAAATAGATTGATGTTTCGTTACAGAAAATAAAAGCTAGATGGAGCAGATAAGTTGGAGCTGGATATAGCTGGATAAGAAGCTAGAAGTTTAACTTAGAAATTGCAGCTAGAAGAGATCAAGACAACCACGGGAGGGAGTGTTGGAAATAAGACGTGATAGTCTCTCTCTCTCTCTCTCTCTCTATCGTTACCAACTGAGTAACGAGGAGTGGGGAGGACCCCGGAGGAAGCGACGCAAGCGGCGGCGCGGTGAGATCGGTTTCTCCCGCTACTGCACTCGAGCCACGGATCCCGACACGGTCGGATGTACCAAGGCCTTCCCCAGTGTACAAACATATTATATATATAGAGAATAACTGAATTTAATTTCAAACTAACTGAATTTAATTTCAAACTAACTGAATTTAATTTCAAACTAACTGAATTTAATTTCAAACTAACTGAATTTAATTTCAAACTAACTGAATTTAATTTCAAACTAACTGAATTTAATTTCAAACTAACTGAATTTAATTTCAAACTAACTGAATTTAATTTCAAACTAACTGAATTTAATTTCAAACTAACTGAATTTAATTTCAAACTAACTGAATTTAATTTCAAACTAACTGAATTTAATTTCAAACTAACTGAATTTAATTTCAAACTAACTGAATTTAATTTCAAACTAACTGAATTTAATTTCAAACTAACTGAATTTAATTTCAAACTAACTGAATTTAATTTCAAACTAACTGAATTTAATTTCAAACTAACTGAATTTAATTTCAAACTAACTGAATTTAATTTCAAACTAACTGAATTTAATTTCAAACTAACTGAATTTAATTTCAAACTAACTGAATTTAATTTCAAACTAACTGAATTTAATTTCAAACTAACTGAATTTAATTTCAAACTAACTGAATTTAATTTCAAACTAACTGAATTTAATTTCAAACTAACTGAATTTAATTTCAAACTAACTGAATTTAATTTCAAACTAACTGAATTTAATTTCAAACTAACTGAATTTAATTTCAAACTAACTGAATTTAATTTCAAACTAACTGAATTTAATTTCAAACTAACTGAATTTAATTTCAAACTAACTGAATTTAATTTCAAACTAACTGAATTTAATTTCAAACTAACTGAATTTAATTTCAAACTAACTGAATTTAATTTCAAACTAACTGAATTTAATTTCAAACTAACTGAATTTAATTTCAAACTAACTGAATTTAATTTCAAACTAACTGAATTTAATTTCAAACTAACTGAATTTAATTTCAAACTAACTGAATTTAATTTCAAACTAACTGAATTTAATTTCAAACTAACTGAATTTAATTTCAAACTAACTGAATTTAATTTCAAACTAACTGAATTTAATTTCAAACTAACTGAATTTAATTTCAAACTAACTGAATTTAATTTCAAACTAACTGAATTTAATTTCAAACTAACTGAATTTAATTTCAAACTAACTGAATTTAATTTCAAACTAACTGAATTTAATTTCAAACTAACTGAATTTAATTTCAAACTAACTGAATTTAATTTCAAACTAACTGAATTTAATTTCAAACTAACTGAATTTAATTTCAAACTAACTGAATTTAATTTCAAACTAACTGAATTTAATTTCAAACTAACTGAATTTAATTTCAAACTAACTGAATTTAATTTCAAACTAACTGAATTTAATTTCAAACTAACTGAATTTAATTTCAAACTAACTGAATTTAATTTCAAACTAACTGAATTTAATTTCAAACTAACTGAATTTAATTTCAAACTAACTGAATTTAATTTCAAACTAACTGAATTTAATTTCAAACTAACTGAATTTAATTTCAAACTAACTGAATTTAATTTCAAACTAACTGAATTTAATTTCAAACTAACTGAATTTAATTTCAAACTAACTGAATTTAATTTCAAACTAACTGAATTTAATTTCAAACTAACTGAATTTAATTTCAAACTAACTGAATTTAATTTCAAACTAACTGAATTTAATTTCAAACTAACTGAATTTAATTTCAAACTAACTGAATTTAATTTCAAACTAACTGAATTTAATTTCAAACTAACTGAATTTAATTTCAAACTAACTGAATTTAATTTCAAACTAACTGAATTTAATTTCAAACTAACTGAATTTAATTTCAAACTAACTGAATTTAATTTCAAACTAACTGAATTTAATTTCAAACTAACTGAATTTAATTTCAAACTAACTGAATTTAATTTCAAACTAACTGAATTTAATTTCAAACTAACTGAATTTAATTTCAAACTAACTGAATTTAATTTCAAACTAACTGAATTTAATTTCAAACTAACTGAATTTAATTTCAAACTAACTGAATTTAATTTCAAACTAACTGAATTTAATTTCAAACTAACTGAATTTAATTTCAAACTAACTGAATTTAATTTCAAACTAACTGAATTTAATTTCAAACTAACTGAATTTAATTTCAAACTAACTGAATTTAATTTCAAACTAACTGAATTTAATTTCAAACTAACTGAATTTAATTTCAAACTAACTGAATTTAATTTCAAACTAACTGAATTTAATTTCAAACTAACTGAATTTAATTTCAAACTAACTGAATTTAATTTCAAACTAACTGAATTTAATTTCAAACTAACTGAATTTAATTTCAAACTAACTGAATTTAATTTCAAACTAACTGAATTTAATTTCAAACTAACTGAATTTAATTTCAAACTAACTGAATTTAATTTCAAACTAACTGAATTTAATTTCAAACTAACTGAATTTAATTTCAAACTAACTGAATTTAATTTCAAACTAACTGAATTTAATTTCAAACTAACTGAATTTAATTTCAAACTAACTGAATTTAATTTCAAACTAACTGAATTTAATTTCAAACTAACTGAATTTAATTTCAAACTAACTGAATTTAATTTCAAACTAACTGAATTTAATTTCAAACTAACTGAATTTAATTTCAAACTAACTGAATTTAATTTCAAACTAACTGAATTTAATTTCAAACTAACTGAATTTAATTTCAAACTAACTGAATTTAATTTCAAACTAACTGAATTTAATTTCAAACTAACTGAATTTAATTTCAAACTAACTGAATTTAATTTCAAACTAACTGAATTTAATTTCAAACTAACTGAATTTAATTTCAAACTAACTGAATTTAATTTCAAACTAACTGAATTTAATTTCAAACTAACTGAATTTAATTTCAAACTAACTGAATTTAATTTCAAACTAACTGAATTTAATTTCAAACTAACTGAATTTAATTTCAAACTAACTGAATTTAATTTCAAACTAACTGAATTTAATTTCAAACTAACTGAATTTAATTTCAAACTAACTGAATTTAATTTCAAACTAACTGAATTTAATTTCAAACTAACTGAATTTAATTTCAAACTAACTGAATTTAATTTCAAACTAACTGAATTTAATTTCAAACTAACTGAATTTAATTTCAAACTAACTGAATTTAATTTCAAACTAACTGAATTTAATTTCAAACTAACTGAATTTAATTTCAAACTAACTGAATTTAATTTCAAACTAACTGAATTTAATTTCAAACTAACTGAATTTAATTTCAAACTAACTGAATTTAATTTCAAACTAACTGAATTTAATTTCAAACTAACTGAATTTAATTTCAAACTAACTGAATTTAATTTCAAACTAACTGAATTTAATTTCAAACTAACTGAATTTAATTTCAAACTAACTGAATTTAATTTCAAACTAACTGAATTTAATTTCAAACTAACTGAATTTAATTTCAAACTAACTGAATTTAATTTCAAACTAACTGAATTTAATTTCAAACTAACTGAATTTAATTTCAAACTAACTGAATTTAATTTCAAACTAACTGAATTTAATTTCAAACTAACTGAATTTAATTTCAAACTAACTGAATTTAATTTCAAACTAACTGAATTTAATTTCAAACTAACTGAATTTAATTTCAAACTAACTGAATTTAATTTCAAACTAACTGAATTTAATTTCAAACTAACTGAATTTAATTTCAAACTAACTGAATTTAATTTCAAACTAACTGAATTTAATTTCAAACTAACTGAATTTAATTTCAAACTAACTGAATTTAATTTCAAACTAACTGAATTTAATTTCAAACTAACTGAATTTAATTTCAAACTAACTGAATTTAATTTCAAACTAACTGAATTTAATTTCAAACTAACTGAATTTAATTTCAAACTAACTGAATTTAATTTCAAACTAACTGAATTTAATTTCAAACTAACTGAATTTAATTTCAAACTAACTGAATTTAATTTCAAACTAACTGAATTTAATTTCAAACTAACTGAATTTAATTTCAAACTAACTGAATTTAATTTCAAACTAACTGAATTTAATTTCAAACTAACTGAATTTAATTTCAAACTAACTGAATTTAATTTCAAACTAACTGAATTTAATTTCAAACTAACTGAATTTAATTTCAAACTAACTGAATTTAATTTCAAACTAACTGAATTTAATTTCAAACTAACTGAATTTAATTTCAAACTAACTGAATTTAATTTCAAACTAACTGAATTTAATTTCAAACTAAC
The DNA here is from genome assembly GCA_026168455.1 of Theocolax elegans. Lineage (NCBI taxonomy): Eukaryota > Metazoa > Arthropoda > Insecta > Hymenoptera > Cerocephalidae > Theocolax > Theocolax elegans. The sequence goes on from CM047429.1 coordinate 75,219,663, forward strand.
TGAATTTAATTTCAAACTAACTGAATTTAATTTCAAACTAACTGAATTTAATTTCAAACTAACTGAATTTAATTTCAAACTAACTGAATTTAATTTCAAACTAACTGAATTTAATTTCAAACTAACTGAATTTAATTTCAAACTAACTGAATTTAATTTCAAACTAACTGAATTTAATTTCAAACTAACTGAATTTAATTTCAAACTAACTGAATTTAATTTCAAACTAACTGAATTTAATTTCAAACTAACTGAATTTAATTTCAAACTAACTGAATTTAATTTCAAACTAACTGAATTTAATTTCAAACTAACTGAATTTAATTTCAAACTAACTGAATTTAATTTCAAACTAACTGAATTTAATTTCAAACTAACTGAATTTAATTTCAAACTAACTGAATTTAATTTCAAACTAACTGAATTTAATTTCAAACTAACTGAATTTAATTTCAAACTAACTGAATTTAATTTCAAACTAACTGAATTTAATTTCAAACTAACTGAATTTAATTTCAAACTAACTGAATTTAATTTCAAACTAACTGAATTTAATTTCAAACTAACTGAATTTAATTTCAAACTAACTGAATTTAATTTCAAACTAACTGAATTTAATTTCAAACTAACTGAATTTAATTTCAAACTAACTGAATTTAATTTCAAACTAACTGAATTTAATTTCAAACTAACTGAATTTAATTTCAAACTAACTGAATTTAATTTCAAACTAACTGAATTTAATTTCAAACTAACTGAATTTAATTTCAAACTAACTGAATTTAATTTCAAACTAACTGAATTTAATTTCAAACTAACTGAATTTAATTTCAAACTAACTGAATTTAATTTCAAACTAACTGAATTTAATTTCAAACTAACTGAATTTAATTTCAAACTAACTGAATTTAATTTCAAACTAACTGAATTTAATTTCAAACTAACTGAATTTAATTTCAAACTAACTGAATTTAATTTCAAACTAACTGAATTTAATTTCAAACTAACTGAATTTAATTTCAAACTAACTGAATTTAATTTCAAACTAACTGAATTTAATTTCAAACTAACTGAATTTAATTTCAAACTAACTGAATTTAATTTCAAACTAACTGAATTTAATTTCAAACTAACTGAATTTAATTTCAAACTAACTGAATTTAATTTCAAACTAACTGAATTTAATTTCAAACTAACTGAATTTAATTTCAAACTAACTGAATTTAATTTCAAACTAACTGAATTTAATTTCAAACTAACTGAATTTAATTTCAAACTAACTGAATTTAATTTCAAACTAACTGAATTTAATTTCAAACTAACTGAATTTAATTTCAAACTAACTGAATTTAATTTCAAACTAACTGAATTTAATTTCAAACTAACTGAATTTAATTTCAAACTAACTGAATTTAATTTCAAACTAACTGAATTTAATTTCAAACTAACTGAATTTAATTTCAAACTAACTGAATTTAATTTCAAACTAACTGAATTTAATTTCAAACTAACTGAATTTAATTTCAAACTAACTGAATTTAATTTCAAACTAACTGAATTTAATTTCAAACTAACTGAATTTAATTTCAAACTAACTGAATTTAATTTCAAACTAACTGAATTTAATTTCAAACTAACTGAATTTAATTTCAAACTAACTGAATTTAATTTCAAACTAACTGAATTTAATTTCAAACTAACTGAATTTAATTTCAAACTAACTGAATTTAATTTCAAACTAACTGAATTTAATTTCAAACTAACTGAATTTAATTTCAAACTAACTGAATTTAATTTCAAACTAACTGAATTTAATTTCAAACTAACTGAATTTAATTTCAAACTAACTGAATTTAATTTCAAACTAACTGAATTTAATTTCAAACTAACTGAATTTAATTTCAAACTAACTGAATTTAATTTCAAACTAACTGAATTTAATTTCAAACTAACTGAATTTAATTTCAAACTAACTGAATTTAATTTCAAACTAACTGAATTTAATTTCAAACTAACTGAATTTAATTTCAAACTAACTGAATTTAATTTCAAACTAACTGAATTTAATTTCAAACTAACTGAATTTAATTTCAAACTAACTGAATTTAATTTCAAACTAACTGAATTTAATTTCAAACTAACTGAATTTAACATGTAACTAGCCCGCACTTTCGCTCGCTGAGTCACATACCTCTAGCATTTGCCGATTCGTGGAGGTCTCTTATCTCGTCCGCCATCTTTCTTTCTAGCTGCTGTAGATTCCTCTACCTGATCCCGGTCGATCCTCTAGCTTTCTTTCTCCTAGCTAAATTTCCTTTGTGGTGGTTGACTGGGTGATCGTAGCTCCGACTGATCTCCCCTTCTAGCTTCTTTCTAGCACAACACCAACAAAACTTTACACCACACTTTTCTCACAAGCACTCGCGATCGCGAAGAACTAACGGGACTTCTAACAAATAACAAAGCCAAACTATTCCTCTCAAACCAGCGCGCAGTGGAAGCGTGCTGGGCCCATAACCTGTTGGAATAAAAACAGGAGAGGAAGGGCTTGGCTTTAATGATAAACTCACCGGTTTATATTATAAAAGAAATAAACTAATTTATTCTATATATATATAATATGTTTGTACACTGAGGAAGGCCTTGGTACATCCGACCGTGTCGGGATCCGTGGCTCGAGTGCAGTAGCGGGAGAAACCGATCTCACCGCGCCGCCGCTTGCGTCGCTTCCTCCGGGGTCCTCCCCACTCCTCGTTACTCAGTTGGTAACGATAGAGAGAGAGAGAGAGAGAGAGAGAGACTATCACGTCTTATTTCCAACATTCTATCTTACAAAAAAAAACGTTAAGCTGGATTATAGAACGAATATCACATTGGAGCAAACAGATTTTCTTCTCGAGACATATTTAACAACAATTCCGATTAGATAAAAAAATATATTATTTTCAGTGTAACAAGAGAGAGAAGAGGTTGGAGGTATAATAGGTGGAAAAAATTCGTACCTACCTACCACATAGACTAACTCCTCCTTTTTTCCTTTTCATATACCGAAAAACGACTAGATCAAATTTAACCAAATATTTTACGTCATCTAGACACAACGCAAATTACGCCACACATATTCCACCAATTTTTTTAATTTTACTTTTATTCGCGTTCCTATTCACCTATACCACCTTGTATTTCACGTCGGTTATGAACTACCGACTCTTATGACTATATCATACTCTATCTACAACGGGGTGAATTTATCTTCTAATATTAAATTTTAGTTGTAAAGAACAATTGAAAGGTGCTTCCAAGTTTCTAACTTGAATGTAAGTTGATTCGCATAAACGATAAAAATGGCTCAGTTGATGATCGTAGAGCGAGATACTTCGAAGTAGAAAATCGGAGGTTCGAATCTCGGAATACAAATTATGTTTTTATTTTTTTATTAATCCAAATTTTACAAGTTCAAAAATACTATATTTAATTTTACTCAAGACATTAATTTGAGTTTGTATACACTTTATACAAACGGTTAATTAACACTCTTTCAAGTTTAGGATTGTCTCGTTGGACACGTTGATATGAACTTTCCTCAAACTTTTACTTTATACAATGTTTAGGTAAACATAAATTTTTTAGACTGGTGCAAATATCTTGATTTGGTCAAAAGGAACGGAAGAAATAAGAATTTTTAGCGATATTTCGGTCTTAAATTACTTGTATAACTTATAACCGAATTAAGATAATTGAACTTCTTTTTTTAAATTGAATCTATACTTACTCTCAGATTTTTTTTCTATTAATGCGGATATAAACATTTTCTACCCATTTCTAATAAAAATCCAGTCCATCTTATAGTTAATACATTATGAATAGCTACTAGGGTTAGAGTGTATAAATCGTTACATATTACCTATAAAAAAATATTTATTTACAACGTTGTTCGTCTATCGGTGCAGTGAAATGTAAAAAACACCTCTCCTTTTATCAAAACGCCATATCGTTTGATAAGACGCGCGTATGTATATCGGGGGCTCGGAGAAGAATATACATCACTTGATGATTTATCGATCAAACGAAAGCATACTTTTAGTTATATGATGATTTCAATGATCAAAATTCCTCGGATAATCGAATTTTGCGTGATGATTCAGGCGCAAACAAACTTATTTCAATAGTTTTTCATGTAAGTTCCTGCATACCATATTATTTGTCTCTGTGCGTGTGAGCAAATTTTTTTTTCTGTTCAAAAGTTATGGAAGAAATAAGAATTTTCGAAAATTTTAGCTAATTCTTATTTCTCCCATAACTTTTGACCATATTAAAATATTTGAGCTTCCTTTTTTTAAAACGTATTTACTCGATCTCAGATTTCTTTTAAAATTTAGTTTATACGTACATCTTTAATTGTTTCTGAGTTATAAGCATTCAAACTCAACGGTTTTTTCGGCGAGATTTTTCATTATTTGCTTATATCTATCGTAAAAATGGCCATTGGACACTAAAACTCGGGGTTTCTGCTTGATTTTATAGTAGAAATTATATTCTGGAGTTTGGTAAGGATCCGTTTTCCAGAGGGTGTGACCTCTCCTTGTTATATGAAACACATATTTTTTTCAATGTACATTTCATCACTGGGTTGTTTTTATAATACATTGGTGTTTACATCGTTGTTCATGTTATTATTATTATAATGCATCAAGACATACCAAGATTATTCGAAACAATACATTTATAATATAACAGTAATATAATTATAGATTAATAGACCATTCGATCGGTGTTGCCGTTGACTGGAATGGGATATATTTGGGTGTCAATCTTCCACATTGTGTTGTATAGGCTTGTATCTATCCGTGTAATGCAAGTCTAAAATTTTAATGACGTTTTTCTCACAGTAGTCGTCCTGAGTGAAAGCGTCGAGACCTGACGGTTTGTAGCATTTTTTCTCGTATATAACGCACTCGCAATAATTCTTATCGTCCGGATGTTCTCCTGGTTTCGGTGTTAGGCACGCACCATCATGGTAGTTATATTTGAGTTTGCATATTTCAACGCACTCTGTTTGAAGATTACAACCGTCCGGCTTATCATTGGCGGGGTCTCCAACTGCGCGATCGTTCGTAACCGCGAAAACGATCGAAACAAACAAACCAGAAAAAAAAGATACTTTAAGTTAAAATCGGTATATTTTGCAATATATATATATATGTCTATAGGCTACTGCTGTTTCTTTTCTAATTACCCAGAGAGATCGGCTCGGTAAGTCAATCGAATTCCCTAATTACCAATTCTCGAATTTCGATTTTCTATTTTTCGGAAAAGATATTGCCGCGAACCGTATATCCCGTACTCGAGTAATTAATTTATTTTCACTTTTATTTTTTCTTTAATTTACCAATCATTTTCACACATTCTTTACGACATTCTTTTCTCTTTCAATTTTCAAAAACATTAATGGGATGTGAACCCCAGAAAACAAAAAAATTATTTATATTTATTAAACGAGAAATTCAATTTATCGAAATAAACGTTCTGTAACGGTGTTGTGTTTCTTTTGGAGATAACCCGTGAATTTTTTCTAATTTTTTTATTGATAAGTCAACGTAATTTTTGGGCAACCGTGAATCATTGCTTTACAGCTATATATTACCGACAAAATATAGTTATGTACGTATAATTAATTAATTAAAAATTATTTCGTAAAAAGTCGCTCTGTTCCTCTATTTTATTTGGTTTGAACAGTATCTGTAATTTTTTTTCAGATTTTTTTTTTCCCTATAATTTTCCCTATAATTAGGTTTTAGAATTTTTGAGATTTTCTAGGTAGATCTCTGTAATTTAGGTATCACATCCCCGTATGGATTTATCGGTGTTCTCGAACTGAAATATCGTTTTTAATTAGTAACAATACATTTAGTGATATTAAGCCGTCGTTTAAATTAATCAATCTTACTCGGACACTCTACAGCAACCATATCGCACGAAGGGTAAAATGGAACCTTCTCTAATTCCAAATAAAAATTTCGCTGGAAAAAAACACCGATAAATTAATAACAAAAATTTTACAATTATTGTTGAAAAATCTAATGTAATTCGAAAATATTTAAAATAGGAAAATTTGTCTATATGGAAACGTGGAATTGACGTATTTGGAATCCATTATAATTCAAATTGAAAACAAAATGGAGGCGCTAACGGGGAGGTGACACAAACGTAATATTCATCACTTTGTTTCAAATTGCAATTAATCATGATGAATATCAATCAATTACGATATATAATATATATTTTTTAAGCAATCGAATTAACGTAACTGTAAATTAAATGAAAACTCGAAAGGAGTGATATAAATTAGGGGAGACCGGGGCTAAAATTAACAGGGGTAAATATTAACATTGAATTCTTAGTGATGCGAAGAGTTCTATACACTTCATAGATGACTCTAGACTTAAAGTTTATTGCCCTTTAACATGTAAACACCTTGAGTAGATCGCAGGACGTCGAGCCGATAAGATATAGGAGACAGCGATATTTTGATCAGGTAATGGAAAAATTTTTCACTCAAAAATGTTTATTCTCAATTACATATCATATAATTAACAAAATTAAAATTACCATACCCCATTCTACTTGAAATAAGCTATTTAATCGCACATTTTTTTTTATTTTTTTTTATTTCTTTTTATTTTTTTTAACGATTTAAAAAAAAAAATTTGTCGGGGTAAATATTAACAAATTTTCGGGGCAAGTATTAACACTGTTAATACTAATTAATTTATATTTAATTTTATTAATTTGAACTTTGCTATAATTTTTGTGTTTATACATGTATTATTTAATAGTGCAAATGTTTATTAGCTTTAATTAATTTGTAAGACGAAGACCTGCGTTATTTTTGTGTTAAAGAAATAATTTGTTAACAATTTTTTTATTTGTATATCACTTGTTATTCGTATATTCAGTAAAAAATATATTTTTTTGTTTACATTTGTTAAATGTGTACATTTATTATGAAACTAAGTCTTTACAATAAAAAAATGAGATGTTAATATTTACCCCGCATGCGGGGCAAAAATTAACAGACAACGATTTTTAGTAAATCCTCTCGTAAAAAAAAGATATTTATAATTTCCGAAAAATTCCTGTGACATGACTTCGCTGAATAGGCAAAGAAAAAAGTAACAATACTTAGTATAGCAAACTAATTCTTTAATTAATTAGGAGAACGATTTTTTCAAAAAATGTTAATTTTAGCCCCGGTCTTCCCTACGTCAGATCAATCAGTATATCCTCTTTGTTTTTCATGCTTATTTCAAGTAAAATGAAAAAATCAATTGACTTTCAGACATCTCTCAGTATCACTAACGGGATGTAAACCCCTAGTAACAGAAACAATATTTAGTTATTTTTTTTAAGGAACAGTCTGCCTTATCTTTTTTTTTAATTTTTTAACAACTAAATCAACGAGATTTTCGAAATCTTTGTAACGGTATTCAAATTGCTCTCCACGTTTTTTCTTTTTTTAAATATTTGATACAAGTACAAATTTTTACTAAATTTGGGTATCGCATATCCCCTTGAAAATGAAAATAAACGTTACGTAAAATTAGAAAATAAACTTACGAGCTGTAGCCACGAGGACTAACGCAAGAAGGAAGAACAACATTCGGTCGGTTTATATTATAATTATTGAAAAATATTCGATCGACCGAACTACGAGCGACGTGCAATGAAATCTTCGTTCGCGCGTATATAAACCGAGCGCGCAGGAAAATAAAACGCGGAACGAGTAATTGAAAAAAAAAATCAATAATCGACCGGCCTACCAAAGTGTCGATAAAATATTATCTATACGATTAGCGCGCGCGTATTCAAATTCGCATTATTTACACACGCGTATGGACCAAAGCTCTGAGATTTTAATTGCGTCTTCATTAAAAAAAAAACCGTATATATATGTTTATTTTTTTCATTTTATTTAATGTCACTCTTTTTATGCCACCAATTTGGTGGTAATCAGCGACGGAGGTCATACGGTATGTCTTTGTTAAGAAAGCATTTGTTGAAAAATATATATATATTTTATATGGTAAAGTGATTTGGTAGTTCGTTCAGAGTTATTAATATTCTTCTGTATGATTTTGAAGCGATTGTATTTATATATATTTATTCATAACATGTGGAATAATAAACAAAAGTGTTGGTAAGTGATGTAATCGCAGAATTAAAAATTTAAGATTGATAAGCAATAACGATACAGCTTATATATTGTCTTTAGCATTAAAATATGTATAAGCCCTTATGCATTTCGAATTATGACATGTTATTCAAAAGTGAGAAGGCAAACCAACGCCTGGTGCAAGTATTATTTTATTTAAAAACAATAAAAGTAGAGAGATTTCTGTTTTATTAGATTTGAAATGAATATTGTGATAATACTATTGTTTATGTCTAGGGGCAAATACTACAACCCGTGTTATTTCGAGGTCCTCGATTCTACTCTAGTGTTTCCGAAGCATTTTGACCTGCTGATCCGAATTTTTTGGGTAGAAAGTCTGAAAATGGCGCCTTTAATTGTTATTAACAATTTTTATAAACAAATTGCAAAAATGGGTTTTTCGCCAAAAAAAATGCTATCATATTCTTTGAGTTATTTTGAATAAAAAAGATTCCTACTAATTTTACGCTAAAGTGCAGTCCAAAGCCGCAAAACATTCGCAAAGTTTAAAAAAACGTGCCCGGCACCGAACTCTGTTGCGGGAACCCGTGAGCGCGCGCGCAAATAGTGCTTATTGCAGTGCTCATAAAGTAATTAACTTATTGCAGATATCATCTTGCGCCTATGTAAAGTTAAAATATATATTCTAATCCTTAATTTGAGCCGAATTACGTTAAGATTAATGCAGTATACGTTGAGCTGTACATCGTCAAATTTGTGAAAATTCACGTTTTTTTTAACTTTGCGAATTTTTTGCGGCTTTGGACTGCACTTTAGCGTAAAATTAGTAGAAATCTTTTTTATTCAAAATAACTCAAAGAATATGATAGCATTTTTTTTTGGCGAAAAACCCATTTTTGCAATTTGTTTATAAAAATTGTTAATAACAATTAAAGGCGCCATTTCCAGACTTTCTATACCCAAAAAATTCGGATTCAGCAGGTCAAAATGCTTCGGAAACACTAGGGTAGAATCGAGGACCTCGAAATAATACGGGCATATGAATTGCCCCTAGACTATAAGTCACGGCAGGACAAAAAATTATAATATAAATTTTGTGTAGTATACATTTCTGAATAAATATACTATATTTTTTTTCAACAAAATACTTGTCGATTCCATTTTGATTTCAATACTTTCTATTGCAGTAAGATTTTATAAAGTAAGATAACAATTGCAAAAATGTGATTGGAATTACACCATATATACTTGCAAATTTTTACACCATCGTAGAACATAAGATTGGTTAGAATAAAATAAACAAAGAAAGTATGCCAAATAATGTAGGGCACTTTTCTAAAAAAAAGTGTTAATTTTCATCTGAAATACTTGTCGATTTCATTTTTATTTCCATACTTTCCGTTGCAGTAACTTTTTATAAAATTTCTGTAATATAAATTTTTAATGATAATTAAGTTTATGATATGGAACAAAATACTTGCCAATTTCATTTTGATTTTAGTTACACTTTATATTGCAGAAATTTTGTAAAAATAATAGATCCAGTTATTTGTTAATTTAAAAAAATTTGAAGTTATTTTTAAGTTGTGCGTCATATTAAAGATATTAGTCGATCAGATGACAATTATTGCAAAAATATAATTGGAATTGCACCCTTCTTACCGAGAAACTTTTGCACCTTCGTTTTTTGTTATTTAACGATTGGATTTATGTATTATAATAACATTAATTATAGAATCAAATAAACAAATGTAAGTAAGGTAAATAATGTAGGGTAAAAATATTATTTTTACACTATATTTGCGAATGTTAACACCTTCTTGAAAGCTGTTTTCTAAAGTACTCTCTAACAAATACTCTAAAATACAGAAAGTTAACGTTATACATCCAATAATGAACAAACAAATTATTAATGTGAAAGTCTAAAATAATAATATAAAATAATCTTAAGAAATGTTAATTATTTCCGTAATGATTTCTGTATTTTTTCCAATTGCACTAACTCGTTTTAATACAATTGTTAATTAACAAAATAATATAAACTGATAGTTTTACGAATAAACAGGAACAATAAATTAATATTTTCAAAAAAAAAGAAGATATTACTTCACAGAACAAAAAAGAAAATTAAGAATGAAAAGTAATAAATGTATTGATAATAATTTAAAATTGTTAAAGTTTATTACAGTTATATCCGTAAATCGAGTGCGTAGAGTAATATACCGTAAGTAAGTAAAAAAAAGAGAAGAAGAAGAGAAATAAGTAAGGATATACCTATATATGGGTAAAGAGTTACATATCTATATAAGAGAATATTAAATTCTGGGCGATGTTGGATCGAGCGCGTCATCCGACCGCCAAGAAGAAAGTAATCGGGCGACGCCTGCGGTGATGTCGACATCACTTATATATAGTACACCTCGATAAGTGCGACGAGTGATAGTACACCTCTATATATATATATATAGACATCCCTCCGAGTGAACGATAGGGATCGCGGTATATATCAGCCTGTCGGATCGGTTCACGCGAACTGGTTTATGGATCCTATGAAAAAGGGGAAGAAGAATTTTCGTCGAACCTCTCTCTTTTCTTCACGTGCGTATGTATAGGTAATATGTATATATATATACGAGACGTGTGCAAAACAGAATAATACGACAGATATACTTTTATCGCTCCTCGTAATATAACGATCCGTCGAATACTTAATTTTTACTATGCGCCCTCTTTTCTTTTTTACGGGTCAACTCCTCGATTCCGCGAATTATTTCGTTATCCTATCCATACATATATATATATATATATATATATATATATATATATATATTCGTTCGAAATACTTTTTAATACTTTCTCATTTAATATTCTTACCGCGAGTGACGCTGCAGATTTCCCATATATTTTTATACTCTCGATGGATTTTATGTATATATATACACGGCGTATATACAGAACGACGAGCGTCTAATCACTGCTTTTCATTCATTTGATGTATATATACTATTAGATAATTAGATATATATTTTAGGTATTTAATTAAAACAGATAATTTACAAAAGTAAATTTTACAGAATTGATCAATCATTTTTTTATTATATAATTAGAAGTTTTATATATAATTCTAAGAAAATGTCATTTCATTTGTTTTGTCGATTAGCTACACGATAAAACGTCACAAATTTACGGAATATATTCGTATTTATCCACGCGTCACGGTGCTTGATCAAATATACATATATATATAGGTATGCAAGCTAATAGAAAGTACATTTTTCACAATAAAAAATTATTTGTCTTATCGTCGAGCTTAATTAACAAATATATAATTATAATTATATATCAATTTTTGAGTCTACGTTACGAAGAAAGGTCCGATCTGGTGCGATAAAGAAGCATTACTAAAGTTCAATAGAGAAGTTTATCGATGAATATATGTAATATACCTTATATGCAATTAAAAACCATCTGTTAAAAAAAGCAAAGATTACTTATTTTCTCATTTTTTATTTTTGGATTATAATTTACTGTATGATATTCGAGTACTAAAATAAATGTCATATGTTTCAATTATTGTATGCTGCAACTGATTAATAAACGAAAAACCGATGTGATTTAATCGGTTCAAATCTACGTTTGACAGCACGGTTAAGCGAAAAACATATCTTTCGCTCGACGTAATTTTAGAGTAAGGTCTATAGATTTTTTTTCGACTTAAAAAATGACAATAAAGTGCAGTCTTGAAAACATTTTGGACTAGTCTAGAATTCTTCCTAGAGTTTCAAATATCAAGAAAATAATCTTGGAAAGAAGTATCGATGTTATCCCAGAGTATATTGTTGTTTTTTTTTATTATTCGGGAGAGTCGAAAAAGTTAAAGGGAAAATATAATGTAAAATGGAATTGCACCTTCTTCGCTAAGAGGCATACATGAAAAATCATAATATTTAAGAGAAACGATATTTATAGAGATGCGTTACTTACAAGGAGAGTACACACCCTTTGAGAAACGAATCGTTACCGAACCTCTAGGATATAATTTCTACTATAAAAATATGAAGAAAGCCAGGGTTTTAGATTCTTATGATAGATATAAGCAAATAATGAAAAATCTTGCTGAAAAAACCATTGACTTTGATCGTTTATAACTCGAAAACAAATAAAGATGTACATTCAAACCAAATTTTATAAGAAAACTGAGATCGCGTAGATACGTTTTAAATAATAGAAGCTCAAATATCTTAATTTGGTTAAATGTTATGACTGAAATTGGTGGTTTATATTTTTCTTTTATTTGTAAGAATCTATGCTAGCCATGTAGGCCAATATGTATGTTATATGTTCGATTTATTTTTTTGTTTGTGGACTATATACTCCCCGTAGATACAATTTAAATAAATAAATAAATAAAAATTAAATCGAAAAACTGTACATGACGAAATTTCCAAAAAATCTTCGTAATCGTGTTTCCTAAATTCGAAAAAACTTTTTTCAAGCACACTTTTCGGGCTTTAGGTTTCTTCGTCTGTAGCACATATAATGTGTGGAACAAAATTTGAACGTGAAATAAAAGGCTTGTGATACACTTTCTCTTAAATTTGAAGCTTAAAATAAAAAAAATTGTAAAATAATCGTTTTTTATAAGCTTATATGTTTATGCAACAATTATTATATTAAACAAATGATTTTTGAACTCATCTTTTTCTATTCAAATAGCTTTTAATGTAATAATTTAATAATTTCATTATTTATCATCAGATCCTATAAATTATATACAAATTGAATGATATGATATATAATGGATCGAAAATATCTAACAATAATAAAATTATAAATAATTTTAAAGTAGGATGATTAGATTGTTGTGATCAATGATAAATTTGTATTTTGGAGCAATTGCTCAAATTGAAAAAGATAATTAATAATCAATTCTTTCGTCGGCTGCTATAAATTTCAGTTACAATTCCAATTATGTCAAAATTAAACCCTTATTCTCAAGTATCTATATATAAAAAATTGTATTCTATTTATATAGTAATTTTTATTTATATATTTGGAAATAAATGTTTAATCATTACTGAAATAATTGGAATTGTAATTGAAAAAATTAGTTTATAAAAATTAATATTTTACACCGAAATGAAAAAAACCTTTTTTTGTCCAAAAACCACGATATTACACTTCAAATTGTATTTCTAGAAACTAGTTCTTTATTTTTAATGAAATAAATTTTGATTTACTTTATATAGCAATATGCTTTCAAAACTAAAATGGAAAAAGGTTCTTTTGAATTTAATTTTTATTACGATTATATAAGTGATATATAAACTTCTTTAAAGAAAATGCATATTTCGATTTTTGATATTAAACTTCAAAAAAGAGTGACATAAACCTTATGTTCCATATTCAAATTTCGTTTTACATATTATATATAAACTATAGATGAAGAAAATTGAGGTTCGTAAGGTGTGCCTGAAAAATTTTTTTTTCGATTTTAGGAAACGCGATTTGGAAGATTTTTTGTGGATTATCTGATGTATGGCTTAAACGCGCGATACAAAGTTAGAAGCGTGCAGGTGGAAAGAAAGGAGAGGTCGATGCGAATGTGCCGGTAGTGGACAAGTGTGCATGCCAGCTCTTCGGCCCGAATGTATGTACAGTGAGCCCACGGGCAGAAATCGATCCGCGGCATCTCTTCGTCTCCCCAAGATCGTCAAGAGTGAGGAGGTGTCGAGACTCGAGAGTGCTTTCTACATTCAGGTCGTCGGTGGGAGAGCCGCTTTTCGCGAATCCGTGTTGCAATGTGTTCAACACATAATTTTTATTTCAAAAACCTATATAATCCGTATTCCCTGTCTTTTCTAACAACTATACGTTAAATATACATTAATGGATAGATCGCCGCGTATAAAAAAATAAAATTTGGATCACCCGAACTTTCACCAAAACTTTTTTCTCGAACATTTTTTTCGTTTACGCGATGGGAATAAAAGAGCGCGCATTTCTATGTGTGAACCAATAAGTTGTTTGGTAAATGTAAATAGATAAATCAAATAAAATACATTCGTTGAAATAAATATATTCGACCGACGACGTATATATATACATTTTCTTTCGGATGAGTTTGTTAAAATATTATATGTACACTAGCTTATATTATATACATTTCGCGTATATTTCGACGCGCATTGATAATAGACATAACTCAGATAAACGTTTTAATTGTTGGTTAACTTTCATTCTTTATAATTAATATCGAATAATCGAACGGACATTGTTGTTAGTGTAAATATTAACAAAATAGTTGTTATAGTCCAATCGTTTTCCGCGGAAGTTCTTGCGATGAAAAACCGCTGTTCTACCTATATATATATTTCTTTCGATTTGACCTATTTTCCTTTTTTCTTTTTTTCTTCAGTGTGGGGAAACTTTATAGATATATCGTGTACTTATCAAATACCGACGGCTTTAGCGACATTAGCGACAGCTGAGGACAAACATTACGTATATACGTATAAACACTACTAGAATTTGATTAATTACTATATATGGACAAAACATGTAAATACCAGTTTTCATTTGTCTTCTCAGGGACTACGCCAAACTGATCTGTTTTACCGATATTTTTAAAAAATCGCAGGTTCTCAGTTTTCTCGCAAATCGACTGATTTTTCTTAATTTTTGAAAGATCAAGGAGGGGGGACAACTGATTAAAAATCTTAAAATTAAAATTAAAATTAATATCAGCACTGAAAAATCGGTACTAAAAATTAAATTGTAGAACTAGAAACATGCATTTAAAATTACCAATTATTAAAAAATCTATTAGTTATAAAAGTTCTAAATATAATGCTATTAAATATTATAACATGTTGTCACCTGATCTCAAAATATTGAATAATAGTAAAAATTGTATTAAATCTGAAATAAGTTGTTATACTTAAGAAATAATTTAAATTGTTTTATTTCATAGATGTATATGGTAATGATATAATAACACATAATTTTAATAAAAAAAAACAATGAAATTAATTAGAGATAAATATTAATTAGTTTTAAGAATTAGTTTTAAGAAGTGTTTTTAAATCCAGACCTATATGTACAGATACTACTGTATTGTATCTCTATACGATGTATTAAATGTATATTTAGATTTTAACTGCATATTGTAATTCTGATAAATAAATAAATAAATAAATTGCAAAGAGTAAAAGTTAAGTGTGTTATAATTAAAAAAAGCTTAATAATGCAGAAATATTCGGATATTTTAATTCTTTTTTAATTTTAAGATGTTTAATCAGCTGCACTTTTTCACATTTTCAATTAATTGCCAAAATTTCATAGGAATCAGTTGATTCATTTGCGAGAAAACTGTAGACCTGCGATATTTTAAAAATATCGGTAAAACAGATCAGTTTGGCATACTCCTATCGGGGGCTCTACGTAACGTTAGGCTAGCTCTAATTATTTTCCAATCAGCCGTAACTCAGCTGTATCGTGTTGTTTATATCAATATCCTACATACATTCAGGTTATAAACTAAATTAAAGTTTGTTGCAACTGTTTTTTTTATATTTAACCTAAATTTAACATATTGACACGGACAATAAAAATGGGTCAATTGTTACTTGAAAGTTTACAGAAGGTCGGAGGTTCTTATCCGAAGAATAATTTTTGTAAATAAAAAATAAATTAAATGTCGTAATGAAATTTTCAGTATTAAAAGGTAAATAATATTTACGGTACACTGAGAAAAGTAATTATTTGCTTCAAAGAAATGGCGTAATTGTCATTGTTTTAATATCTTTGCTTTGTGGCAAACGTCAATTTCTTAACTAAGAAATATTCTAAAATAATAAAGTAATACAAAAAAACCTATTATGTTCTCTACTAATAGATATAAATTTTACACTAATTTATAAAGTTAAGATTATTATTAACGAAGGAATATAATTATATATAACACTGAATACATTCGTTTAGTCAAATTGCTAAATATTTTATTTACAAGTTAATATATGAGAGTTAGGTAGACATACTTATATCATTAATGCATAAAATTTACTATCAAATTCAAAAATTCGTCGAGTCCCTCTAGCGGCGCGTGAAAAGATTATCCTTACGATGCATTATAATTATATTAATAATAATATTTTATGTGTATTACGTACTAATATAAAAAAACGTCTTAATTAAGACAAAATCATATTATAATTGTTTATCACCAAAAATACAAGTCACTCTAATCCAGATTTCTTAACAATTAAGAAACAGTATTCGACTCAAATAATCCCTTTCCTCAGTAATAAAAACTTGTAGGAAAATCGTGTATTCGGGTGATCAGCCACGATTTCGCCAATGCGTCACAGTAATATTAACGACCATCCAAGTAAAAAAAAGTGATATTGATGAATAAAAAAAAACGTTCACAGTGTATAATATATAAACAACACTAAGATAATTGTATAAAATTGGAAAAAAGAAAGGAAAATGTCAATAAAGAGCGGAACATTTGCAACCTGAATCCTGTTTCACGCGCTGCGATATACCATCATATATATGTAATGGTACACGTAAAGTGCACTTTTACACGGTACACTATACCCTTAGCTATATATTGATTAAGATACGCCCTAGTATAAATTACGGTAGGAATGAGGTACAAGTGTGTAACGTCTTTTTAAATGGTAAATTATACCGAATTGATTGAGTCGTATATACCGACAAAACTATATATATATACATACCTATCATATATAATTTGTTATAGTTAGAGAATATGACTTGAAGAAGAAAAAAAATCATTTTTAGAAAATTTATAATTGCAAGGAAAACTTTTATTTAATATTAATTATAATACACAAATTAAATTATTTTTACAGATATGTGTAAATTTAATCTTGATTAATTTATTCTTTATAATTATTTTTAATATAATCATATTTAATTTAAGTAAGTGTTAATACATGTTAATTACAAAAACTGATTGATTCACTGAACTATATGAACGTTTCGTATTTTGTAATGAAATATTAAGTAGGTCATCATTTTTCTGACAACTAAAACTATATTTTATTTCATTATCTCCGCTTGAAAATATAGTTGTATCCATATTGCACTACATTTTATTGTTTTTTTCTGGTAATAGTTACTATATATTCTCTCGGTGTATATATATATATATATATATATATTTATATACATACCTATTCATCATCTTTTTGGATATAACCTCAATATTTCCATTATGGTCTCAAAAATATAGAAACATTTCCTAGTGTAGATCGAAGGATTTGTCAAACGTTTTGTTTAGCCGAAACTTATAACCAGTACCTAATTATATATAATTCATGTCTGCGACAGATATTCACTTCTTTCATCTATACACTGAGAAAAACGATTGTTTCATTTAAAGAAACAATGAATTTCGTAGCGTAAAATTTTATTTCATTTGTACCAAATGTTGATTTCTTAATAGTTAAGAAATATTCCTATACTATCACATACTTTTTTTGGGAAAGAAAAGTATCCATTATCTTATACGAAGTATATAATTTGTTATAGTTAGAGAATATGACTTGAAGAAGAAAAAAATCATTTTTAGAAAATTTATAATTGCAAGGAAAACTTTTATTTAATATTAATTATAATACACAAATTAAATTATTTTTTACAGATATGTGTAAATTTAATCTTGATTAATTTATTCTTTATAATTATTTTTAATATAATCATATTTAATTTAAGTAAGTGTTAATACATGTTAATTACAAAAACTGATTGATTCACTGAACTATATGAACGTTTCGTATTTTGTAATGAAATATTAAGTAGGTCATCATTTTTTCTGACAACTAAAACTATATTTTATTTCATTATCTCCGCTTGAAAATATAGTTGTATCCATATTGCACTACATTTTATTGTTTTTTTCTGGTAATAGTTACTATATATTTCTCTCGGTGTATATATAAATATATATATATATATATATATATATATATATATATATATATATATACATTTTGAAATATTTGATGATCATTCGCGTATGTATAGATGATATCGTCTTTGTCGTTAACAAACTGCATTAGGTATATAGACCAAAAATATTGACTTTATAAACAGAAAAGAAAAACATTTTTTGCGACAAAGTGAATCCGCAAATATTTGACCGTACCTCCGTACAATAAAATCAAACTATATGCGTATCGAACAATGATACTTTTTCCTATCTCGACGTGTACGTGCAGCCAATATTGCATTTTCCATTCAAACGAGTATAATAATTATAGAAAATATAAGCTCGGTACGTAACGTTTAATCCATCCAAAAGTGTATACAAGTTCGATTTACCCGTTTGGCTCGAATTCAGTTGCGTTTTACAATTAACTATACATTTTATCATTGTGGGGTTTTCAAAATCATATTTTTTAAAGTAAACAGCCCCTGACCTTATCAACCCTTTCATACTTACATTTTTTTACATTTTTATTTATTATTTTATCATTTCACGATTGTTTTTAAATGTAGGTTTAATCGCTAATAAAATATTTTTTTCTTTACTATTAAACAATTTACTTTATACTGTTATTTATTTTATATCATGTAACGGGTTTTTAGATCCGTTGCTTTAGATTTAATAAATCGATTGTGCGCGGTGACAATGCACTCGCGAGCATGAGAGTGACCGGTAAAAAAATCTACAATAAATAGTGTTCGCGCACGAAATCTACGTGTCCGGGCGAATACTCGGTGCCGTGTCCCGCGTCTGGACAGGGTTCGTAGATTTCGGGAGAAAGGGATAACAGTCACAATCAGTTCTCGAACATAAATAGAAATAAGCTTTATTACTAACAAATAAAAATAAAATAAAAGAACAAACGCCCGTAGCGGGCAATCGCAGTAGCCGGGAATCGACGCGTGTAGGGAAGAGAGAGAGAGAGAGAGAGAGATGTCAGAACAAACACTTACAACTGCCGGTGCGACCGCCAACCTCCCTCCTTCAATGCGTATTCGCCGTGCACGCTTGTGCGGTTTTTAGTGGTGAAATAAGGTAGTGCACTTGCACTCAGGCACGCTATAACAACCCCAAGTGTCACGCCGAACGATCGTTTTTGTCTCTCGGAAAGCACACCACGGTATCTGTTCGCTCTAGCCGTCTTCTCTCGCTCGTAGACGGTAGGTCTCTCCTCGCCAAAATTACGCAGGCTATCGATAGGGATCTCTCTCTTTCTCTCTCTCTCTCTCTCTTACCTCTACACCTTCCCGTGCGCTCTCGCTCCTCGACGGCTGAACTGTAACAATACTTAGAATATTAGTACATATCAGCTGTTGTGAGAGAGAGACGAGTAACGATTTAATAATCGTTACAATCATTATATATATGGGCTATTTCACGTCAAGTGGTACGATGAAAATTTTAAATCGCTCCAAAATTTGAAAACAGGCTAGAAATATCTTTCAGTAGATAGAAAAAAATTTTTAGGTGTTAAAAATAATTTGCCTGAGAGTTATTCCACCATAAAAAATGGAAATTTTTCAATTTTTTAGAAAAATTTCTATTTTCAAAGCCATTTATCTCAAAATCTATTGATTTTTTTGAAAAAATATTAGAAACAACTTTTGTTCAAAATAATCTTTTAGACATTTCTTATTTTACTGGCCATGGTATGTAATATACTATTTAACACCTCAAATTTTTTTTCTATCTTCTGGAAGATATTTCCAGTCTATTCACAAAATTTGGAGTGATTTAAAATTTTCATCGTACCACTTGACGTGAAATAGCCCATATACATATTTATTTATTTATTTATTTAATAATTTACTTTTATAATTTTTTTAATTTAAAATTTTTCATTTATATGTATACATTACAATGTACATTGGTAATGACGGGGCTAACCTAGCTGAACATCAAGAATCGAATTATCATTTATAAGCATTCGAAAGAGTATATACGAGAAAACGTGCCTTTGTTTACAAATTCATATACATTTATATATATCTGTGACGCGAAATTTCAGACTACAATATACAATTGCGTCGGTTTCAATTGAATCAAATTTTTTTTACGAACCGAGTGCAGTTATATACGTTGTTATAATCATCATTTTTTTGCCAAAAGACATTTTAGTCTCAAATCTCGAACGATCTCTTTTTATCTCGGTTGATATAACGATAAATAAGATTATAAAACTATAAATCACGTAAGTGAAACATATTCATTATTTCTTTAAGGCATCCACTCGTTCGTCTTTCCGAATAAAACTTATAACTTTTAAATTAAATATTGTTTTTTTTTTAAATTAAAAACATAATAATCGGATATTTGAATGTATATACGATTAAATGAACCAACATAACGTATCGAAGTAATATACGAGTCGGCATAAAATAATTACAGCGAATATAAAGAAATCTGATGTATATAGCGTAATAATAATAGGTCGATGTGTATTTATAGCGTTTGAATAAATTATTATACACGTTTTCTCCTGATATAAATGTTAATTAACGTATAACAATTACAGTTCCAATGGAATTATGCAGTCGACGATGGATATTAATTCGATTCTACGTTCCCCACCGGCACCACCCCATATTTTGGTCAATCCTCCGCTTATTCAACGTACAATTACAATGTGGATTATATCCAGCCCGAATAATAACCCTCCATATATATATATATTCTCTTTTAAGTATAATAAAGTAATACGAAAATATGTGTCTACCTAGTACATTATACATAAAATTATAATCATAACGTGTAAATAATGTATTGATAGAATAATATTACGTTGACATTAGAATCATTACACAAAACATTTATCAGAATAATTTTCGAAGAGAATTAGAGTAATGACATCACTCTAAGCATTAAATAGCCTTTCGTTCTTAAGAAGCCTTGGTTGAAATTGAAAAAAAGTTCTTCGTTTTTAAAAATTAATCATTTTTTTATAACAATTGAAAACATTTCTTAATTTTTTAAAGCAAATTATATTATTAATAACTTTTTTTTAAAAACTTTTTGGTCATTTTATATGTCACATAACTCTTTTAATTAATAAAGGAGCTATGTTACTCCGATTTTCTTCATAAGGGATTTACTGCAGGATATCTTCATCGGAACACATCATCGAATAGGCTGAAATTTTAACAGTAATTTTTAAATATGATTATAATCCACACAGAATGGAATAGAATTTCAATAAAAGTATAAATATTTATTAAAAAAAAATGATTCAGATTTATTAAACAATATTTTACTTTTTTTTTTAATAAATTGGTAAGTATAATTTTTTTATTACAATGTAACACAGTCTGTTCCATTTAAGTGGATTAAAAGCTTATTTAAAAGTTGCTGTTAACATTTCAGACTATTGGATAAAGTGGTTCAATGTAGATATCCTGCGGTAAATCCATTGTGGACAAAAAAAATCAGAGTACGGAGTCTCATAATTAATCAAAATAGTTAAGTGACACATTAATTGGCTAAAAAATTTAAAGTGAAAGTTAATAATAATATTTGTTTAAAAAATTAAATTTGTTTTCAATTGTAATAAAGATAATTATTAATTGATAAAAGTGCGTATACTTTATCAATTTTAACTTAGGCTTGTCACTTTAAGACAGTACCAAAATCAAATACAGCCTCAAAAGTCACAGAACAATAGTTATAATTAAAAAAGAACGATAATTTACGCAAATTAAGGATAACAATTCCCTTTCTTTATTGAGAATATATTTCAGTTCAAAATTTAAAGCAAAAACATCGATTGGTTTTCGAGAAATCCCTTAATTTCGTAAAATTATTGAGGTTATACCCGAGTCTAAGTAAAAGGCATGTCAAGGTATTTGGTAAGGGATTTCTCGAAAACTTGTTAAATTCGCCTAGACTTACGTAAATTACCTTCCTTTTTTAATTATAACTAATTCTATTTGATTCTCGAAGTCGGTGAGGTAGGAAGGATAAAACTTGGCTTTAATTCCATTTTGTAATACTCCTATATCAAGACTTAAAGGGCAAATTTTTAGTTTCCAACAGTAAAACAAGAAATAAAAATCTAAATAATTATCAAAAATAAAGAAACTATTGAAACTTAACACACTAAAACTAAGCCAAAATAATCTAAAAAATAAAATTAAGGAGTACATAAGAAAAATTGATAATTTTATATAATTTTTGTTATTTTGTTAATTTATCAACATCTCTATTTTATTATAAATCGAAATTAAAAAAAAATATTTTTAATACACACATACACTATAAAATCGTTTTTAGTTTTAAGTTAGTTTATTACGTCAGTCTACCAGACGTATTTATCAGGTAATATCGTACCTCTATAGAATGTTTATATTATAATAATATATAATTTTAGCACAATTAAAATTAAAATTATTATAAATCATTAAGATCTAAGTACTCGTATATCTTTGAGTTACTTTACATTTTGTATTTTTAATATACCATTTTTTTTCTTTTCTAATTCTAAATTCTAATTTAATAATAAATAATCTATAATATAACGTAATACACGTAAATTATATGCTGATGAGGTCAGTCAAGAGGTGATATAGATTGGTAATCGATCTTTATGCGTTCAAAATCAAATGCCTCTATATAAGATCTATCGATTTTTTTTAATTATGATAACGTTAATTAAACGAAAATTTCTAGTGGTCATCCGATGACAAACATTTCAAATTGTTTATTCCGTTTTGTTGAATACTGTCCCTATGATTTACACTGCACTACGCGCAACGAAGAAAAACGTTGTATTCAATATTGATGCAGCAATTGTAAAGTTTAGTATACAATCAATGTGCAGACTGCCATAATTTACAGGAATAAAATCAATTATATCTGTCACATATTAAAAAAGTATGAATCAAAACGGAGTCGATAATTAATTAGGGTAAATAAAGAGAAAATTAGTGAAATTCGAAGAAGAAATAAGTAGAAAAGTCAATATTTCGTCGTGCATTCAGTAGTATAAAGTTAATTTAAATCAATTTACAAATTCTTTCCTTTTTGCATAAAAGTTCATTTATGCCTATATATCCTGATATTTTTATAGTTATATACTTTCTTTCTTCGTGTTGTATTGAATTTTATTAATTATTCCAGAAATATTTTATACGAACTACTCCCGGATGTTTAATACAATGTTACACAACCATATTAATAAATTGAAATAAGAAAGTGTACTAATTTTATTGATTACAATAGACTTTGCTATTGAAATACATACGAATAATATTTACGAATATCATCAGAAAACAAATCGAAGAATCATTTTTTTTATTTATTTGAATCGTCTCCATATGCATTCTTGAAATTTACAAAAACTCGCGCGCTCTATTTATTACATTTATTTTTTACAATACTGCGTTTATTAATATTTTTTTATTAATTAAACATTATCCCGTAAAAAATAATCTAAAAAAAAATAAATTATTTATCCGTAATTGATGATTACGTAAACTAAAATACTTTGTTATTAACAATTTTATTATTGACGTGACAAATTTATTATTTTCGATAAGAAATTTTACTACATTACATATATTACTACGAAAGTCACAAATTTCGCTATGTTGCGTATAATAAAATGTATACTATGCTGCCAAGTAAATTTCGTTCGCTCAATTATAATTTTTGTACATCACGATTTTCCCTACGTAACCCAGTAATTTTCACAAAAGTCAATTAATAAACATCGCCTAAACTTTTGGTACTTTTTATTACGCCAATAATAATGTTCATTAAAAATATCATAAAAAACCTCGTAATGTAAATATATCCACCGATTATTATAAAACACAGCTATTTTTATTAGAAACATTGCAAATTTTATTATAACATTTATCTCAGTGTACATACGCTCGGTGAATCCAAAGTTTCAACTACTAAACAATTAGGGTGACCCGTAAAAATTGTGGAAGTTGCGTATATAAAATCAAAAGTAGCGCGATGAACAATTTTCTCCTCTCCTCCGTGTTTTTTTTCTTTTTCTCCATAGAGCGCATTATGTATATGTATATATATACACACACGTATACGAGGTGCACGGCTAAACAGACGGATCGAATAATCGATATTCCATTAAAATATTCATCGTACAATAACGTCGTTAGCGCGCGCGGCCCAGCATTACCGCATACATCACGTATATAGAAAAATGGAAAAGACGAGTCAATAAATATTTCACACGCACACGCACACGCACACCCACACCCACACCCACACACACACATAATATATACGGATATGCATATATATACATATTTGGGTAGACGACGTATATCCATAATTGTAGAGAGTTTCGAAAATGTAACGTTACGATCCATCGAAACCGAATTTAACCGATTACGATAAGCATATTTTTGTGATCGATCGTTGCGATATATATACACATACTACTCGTAGTATAAAACGAAGATAAATCATCGAAAAAAGGAGATATACCTTCCGTATCGCTGATAACGCTCAATTCAAATACATCTGCCGTACACAAATTTTTCGGTTGAAAGTGATATAACCTCCTCGCGTGTGTCGTGTAAAAAGAAAGAGCACGCGCATCTATATATTTCCCTTCCTTCTTTTTCTGCCGAATTTTCAAAATTCTACGTCGGATATGTACTCGAAATGGGTTTTGTTCGACAAACTAAGTAAAAATACTGCGACGCTTCGATATTTCATCCCGGTGGGTGTGTAAACCATCCCCCCCCCCCCCCAACCCAAAAAAAAACAACAATGCAGTCCATTCGAATCGAGTTACAAAGCTAACGGTTTATTCGTTATCGCTGACAGGTTCAAGACTGAAACAAAACACTTTTTTAACCTCGTTGTCGTTGGTCGTTGGGTTACGTCCTTTCATTTTTGTCGAGAAAATTTTCACGGGATAATATGTATACTCAATTTTATTGTCCTTGCTAATTTTTGTTATTGCAATGTATCGCGTATGATTGAATATAAACCGCAAATATTTAATCTATTTCGTGCGATATCATTATTAGATTATTAATATTCGATAACGCGTTCGATGAGTCATTTTAAAATTTTTGGTAAATAAGAGATTATTCTTAAAAAGTGATGAATCTATAGTGGGTTATTATTAAATAAAGGTCGACGACTTCATAAAATTGTGTAAATCAATCCCCTCGTATAGATCCTCCATGTTGAATTTTACGAATTAACGTCCCTTTAAAAACTATGCTAAATTTTACGCTAATATATTTTTTTTACGTCGATTTGAATTGAGAAAAAATTTTTTGGAAAATAATGTATAAAGTAAGCTTCTCGGTTCTGTAAATCGTTTCAACCGATTTCATTTAACATCTCGTGTGTTTTTAGAATAACAAGGTCACAATTTTCTGACAAATGAACGATATCGCGACGTTCTGGTTTTGAAAACTCGAAAATGTCGATAGCTGGAATACGCTTCTATATACTTTACAAGTGAATTCTGGTTCTCTAAGAGTCCTGACAGTCTCGTTGTTTTAAAAGTTATTAATCTATACGGTTGTACACTCGATACTTCAAAAATGTCTTATAGCGCAACCTATTTTATAAAGTGCTTACATATATATATATACTTTTCATAAAACTTTTCGAAAAATTTTCGTAACGTATCAAACTTTGAAGGTAATTGTATAGAGGTTTAATTCTATATACGAAAATTAAAAACCCGTATATATTTTCAAAATCAATATTAAATATCGAGATTGCGTATAAGAACGTACAGTTGCTGGACAGAAAAATAAACATTAATATTATAAAAAATATTTTCCCGTATATTTTATCGATATAACTACGTAATTATATTAATTATTAATTATTAATTATTAGTAATAGTTAAACATCAAATTGATATCATTGGATCGACTAATATTTCATTTCTGCAGAATAATTTAAATGCTGTGAAAAATGATTTGATAAGAAAAAAAATCGTCCACTTCGATTACAAATTGTTAATTATTATTTTAATTAATTACGTTTCACATAAGATTCAAATGTGCTAAGGGGACAGGCCAGGGTTAAAATTGAAAAAAAGATATTCATTTTAACAATTAATAATTTTTTTTACAACATTTGAAAACATATCTTAATTTTTTAAACTAATTATATTATTATTAACTATTATTTTAAATTTTTTATGAGTAATAGAATCCACTTGAATGAAAGAGGCCTGAGTTAACATTGTAATAAAAAAATTATTCTTATACCAATTTATTTAAATAAATTTAAAATATTCTTAAAAAACCAGCTAAATAATTTTTTTAACAATTACATTTTTTTTTTTTTTATGTTATTTAACGTCGCTTTATTTATGCTGCCAGGGCTAATCAGCGACGGAGGTGAACGGTGTGTCTGTAAACAAAGCACATGTAGTTGAAACAGTGGTGCTTGTGTCCATCGGAAGATATCATCGGTCACTGTAATTAGTCTAATAATTACAGTTTCCTGTCCTCCCGATGGAACCACCGCGATCCTCTTTACATCTTCGCGTCCCTAACGTTCCCTATAGTTCAAATGCCCGTGTCTCTGATGCACTGACAAGTGCACGAAACGCACGCGCACCTGAACTGGCGTCACATTATAGTGACACGCCAAGCCACTGAGTCGCGGTGTTCGAAAAATGCACATGAAAAAATTTTCAGAGGTACACGTCTGGGATCGAACCCACGACCCTCGGTGTGAGAGTCGGGAGCTCTTTAACAATTACATGTAGGGATCCATGCTAGTTAGATTTTGGTAAATTTGTTAAAGTTATTCAATGCAAATTTAAAATAAATACTGTTAATTGAAGACTCGATCCTGCTATTATGTAGCAGTGCGATACAAGTCTAAATTAATTTAGATTAAAAATTTTTTTATATAAACGGGAAAGTAAAAAGATGTAAAAATCTGTACTTGGAAATAAATAAATAAATAAATATACACAGATTTAAATGTGAAATAAAAAAAAAAATTTGTTACCTAATTTAGGTTAAGTTTTTAAAGAGTAATACACTCGTGAAACCATATGTTATATTAAATTTAACGGTCTGTGCGAGCCAGAATATATAAATGTTCTTAATAATCAGTCAATGGTGTGCTACAATTCGTAGCCTCTACGTCAAACTGAATAATTATAAATAATTTAATTCTAGAGACTAAGTACTTAAGTTAAATTGAAAATATTAATGTGGAAATAAAAAATATTATTAAGGTAACTTTAAAGACAAAGATAAAGAAAATGTATGACAAAATTATAAATGTAATAAATGTTTCGACCACTTGGGGCTTAGGTTAAGTTTTGTTTGTAGTAAAGAGTTGGTCTATGATTTTGTCATTGACTAACTTTAGTTTTTAAAAAGAAATGTTAGTTTTTAAAATGTTTTTTTCTCTGCTGGATAATTGCGTACATTAATTGTATAAAACTATGTAATGTATATGTTACTCTGGATAAATAAATAAATTAGATTTTTATTGAAATTCTGTTTCAGTCAAGAAAAGTCATATTTAGAAGTTACGGTTAAAATTTCAGTCTAATCGATGAAATGGTTCGATGAAGATATCCTACAATAAGTCCATTATGGTAAAAAATCGGAATATACAAAATTTCATAATAATTAAAATAGTCATCATACGTATAAATTGGCAAAAAAATTTATAAAATAAAAATTAAAAATAATGCAATTTGTTTAAAAAATTAAGAAATATTTCCAACTATTAAGAAAATACTTATTAATTGTTACTTTGAATATTTCTTTTTCAATTGTTAACCCAGGCTTGGCCTCTTAATAATTCGTAAAAAAGTAGTGCTGCAGTAAAAAAAAATATAATTTGTATTGCGGGTTGCAACTACGAAGGTATAATTGATTTAGCTGTCTAGCAAGGTATATTGATTTGACATTCAATTATGAGTACCTAAAGAATGAACGATTA
The DNA here is from genome assembly GCA_026168455.1 of Theocolax elegans. Lineage (NCBI taxonomy): Eukaryota > Metazoa > Arthropoda > Insecta > Hymenoptera > Cerocephalidae > Theocolax > Theocolax elegans. The sequence goes on from CM047429.1 coordinate 75,247,775, forward strand.
ATTAGGGTGAAAAAGAAAAGGTTCGAAAAGACGAGACAAAAATGGTTAATTCGATTGGTGAGAAGAGTCGCGCGTGGCAAACGATCAATTAGCCGTGTCATATAGGGAGAAAGAATAAGAGGAGAGGTGTCGAAGGTTGGGAAATTTCGGAGGTTTAATTTCTCGGAGGAAAGTAATTGCCGATTTGGAAGAAGCAGATGGAGAGATCAATTTCTCGCGTAATTTCGAGGAGGCCTAATTGACAATCACTAGTCGAGTAAATTGTTTCGATCGACTGGGTGCTGTCGATGCTGCCTCGACTATCCGATTATCGGCTTAACTATATACTCGCGCCCTCGATTACGCGGGTCTCCAATGTATATATACGACGCGGACACTTCGAATCTCGAACAATCTTCCCAAAACTCACTTTTTTAATCGATTTTCTCCTTTTTCTTTTTATCACCTAACTTACACTTTTTTTTTCTCTTTCTCACTCGCGTCACACGAAGTATAAAGGTTATATACTTTCTTTTTAAAGTGACGAGATATTTCACTCGCGGAAGATGCAACTTTTTTAACCTTTATCGTATCGCAACTGAAGCTTGTATCCTCTGTCTACGAAATTTTCATGGTAGCGCTCGAATGGCATTTTTTTTCTGTCGGTACAGTCGCCGAGGAGGAGAGTAAACTTTACAGAAACCGGGAAATACAGGTTAAATTAAAAAAGTTTTATCGATATTGATTACCGGGTAACTTTCAGAAAATCACCTTATTGTTAATTAAAATCAAACTTTCGAATGATGCTCCGTAACCTTCTAACTACTATTACGCGCGCGGATTCGATATTGTATACGGAGCACGGAAAATTGTAATATTTTTTTTTCCGTGCATTTAATTGATTGCACAACCAAACTCTCGGAACTTTCAATTATGCGGAATAAATTGTAATTAAAAACGTAACTTATCTACGCGTTTAAAAAATTGAACTATAGCTCGAATCTCGTCATTTTAAAATAGTTTTTATCGAAAATTTGAAAAAATCAAAAATAGTGCAAGTCGCGCTGATCGAACTAATTTGAACTATCTGCGATCTTTGTTGTATGTAAATCGTAAGTGTCATACCTATAGTTAAAATGAATTTTTCAAATATGCGTCATATATACATGGCGTTATCCCAGCTCTCTACTTGTTTAGAAAATATAGTTTAAGCCAGATGCGAGTAAAGTGTGGTACCATCTTAGGATGACCCTTTATAAAGTTGTCATAATTTTGTTAACTTCCCGTAAATCCATATTTTTTAGTTACGTTCCCAATATCCATATAGATAACTTAATAATCCATAGCATATCAATTATCAACGTCTCGGTATTAGGATATAGCACAAGTTGACGTTGAGGGTTAGAATGTCGCAGTAAATAATAAGTCATTTGTTTACTTGACGCTACGGGTCGTTAAATGATCATACGAATAAAGAAAAATAACTTATAGTTTATACCGAACACTAAAAATTTTTTGATTTACGGGTATCTGTCAGTCTAATCCTCGATATCGATTTAAATTATACTTCTACAATTTTAACGCTTCAGATTAACACGCAAAAAAAAGATTGGTTAAAATAATAAAATATTCTATACGGACTACCAACTTCGTTTGTTTAAAATGTAAACCAAATATTAATTCGTTCGTTTTACCAAGGGAAATAGTAATATTTGACGTTTGTTAATTTAACCAAAAATTGCGACAAATGTAACTAAGTTTTATTAGTTTTTTTTTGAATGATTGAAATTAGTATACTTTACTAATTCAGTTTATTAAATTTACAAATATTATCTTTGTTGTTAGAACTAAGAGTGCTAATACAGATAATAACGAATAAATGTGTAAATGTAAAAACGAATATAGTAGATGAATTTTAAAATGATTTTTACCTTTTTTATTTATAGTTATTTAAATGTTAGTTTATAAAATTAAAAGCTAATAAGCACTCAAAGCTGAAACTAGTACATTATCGAAGGTTGTTAAGTTTACGCACAAGTTTTGAATCATTGAGTTACATTCAGTAGGTCCATTCACAATTCGTACACTCAATCAATATGACATTTCAAACTCTAACCCTTTGTTGCTATGTATAACAAAATATTTTATTCGCGTAACCAAGAAAACTTGGTAACACCGTTGATGCTATACTTTTACCAAATGCATTTGTTAAATTTATCAAAAACTTTGTTGCTTTAATTATTTATAACATTAGTTAGTTTAACTAAGTTATAATTAGTTATAATTATGAAATCTTTAGTTAAAATGACTATTTTTCAAATAACCAAGGATTGTTTGTTGTCCTAACAAACCTTTTTTTGCGTGTAACCACTCGCTAGGAAAGTGTATCATCTTTAGGTAACGGGTCTTAACTAAATTTTAAAATATGTTTTCAAATACAAAAATACGAAGAAATCCAGATTTTTAGAATTTATCGCTCTAAATTATGCAACAAAAATTACTTTCACTTTAGTTGCTTATACAACTCGGAAGTAGGTGGAGATAAGCACTCAAACCAACATTAGATAGAAAGATGGGATCAAGTGTATACGATTTAAAAATAAATAAACTCGAATCGGTTAATTTACCGCTAATTGCGGCAGTGGACTCCCTTCGGGGAGGTCTTCCAAAACACGTGTGAAATTTTGACTGCACTATTGCACTTACAAGGGAAGGTCTTTAGGACTTGTTTTGTAATATAGAAATATGGAAAAAGCCAGAATTTTAGAATCCCATGGGGATTTTTACCAAAGTTACACGTAATTAAAGGAAAATATTGAAAAATAGACCCTTCACTTTAATTTCTTCTAACTTCTATAAACGACTAAATAGAGATACTCTAACCAAAATTAAAAAAAAAACTTTGGTTCGAGTGGTTTGGATAAAAAAAGAAGCCCAAATCTGTTGATTATACTAAAAGTTATAGCAAAAATAAGAAATGTAGTTTTTAGCTCTAAAATTAATAATTCCACTTTAAGCTAAAATTTGATGCATTATTATTATCTTTTTTGTTTTATAGCACTCAATATAATACACGGATTTGGGCTTTTTTTTTTAATCCAAACCACTCGATCCAAACTTTTTTTTAAACTTTAGTTCGAGTATCTCTATTTAGTTTAAGAGTTATAATCGATTAAAGTGAAGCATCCATTTCTCGATACTTTCCTATAATTGCGTATAACTTCGGTAAAAATGCCCATGGGATTCCAAAATTCTGTCTTTTTTCATATTTCTATATTACGAAGCAAGTCCTAATGTTAGGATAAGATCCGTGATCCAAAGACCGTGACCTTTCCTTGTTAGTTATTCTAACTTACGCCAAAGATAGATGTAGTTTTTGTTTGTGATAAAATATTGCCTTGAAAAGGGATCAGGTGTAAAAATACGTCCAAAACGTCAGCAACTTCACAGCAAACATTGCATTTACTTCGTGGAGATCAATAAATTAATTATCTCTTTTAACTTGCCTCAAATTAGTTATGGAAAAAATTGCAGTTTCAACCAAAACATTGTAGTAAGAACTTATTGATGTTTCTGCCCGAAGTGGCTTCCATTTCTCATTTTTTTCCACAACTTTGAGTCAAAAATAAGCAAATAACCAAAAATTTCGCAAAATATATCTTTGTTTTTGGTTACCTACAACTCTGTGACAAATAAATATATATGCTCTTAAACTCAAGTTCAGAAAAAAGCTGAGATCAAGTAGAGTGAATTTAAAAATTGAAATATCATGATCTGGCCTAAATTACGAAGGAAAAAGGACCTAAACGATATTACGATGAGAATTTTGAATTAACATAAATTATTGATTTTCAAGGGTAAATAAACTTTTTATTCTCCTTTCTTCCATAACTTTTGATCAAATCAAGATTTTAAAAAAAAGTAAAAAAAAGGCATGCGAGTCCAGAACTCCGAGTTTCTTCATATATTTATAACACAAATAATATCCTATAGAGTTTGGTAAAGCTCCGTTTCCCAGTGACACTCTCCTAGTTATAGTTTGGCAGGAAACGTCCAAAAGTAAAAGTGCGATCAATCACAAATAGAGAATACTAAGCTGCAGATGAAAGTTTAAAACAGCCAAATAGTCGTGAAACGTAAATAATTTACGATCGGATAACTTCGTTGCGTTACACTCCACGTACTATCCGCTCGAGTGACTAAACTACAGACTATAAACTCTCCCCCACCGACGCTTAACATAAATATATCGTACACACAAAACGTATACGAAGCGTACACAAAAACATTGACTATGAAACGAAAGGCAACCTCTACACGAAAGAAAAATCTGAAATTCGCACGAGCAACGGGAATGCAAAATAAAAAATGTAACAAAGTGTTAATTTCATCGGAGACATATATAATATGTGTGTACACGAGGATGGCTCGAGAGGTATAGTCCGTTGACCGAAAATTCATACTGAGCTGACGTGACGGTGAAAATGAAATGCGAAATACCTTTTAAAATGTATGGTTATATCCATCAGGGGTGGAAAACTTTCTGGTATACATATATATCGTGCGGTGGGTTTTATAAAAGTTTCAGCGTATTCAGGGTGCGAGGTGCGCCAAAAACGAATATCGATCAACAGGCTCGGCTCGAACCTCGGTCATTCCGATACGTATATAAGTACTTTCTGTATACTTACTCGAGTAATCCTTATTTTAGCAATGACTGATCACTCTCTTTCTTACGAGACCGTTGTATGTACATGTAAATCTTGGTAACCGATATTTCTTTCTCGTCAAGCATAATTTATCAGCATTTTTTGTTTTTCTTTCCAACTTTTTGATATATATGTGTGTGTGTCTGCGTGTGTGTGTGTGTGTGTGTGTATGTGTACAGTACTACGACGACGAAACGACTATACATTTATGCATTGAATTGCGGTGTGCTGACCGTCGAGTCGCTAAGTAATTTTTCCCCGTGACATATTTTTGTTCTCTCTTGGAGTGCACGTACCTTTTGATCATGCGGTAAGTATTATACAAGTGTCATCCGGAACATTTTTCGAATATTTTCTCCGCTTGAACCACGAATGTGAAACGGCACGTACATATATACTTGTTTGTACCTAAAATGTTAAACGGGATGTCGGACCCAAAATATAGGAATCTGTACCTTTCAACCTAAAAATTATATTTAAAATGTATTTGATTAAAAATCTTAACAAAAATCATACGGATTGCTTAAAATATAAGAAATCCTATATAGCCTATGATTTTTGCACAAAAAATAATTTTTGTAAAAAAAAAGGAGACACTTTCAACCCAAACATTTTAATCAAATTATGGATTTAAACATCTAAAAAAATAATGGGTGCATCATTTAAAACATCTCTAAGGGCAAAAAATAACCATTTTCTGAGTCCGATATCTGGCTTCTAATCCACACAGATTACAGATTTCTACATTTTATTAATCAAATATAGTTTTAAATTTTTTTTTATTTTATTTTGTTTAGCACAGCGAACAGTTGTTGCAGATCATAATAGGTACCTTAGTTCAAACACTAGAAAAAATTGAATGATAAATTTGAAAAATGAGTTAATGTCGGTATAAGTATCTATATTAAATAAAGAAGGTTATATCCCTCATAACGAATAATTGCAAATTATACCCAAATAGAGTTGTAGTGAAAAATGTCGATTTGTTTAAATATAAAATAGATAGCGACTAATTGTAACTTACAAAAAAACAGTATTCCTAACTCCAGAACAATAGGAAATAGTCAAATTTCTATTAGATCGAGGATAATGGAATGATATGTAACGATATATTTATCGTCGTGGCATATTCGCACCAACAATCCACGTAAATATACGGGGTATCCCAAATTTAAATGGCCGAACTTTGGGAGCGTATTGGGGGCTCATAGATAAGCTAAAATTTTCGAAAAAATTTTTCTCCATTTCCATTTTTTAAGGAAATAATATAGAAAATTAAATTTGAAACAAAAAATCATCAAGAGAACAATGGACAAAATCTTCATTTTTGTTTCTTCCTACTTTGAACATATTGCATATTATTTGTTAATTTCTTTCTTTGTTTAATGATGTTACTAAGATCGTTTATACTACAAAGGAGTCCGCCAATAAGTACAAAGAGACGTTCCAAGACGTATAAATCATGCCTTATCTTTTACTTTTACTAGCGATATTTCATTTGCAAAAAAATGATTTTCGGGAAATGAAAGGAAAAGCCAAAATTAACCGACAAAGTTTCATTTTTAACATTGCAAGTACATCTATATATACAAATTTTGAATGTATATAGATATACTTCAAATGCTTTCCGTTGGCGTTCTCCTTTTGTAATAGTCAAATAATTTACATATGTTCGGTTACTTATATTTATTGTCAATAGAAAGAAATATTCATTTAAAACAACTGCAGTTGATTTTAAAGTTTCAAATTTAATTTTCTCAATTATTTTCTTTAAAAAAGTAGAAATGGATAAATATTTGAAATTTTTGTTTATCGAGATTTTTCAAGTTGTAAAAAAATTTTAACAACTAATTCTGAAATTCGTACGAGGTTTCGTCTGCCAGGATTTGTACATCTCTTCAGGAGCTAATAATTGTCAAACAGTTAAATCCTGTGTGATAAAAATCTCTTAAACTTTTTGAAACGTTTTCCATGACGCCACCTAGTGATAGTATCTCGTACTAAATATTACATGGAGTGGATGTGGATTGTTATTTATTGTTGGTGCAAATAGCCACGAGGTATATTTATATATACACAAAGGAAGAACAATGTCGAAAACAACGGCATTTACGTACAGATACAATGCGAATACGATATATATCTCTGTATACGTATAGAATGTACGTATACATCTATATAAAATTGAACATCGGCTTATTCGACGCCGCGATCGGAGAATCCTATTCCTACGTTTGCGGAGCTTATACGAAAGGCAATTAAAAATAAAAAAAACGAATCCCAACAGGTATGTATACATATACCACGCGCGTAATCTTGATTACGCTACTTCGCTTTTCAAATCCATTTGCATTTCTATTATTATATTTATATAACGCTCTTAGTCCCGGGTAACGCACATAATACATAGATATAGATATTTTAATTAAACCGAAACATTTTTTTTTCGATGCGCTAATACAAAAAGTAAAATAAACGAATAAAATTGAATGGATGCGCGGGCAACCAATTATTTTATAACGATAACAATAATTATATATAAATGTAAATATTACTAAACAAAGCCGATCCGAGGTAAATTACGAATTGATCGTCGAATTCGACACATGAATTAAAATTTAAATAATTATAATATAAAGTAAATTTGTCCAGCCTTCGTTTTGTACGGTCTAATTTGTTAATCGAATACAGAAAAAACGAAAAAATTATACACCGATAGCTAATTAAGGTAACGTTGGCTAATAAGCCGGGACGAGACAAACCTCGTTCAGATGATTCAGATCACTCAACATATCGATCTCCTTGGATACACCATACTAACATTTTTTTAAATTACAGGGTACATTACATATTTTCATGCGTTCGGATGCGTTACTTTGAAGAAAAAGATGACAATTTTATTGTAACAATATTTTTTTTTATATTTACGTCAAAATACACATATATGGGCTATTTCACGCCAAATGGTTAGATGAAAATTTTAAATCGCACTAAATTTTGAGAACAAGCTGGAAATATCTTTTAAAAAATACAAAAAAATTTTTAGATGTGGAAAATAATTTGACAAAGAGTTAATCCACCATGAAAAATGGAAAATTTTCAATTTTTTAAAAAAATAGCTATTTTTAAAGCCATTTATCTCATAATCTATTAATTTTTTTGAAAAAACATTACATACAACTTTTGTTTAAAATAATCTTTAGAACTTATCTACCTAGGTTACAATTTTTTTAATTCTGAAATCTCAAAGAGATAGGACACCAATATATATATATATATATATATATATATGGGGTATTCCACGTGAAGTGGTCCGATCAAAATTTTAAAATACACCAAATTTTGGGTACACTTTGCAAATGTTTTTCAGAATACAGAAAAAAATTTTTAGGTACTGGAATCTATTTGCTCAAAAGTTATTCTAACCTCAAAAAGTGAATTTTTCCATATTTTTTTCAACACCAGCTGGGTTTACCGCTATATAACTCAAAATCTATCAACTTTTACTATAGAACATTATATGTAACATTCGTTGCTAATTATATCTAGAATTTATTCTTCTGGGTTAGAATTTCTAATCTCAAGGTCAATGTTACATAAAGTACATGTCAATATTCAACTTGAAAAAAGTGCAAGTGCGCCACCTTTGATTTTTTCATCCAAAAGTCTAAAAACAAGCTTGGAGCAATACCTTTCAAATGGTCTGTAGCATTTTTATGGCCTCCAATTCTGTAAAAAGTTATGACAATTTAAAGAAACACGAAATTTTTTTAAAAATTTAAATGGGAATTACCATGTTAATTTTTGTGAATTTTTTGTCTTTCTTTAAATTGTCATAACTTTTTACTGAATTGGAGGCCATAAAAATGCTACAGACCATTTGAAAGGTATTGCTCCAAGCTTTTTTTTAGACTTTTGGATGAAAAAATCAAAGGTGGCGCACTTGCACTTTTTTCAAGTTGAATATTGACATGTACTTTATGTAACATTGACCTTGAGATTAGAAATTCTAACCCAGAAGAATAAATTCTAGATATAATTAGCAACGAATGTTACATATAATGTTCTATAGTAAAAGTTGATAGATTTTGAGTTATATAGCGGTAACCCAGCTGGTGTTGAAAAAAATATGGAAAAATTCACTTTTTGAGGTTAGAATAACTTTTGAGCAAATAGATTCCAGTACCTAAAAATTTTTTTCTGTATTCTGAAAAACATTTGCAAAGTGTACCCAAAATTTGGTGTATTTTAAAATTTTGATCGGACCACTTCACGTGGAATACCCCATATATATAATAGGAAGTAGTTGAAAAGTAAAACAACGTGTGAAAATTTGAACGTCAGTTCACTGGAATAATAATAAAAGGTACAAATTGAATGGAAACAATGCGCTGTTTACTCATGCGGTAATGAATTCAAATCGTCGATCTCGAAATAACAGTGAAATTAATTTATACGAAATATGAAAATTCAATTATTTTGCGGTGGTTTGTATGTGTACAATTGAATGCGTTGCGTGACCGAGCCGGTTAAAAGATCAATCCTGATGATATACCTTTCAAATATACCTCTATACATTAAAACATTGTAACCTTTTCGACTGTTCGTATTATTAGCTTGCTTCTTTTGGGTAGTTTAACACCTCTATGTATATATGGGCGATTCTCCGTCAAATCGAGGAACAAAAAAATTTTTCTTTCTGTAACTTTGAGAATACCTTCTCCTACATGTTTTGGATGGACGCCTAAATTATTAGAGGCTAACACTTGATAGTTTTAGAGATATATTCAAGGTCGAAAATGGTAGTTTTGACATTTTTTTTTTCTCACTCGTTATATCAATACACTAAATATTCTCAAGAATCTACACAATTTTATCAACTAATTGGCACGTTTAAATGAATTTTTTAATCGGTATCAAATTAAGCTATGAGCTAAATAATTATTGGTACAAACAAATTACTAAACCTACTATATATATACACTTGTGACTTTATCTGTATATTATACAATCTTAATTATTTTATTCCTACTATATATATATATATATATATATATATATATATATATATATATATATATAGATAATAGTAGTATTTTTAAAAAATGTAAAACAAGTTCTTTGAATTAAAAAGAAAAATAGAAGTGTTATACAGTAGTTTTTATTAATTTCGAATGATATCCACAAGAAAGCAATTGAAGATCGAGTAAAATACAGCACCCTGTAGCTGTTGTACAGCAGTAAAAATTAGGAAAATTTATGGACGAACTTGGATCTCCGGTGTGAATTGCTTGAAAAAGTTTTCTTGACAACGTTTAAAATGAGCGTACCAACTGTTTTTAATACGATTTAAGAAAATAAGTGCTATAATTTGATTGGACACCAAGGCGAAGGAAAAACGAAACGAAGTTTCGAAACTTTTTTACCGACACGGATGTTTCCGTAATTTATCGAAAGGATAACCAGAAAATTTAATCCACAGAAATAATGAGAAAACCGGGAAAATAATACAGGTTGACATAGAGTCAAATATATCCATGAAAAAAAATTTAATGTCATCTTTGTTATTGAATATTTTAGTACTCTAAAGTGAGTATACATTTTCGAATATCCGATTGTATTGTTTCGACGATATACGCTGCACGATTTGAGAAATAAAAAAGATTACACCGGAATGAAATGGATGTATTTAAATATATTGGATAGTAAGTATTTAAATACGTTTTGGTTGATGTTGCAATTGCAAAAGAGCTCGAAATGGATATGAAATTACAGGGTAAGAACTAGAGTTTGGACAAGTTTGTTGGTGAGCTGGTTGTGTATCGGTTGATCGAAAGTAGAGGTAGAAGTATACCAAACCGAAACCACTAGACCGGTAAATTTCAAACTTTTGATCGTATAAGGTATATAATATGTATATATATGACACTGCAAAAACACTACACGGTGAATAAGGTATAAAAACTCAATTAACAAGTTTCTTCGGTTACATTAAACTTATTCATCTATGTTTAATCTAAGTTTAATATGGTTTACGATAGTTTGTAAAGTTTTATTGTGGAGATTAAATCAACATAATATTATTAACATAATTATGTATAAAAAATCGTTTCTTCCAGGATAATAATTGTTGAATGTAACTGTTAAATAGAATGAAATGCGCACTCGAGAGATAAAATTGTGTCATTTTTACAATATCTTTGATCGGATATATATTTTTGGTTTGAATCAAGATCCCATATTAAATGAAATTTGATTAGAAACGTATTGTTACAGAGAATAATCTGGTCCAATCTGGGACATACTTGATGCTGTTCGCACAGACCAAAATCAAAACTAACAAAATCAGCTATTGGTAGCTAATGACATTACACCAAATTAGGTAATTGTAGAAATGTTAAACAATTTTATTGCGCATTTCAAAACTTTTTCTTATGTAAAGGTAGAGTCAGGTAACAAAAACTTTCTTTTTGTAATTAAAAACACATTTGTAATAAAAAATATAAACTTTACGGGAAATTCTTATCAAGATCATTTTAAACAAATTTATGCAGGACAAATGTATCAACAATTAGTGTTCGGTGCTAAATGCTCTTTGCAGGAGATCAATTTTTGGATTGATTTAACATTTTTTAGAATTATTCTTTTAAGTAATTGTTTAAACTTTACCCAACCTTTTATAAGTTGAACCTTTTTTTGTTTATTAAATAAAATCAATTTATTAAAAAATAAAATTTATATAAAAAATTGTTATTTTTGCACATAAAAATTAATCTTTTAATAATATATTTTTTTAATAAACGGAAATCTGTTGAAATAAAAAAGCCTACGTAAAGTTTGAACAATTACTTAAAACAATGATCATAAAAAAAAATTTCAAATAAATCAGGAAATTGATGTGTCGCTAAGAGCACTTGGCACCGAACACTAATTGTTGACACATTTGTTCTGCATAAATTTGTTTAAAACGATCTTGATAAAAATTTTCCCTAAAGTTTATATTTTCATTATACATGATGTACCGTCAAAGTTTTAGATCATAAAGATGAAAAACAAAAATTTTTTTTTTATATTTTCTCAACTCTACTCTACCTTTTATGTATAATACAAAAAGTGAACCTATTTTGATTTATTTAAGATCCAAAATGGTGAAAAATTGAAAAAAGTAAAAAAAAACTGTTTTCCCTGGAAGATATTTTTAGTCTGTTACTAAAATTTGAGCTTTTTTAAAATTTTGACATGTACACTTGATTTATATACAGCCTCCTTTCGATTTAGATTAATAAACCTGGAAGATAAGATATCCACTTGATCTTGATCCGAGGAAAATAATTTTCGAGCAGTTTACAAACCATCATACGACGACGAAGTACAAGAGACGCAGGTAAACCTTGATAGTTACTATCGCGTTCGGGATGAAGGAATCGTACCTCGAGGGCGTTACATAATGAAAAAAAGAAAAAAAAGGGTAAACAAATGGTTTACCCATAGCGAGTAAGCTCGAACAGCCGTTAAGCGACGCGATACATATTCATGAGATCTCGAACGTGTAATCGGGGTGTATGTATAGACGACGATCCAGACTGTTGACTTTCGACTGTCGGTGGGTTGTTCGTTGGTTCGAAAGCAATTGATTAACGCTCAAGCGTCTTGTAAGGGAAGCATCGAGGAGCCCTTGTACTCCCTTCGATCCACCAGTGTATATATATAATATATATAGAGTTCACCCAAAATTCAATGAATCCTCCCTCGTGAATAGATTTAAATGATAATGCGCCAAAATGCATTATTCACTATTCGTTTACGTATTTTTTTCCACAAACACATAGACAACAGTTATATGTATACATCACGTTTATCGATTCACACGGTGTGTGTGTATATATATATATATATATACATATATATAAATATATTCCAAAATATTTATGTGTACATGTATTACTCACCGATTGTTGCCAATGTCATTCCCTTGAATATATTGTAATTTACACGAACGTTTCGTGGATAAAACAACAACGATGTATTTATAAAAATAAATTAAACGGACCTTTTATTTTATTGAGGACATATTCAATCGAATTGCAATAATTAGACGCGGTTTAGATTTAATTTTGAAAAATGTACCTATGTAAGTCTACGATGATTTAATGGTAAATTTACACACTTATTAATTTTATTTTATTTAGTTCCAGTCGGGACCACCGAATGCAACAGTATGTTACTGTGGTTAAAAATAAACCCTGGCAGAATTTTGAACCAGAAAAATAGGCTTATATAATTAAAAAATGGCTATAAGTCGTACTGTCTAGATTCTAGGACTTTTTGGACCATTTATTAGATGGACATAACCTTCAAATATTAACAACAATTTCTCGGGTAATCCTGAGAAGAAAAGTACAAGTGTGTTATGAAATTTCATTCGCTTTCCCGTTTGTGATAGATACCAACGACTGTTTACGCTTAATAAATAGATATTTTGACTTTTATTATTTTTTTGTCGAATTGATCCAAATGATTAAAATGAATAATAACCACGTTGTTGCTCTTATCGGTTCTTATTCGTAAAACATCGTTAAAAATAACCAAATGTGTTGATAAAAATATAAATTTTTAAGGGGATATATATTTATTTTTATGTCAATTTTGGGTTATATCGGGTAATATTTTTATGCATGTATGTGTATATACGTAGAGATTCACAAAACCAACTTTTGGTTTGTTTAGCCCTTCGGTTGATAGGTTTATTTTTTATTTATATATACATATACAGTACCGTCTATAGGTTTAGGATCATTTGTCAATTTTCCATTTAAACGTGCATTTTATTTAATGTTTAACAATCCACAACTTTCAAAGAAAATTAACTTGAATAATTTAAAAAAAGAAGCACAATGTAGGACATTTCTTTATCTTTCAACTGATATTACTCGAAATTACTAGTATTAATTATTTTTAAAAAATGCAGCTGATAGGCCACTTTTCGAACAAAATTTAAAAAATTCTCCCGTTTAAAATAATGCAAACTTTTTTTCTAAAATAAAAAAGTATTGTTTAATCGGTTTCAGTTTCATTCGAAAATTCATTCAACTAATTCTGAGTGATATCAGCTTATAGATGAAGAAAATACCTGTATTTTGCTTTTTTTAAATTATTCCACGATATTTTCTTCGAATGTAGTGGATTGTTAAATATCAGATAAAGTATATATACATATTTAAATAGAAATTTTCCAAATGATCCTAAAATTATAGAGGGTACTGTGTAGATATAAATAGTGTTTTTACTCACTTACATATATACAACGTACATTTTTCCACTGTAAAAAAAGTAATTAGGTATTTTATGTCGATTGACTAAAAAGAACATCATTCGAGGAGGATGTAACGAACATTCGACAAACCTCCTCTAGTCACAAAATACAACGAAACTATTAAATTGTTTAGTTCCCGAAAAATGGATTCGCCTATATAAACATTATAAAAACTCATATTACGCGATACAAGGTATGACTGGGCTACGTGAAATTCCGAATCGATTATCATTATCTCGGTGACACAAATTTTTCGTGAAACGATCGATACCGCGCGACTCTTGTACGAACCCCGGTAAGAGCGAAAAAAGATATGCACTGCAGATGATAAAAAAAATGTATTTTTCAAAGATAACGACGTCACAGTGTTCATGTAACGATATTTAATATATGCGAAATGTAAACAAGCCGTGTATTACATGCGGATGTTAAGTATGTCGTTATCCGTTTTCTCGAGTTCACGAGCTTTCCGTTTACCATTGCGGCGCCGAGAAAACTAGTAAAACTATGCAACTATTTCGTATATGGAGTTTATTGAGAGATGCATATACATATATAGGTTCGGGAAATTATAAAAATTACAATATATTGAGTGGAGAATTAAGCTATTATTACTAAACGTGTAGTGATTTGTAGTACGTGTATGGTATAATTTATGTGAAATATTATAGTCAAGTGTAGTAATAGATGCAGACTCTACCGCTATTATATGTGCTCACTTTGCAATACCTGCACCGATATTTGGGAGGCACAAAACGAGTGAATAAAAATAGCCATTTTCACGTAATTGAACTCAAGCTGTTATTCAATTTGAAAAAATATGAAATCGGTCGAGAATTACTTAAAAAATGTGAGATTATAAAAATTGGAGTCTTTATTTATTTTTTAATTAACAATGGGTTCACTTTTTCCAGAACATCGCTCAGTAATGCTCTTCTGTTTGCTTCAAAATTAATTACGTATGATTTTTTTAAAAAATTTTTATAACTAAATTATCGAGATTTTCGTTTAGCCGCAGAAAAGCCGTTATTAATTTTTGGTTAATTTAAAATTAATTATTTCAATAAGAGCTTTTTGTCAGATTCTTCTATATTACGCAAGTGTCTCCTATTAATTTTTCCAGTGTTTTAGTTCGATAATTGCAGAACATTTTTTTCGATTTTTATACTCAATTAAAAATTCAAATTTCGCGCCACAAAACAGCAGACGGAAACACAACTAATTTACTTGTAACAATTAGTAAATACAAATTTACGCAAAACCAGAAGTTAGTTGCCTTTCCTTATGTAATTATCTATCCCCTTAATACAAAAAATTTAAGATTTAAATCTAGCCCTTTAATACAAAAAATTTAAGAAAATATAGGAGCCATCTCGCGCGCAAGTGCATATACATAATTTGCTCTTGCGCTACGTGTTTTGAATTTTAAACAAAATATGAAAACCAAAACAATGAGAAGGAGAGAGACAAGTTAACGATTTCTTATTATTATCTTGAATCACTATTCGGCAATCACGTCATTTCCAACCGATAAATCATATCACGTTTTAATCCTCGTATAGGAATCATCTCCATTTTCTTAGTAGTAATAAGCCTGTTTCGAAAAAAATGGGCTTAAAATGTGAACATTTTTATTCCTGCGATGAAACGCTTTTTACAACATTATTTTATCAAAATCAGCCTATTTCCTAGCCAGATATATAAGTTCCTCGGCATTTTAGTCTGAAATAGGTTGCCTGGCTTTTTTCCTCATGAAAGAGCTTGTAAAATAGATTTGGCTCGATTTTAAGAAAAATTCGTAAATCTCGATATATATTTTGAACGGTGATTCGTAGAAAGTAATTGCCAAATCATATCTGCAATTAGGAAAAAAAGCGTTTCACCTTCTACTAGAAACTACCCATTTTACATACCGAGTAAATGGCTATACACCCCATTTTTCTTTGATATAATTCTTACCAGGCAAGAGGCTTCGCGTCATTTTTTTAAAGGGGGATTAAATAATAAATCTTCTATCCTTCTTATTTTTTGTTAAAAATTTTTATTTCCCAAAAATAGGAAAAAAAAACTAATCGAAAGAGGGTGGTATCGACGAGTGTACTTTTAATATACTAAAAAGATGCCACCATGTATGTATATAAATATTTTATTAATTAAGGTTGCGATTCATATATACGAAATCTTTTTTAACGTTGCACAAACCTTTATGTAACGCGGTACGATGAATATATGCGCAGAGAGTACATTTAAAACCAATACAAAAAGAAAACAAGCGAATATTATTTTTACGAATGTAAATCAGACCGAGATATATCTATGTGAAATGTCACCTTCGAATTCACTCGTATACGGTTTGAATTTTCGATATCCCCGAAAAGTATATTAAATACGCGTACGCCAACATGTACAATTTCTCGGTGGTTATATATAGCAACAAATTATACAAAAAAAAAAACAAAGATATATAATCGGGTAAAAAGAAAATGCGAACCGTTAAACCATGATTAACGTCACGAGGAGTGTGCGGGGCATAAAAGAAAAAAGGAAACGCTGACACTTGGCCGCAGTTAAAAAGAGGAGAAAGGACAGTGGAATATCGAGTGATCGTGAAAAAAAAAAAGAAAATAGTGAATTTCGCGCGGTCGATCTCATTGTCGAGACTCGAGGAACGCACAAAGAAGAGGAAACCGTCCCTCTTTTAATCCAACGACGTCGTTAGTTGCTTTGTCATTACGAATGTATGTATAGAATTCGCGGCGAGTATTATTACGTATTCGCGGAAGAAAATATAAAAGTACTAAACTTTTCGACCGATATCGAATATCTCGTTAAATTCTTTTTTTCGATTTTTCTTCTTTTTTCCACGACCAGTATTTTTACCATAGACATTTATTACTTCTGGTCTCGTAGAGAATTATTTTAACGATTCCTTAACTTTCGCGTGTTGGTTTTATCGTGTGATGTCTTTCGTTCCCATTCCTGTACCGTACAACACGGATTAACCAGCGGTTCTACATTTACTTTTTTACGAAATCTATAAATCTATAAATCTATAAATTAATGGATTATTTTATAATATTAAGCTTTAGATTGATATTCGAAAATGGTGGATATATAAATGAAAGAGATAAAATGTATATACTAATTAAACATCTTTCGTTAAGAAACACTGCGATAATTTCACTTTTTCTTTTTAACCATAATTACCGCCTTTTTATAGTTTATATTTGAAAAAATGATAAAGTAGGTTACCGACCGAACAAAAAAATATAATTATTACATTTATTTTAAAGAATATGCAATTTTATCTAGATAATAAAATATTAAGTCATTCTACAAAATTCCAGGTAAATACAACAAAGGTCACCCTAAATGATTTATGCACCGAAAATGTATATGATTTTCCGTGATTTTTCCACTGAGAAAAAAATTCTGGTAAAAATGACAATACTGTATAGTAATGAAATTACAGTACACAAAAATTGTAGTAAAAATTAATAGAATTTTAGTAAATTTTACCATATTCTGTAGTAACTTTTTGAATTTTGACAGTCCGTCATTTCATTACTAGACAGTATTCTCATTTTTACTACAATTTTTTTTTCTCATTGTCGATACAGAAACTCTTTTAGAATGTTCTTGTTGTATCGACCTGGAACTTTGTAAAAATACTTATTATTTTATTATCTAGTGTAGTTCTCTGATCGGATTCTGCAAAAAAAATGCGTGTTTTTTGGAATAATTGTAATTTGCAGTCTATTCGTACGTTCTTCAAATATCTGTATCATGTTTTTAAATTTGTATTTAAAATTATAAGTTTAACTCGGTTGATAAGGTAGATATGATTAAAACTGGCTTTCGTACGATGCGATGTCTCGGTTTGTTTATATAATTGTACCATATTTATTTAACTAAAATAATTGTATCGTTTCTATTGACACGGGGTCGGTTAAAATTAACTTTGACACCATCCCCTTAATCGTTTGATGCACACATTTTTCTGTTTGATGAATTCACTTAAAAATTCTTACTCGGAGGTTTTCCGGGGCGCTGATAAAGAATCTGGCAACAGATTGTCGAAATTCCTCATCCGAATGAAAGTGCGAAAAATTTGTGTTTGCCATTTTGAATCCGTCAGGTTTGATAAGGAATTTTGAAAATATAATGCCAGATTTGTGGAAAAAATCGTGGAAACTCGTCAAAAATGAATTAATTGTTCTGGTAAAAACCCTTTTTTTTGTTTATTTATAAAACAATGACAATAAATATTTAGGTACGATGGATAATTCATCTATACGTTCTGCAACATTTAAGCTACCAATAAAATGTAAAAAACTAAACAGAAAATCCATTAATTACAGAAAAAATGGCGAAAAAGTGATGAAAGGTAGGTATATTCCCTCACGGGGAACACTATATGATGCGTCAAGTAGCTAATTAAGTAAAAATAAAACAAAATGTACCAATTAAAATTGTTATATTAACTATTTGAAGTGAAATAAATAGAATAAAATTAGAATAAATAACGTTACACGAAGGATCTATAAAGTGATCGATAAGACGTGTCGGCTAATCTAAGCTGTGCATAAAATAGTTTAATTTGACGTTATATATCATTATCGAATAACCCGGCAATATTTGACATTGAATTCCTTTTTGAAGACACTATACAAAATAGCCATTTCGAGAAAATTATTTACAAGTGACGTTTTTCTTCTATACGGTGAAATATTTTTTCTCACGTTTTTTTTCGTTAGAATTAGATGATACGTTCGACATATATAGTACATTAAGAATATACTTTTTGACTAATTAGAAAAATAAAAATTGTAATAATTCAGTTATCTACAAAAAAATCTGACATTAGACTCACGACGTATATGTCTTGAAATGACTTGCACAATAAAAAAAGTAACAGTAAAGAGAATCGGTATTGTTTTACCAGTCAAATAGTTCGTTTTGACACTGTTCGTCATCGGTCCCATATTTTATTTCTTAAGTGTTTAATTTATTGATTTATTTAATTATTTATTTATTTATTTATTTACTTATGTATATTTTTTACATGAGCAGAATAGTCTGCTAACACCATTATAAATGCAAACAAAAATTTCACCAAAAAACGTGCTTGTGCCATTAAATTATATAATATTTATTGGTTAAAGGAATCGTTAATTATTCCCAAAAAGAAAAAGAATCGTTTCGCGTCTAATCACAAGGTTCGATATTTTACAATCATTTAGTATATCCATATATGTATATTGATTTCTTCAAAATGAGTAAAAGTTCGAATAGCAAAATTACCGACTGACGATACAAAAATGAGTATAGGTTAAGTCGAAAAACAAATAATAATAGAGAGCCAATAAAGTTACACAAATGTATAATTATACGCGTTGTTTTATATAGCAATCGAATAGTAATACGGGTGTATATACCATATGATTGACAAATTACAATTTACATCTCTGTATAGCATAACGTAAAACGACCTTCCGGTTATTTATAAATGGCGCTCGAATTATACAACGTATGTATAAACCACGCGCGAATGCTTTCGTTTATAACCTGCCTTACAATATATGTATATATATATATATATGTATATCGACATACATTATATTTTTAATTATTTTCTTTTAAAAGTTGTCCCCTCTTACAATCATCGAGCGAATATATATATTATATCGTACTGTGTATAACTTTATCGATATATATATATATATACTGCACGTTTAAACATTGTTAATAATGACTTTAAATTTCCTATCGCCTATCAACGTCTTACTTTTCGATTTCATATAGTTATTGTGCGTAATAACGAGAATTTATATATTTTGACCATCGCGGGAAAACTAATTGTTTATTTACGTGTAAAAACGTATTTGCAACAATTTTAATAAATTACGAAAATAAATTATTTAGTTGAGATAATTTATCCAAAAGAAAAAAGAAATTATGGAATTAAGAGTGTTAGTGTTGAAAATGCAATTTTTCATAAGTGCAGGTGGTTTTGTATCTGTGAACATTAGTATATGCCACTTCAACTGTTGGCTTTGAAAATATAATTTCTTAAAAGTGGTGTTTTTGCATGCGAACACCAGGAAAAGTCATTTGAACTTCATCGATGAAAAGTGAATTTATGTTATTATATATTTTTACCGAGATATTTTTATAGATATATTTTTACTAGATATATATTACTTTTCCTTGTATGGTTAATGAAAAATAGTTTAGTTTTAAATAGTTTCATCATTTGAAATAATAAAAATCTGAAAGCAACCTTTGAGGTTATAAAATTAAAGAGCATGGTTTATATTTTATAGTGAAATGATGGTGAATGTCTGATCTAATCTTCTGGACACCTGAAATGGCCAATAGGTGACGCAACCGACCATATTGGATGGTTTATTTTATAATATTGTAAGAGCAAAAGAGTTGATTGTAGTCATAGGTCGAAGATTGACGCCCAAGCCGAGAATATTCGCATCGAATTTGAAAAAAATCAAAATTTTTATAGTGGATTCGAACTTGGTGACCCCAAAAATCCCGAAATAAGAAATTTCAAGCGAAAGTAGTTAATAGAAAAATGTACGCCGGAAAGGGTTAATCGGATAACTCGGACAATTTTCGATCGATTTGGGTGTAACTTCCGAATAATTAGTAAATTAGTAATCCTTTTCTATTTCGGGTCAAATTGGTCGTATGGGTTTAAAACAGCGCCATATTTTAAAATTTCGTTAAAGCGTTCTTTTGGATTATTATATACAGAAACAAAATTTAAAGTGTCTGTGGTACCTAAACACAGAAAATGTTTAAATAACAAATACTTGTCTATACCTATTTTCGCGCTGTAACTTTTTACGTATATATAAGGAACAACTGGCTAGTGTGATACACAAAACTGTTGAAAAAGTGCAAAGAAATAACGTCTTTTGTCTGTTACAGAGATTACATATGATGTTTCTGGCATACCGATTTATATATGATAAATGTTTATTTCAATTACACAAAACTTTCTTCCAACATTTATCGATCAAATGAATATTATATATCAAGGAATACTAAGGGATGTAAATTTCGTTATATTACTATACCCGTCTCATTTATCGACTAAGGGTGTACTGTTTTTCTATACACATAATAATTATTATTTTACATTAAAATTTTTAAAAAATCACGAGAACATCTCCATTTGTTACGACTCAATCGATAATTCGGCAAAGTTTCAAGACGATTAGTAAAGTAAAAATTATGAGATTATTCATCGTTTTAAAAATATACAATCCGTGCTCCATTGATAACTAAATTTGTTAACTAATAAATCTCATAAATTAAAGAAAAAGAAAAAACTTTAAGGGAGTGTCATAACCGGTGGGTTACCGACCGAGCAGAAAAAAGTAATTATTCCATTCACTTAATAAAATATGCAATTTATGCGAAACCCGAATATAGTATATGCACCAGAGTATAAAAGAATAAATCGTTCTACAAAGTTCCAGTTAAATACAACAAGGGCCACCCTAATTAATTTCTGCACCGTAAATGTATGATTTTCGATGTTTTTTCCACTGATAAAAAAATTCTAGAAAAATAACAATAATGTCTAGTAATAAAAATATTGTATTTATTGAGACGATAATATTTAACCACATATACTACAAACAATATATTATATTATAATAAAATTAATCGTTTAATTACGTATATCAACGCTACGTATATAACTATTTCCTTCTATTTTCTTTTGTAATTATACTCCAGTATATTCGAATGAACGGATTCAAAATTCTACATTGAAAATTATGTTGGATATATATAATAGTTTTAAAATTGCTAATATTCCCGAGAAAAACGTAAAATATCGAATAAGATAAGCCAGGCTGAAAAGAAAAAGTAATTTTAAAAAAGAGTCATACACACACACACACACACACACACACACACACACACACATATATATATATATATAATTGTATAAATTCGAAAAAATGAAACGTCGAAATTAACGAAGATTATATTATTATGGTTGGAATTGTATCCTCGTTTGCATAATATTATCCCACACGTAGAGAAGAAAATGTCAATGATTACTAGTCCGTTTAGTACTCATTAATATACATATATATCACGTAATTTGGAATACCGATGCAAAAATTTTTTAATTTTCAAAAATCTTTACCAAACTGTAGGATATGATTTCTATTATAAAAATATAAATAAAGCCCTGGTAAGAATTGTATCTAAGAAAAATAGGCTGTAAGCCATTTACTCGGTATGTAAAATGGGTAGTTTCTAGTAGGAGGTGAAACGCTTTTTTTCACATTATCATCCATTTAATGGAGTGTCCGCAATCTTTAAATATTTTAAATAAATCTATCGGTGGCCTATCTATCTATTTAACTTGTGATTGGTCAAATTCGATCGGTTTTTTAATTGCAAATATGATTAGGCAATTGTTTACTTTCTGCGAATCACCGTTCAAAATATATATCGAGATTCACGAATTTTTCTTAAAATCGAACCGAATCTATCTTACAAGCCTTTTTTTGGGCTAGAACGAGCCAGGCAACTTATTTCAGATCAAAATGCCGAGGAATCTATCTGTCTGGCTAGGAAATAGACTGATCTTGATAAAATAATGTTGTAAAAAGCGTTTCATCGCTGGAATAAAAATGTTCACACTTTAAGCCCATTTTTTGGAAACAAGCTTGTTACTATACTAAGAAAATGGAGACGATTCCTACCAGGGTCCCGATACAAAAGTTATAAAGTTTAAAGCAAATATAAGAGTCAGATTTTTGAAAATAATAATCCATTCACATTAACACGTATACCCTTTTTTAGTGTCCGAGATCCCCTATACACAAACTGTTTAAAAATTATACTATATATAATACTAATAGGCAAACAAATTTAATACATACGTTGAATCCAATTTTTAATTATGAATATTTATATTTTATTTGAATAGAACTGAATATTTCACATAACTCAAGGTAATGCATTAAAATATAATTTTCTAATTATCAACATGTGCTCGATAATGATAATAAAAACAAACAATTATCTCCTCCTTGGCGCGCGTATTTTTTTGTTGACTCTACATAAAATTTGAGAAACATCGTATAGGATATTGTCTTACCGTTTTCATCAAAATCTATATTAAAATAGAAAAAGGAACAATTATATACATTAGCGTCATAATTTCGATTGATCGTCGCTCGATCTAAAAGAGATAATTAAAATTGTTGAACGAAGATGGAGGTTATATATGCGCAGGAAAAGCTCCTCGAGGGAAGAAATAAAATGTAAAGAAATAAAAATGTTAACGTCTTTGTTTACATGGACGTTTTCCGAGGATGAGTTACGTCGATCGTTATATTCCATATATCGAATATAAAAATGGATATATTGCACACTTACCGCGCTTGTATAAACGACGTATATATATATATATATACACACCTTCATATAACAATAACGATATATCTGTGACGCATATATATATATACGTTCGTTTTGAAAATCACGGGGCGAAACTGAATTGTTATGTATACCTTTGAAACGTTCAAAGGATATACGATTAAGGACACAATCATTCGCTCATTAATTACGTATATCATTGTTATGCAATGATATTTAATAAGAGATTTTTAGCGAGTTTGGTGAATCAATCGTATTTATTTATTTATTTATTTATTTAATCGGTTAAAAAATTACAAACATTACACAAAAATATGATGTAATCCCTATAGAGATAAACGAAATTATCCGTACATATGGTATTATCCGTAAAAAAATTAAATTTAAAAAGGAAAAGCATATATAATAATTAAAAAACTATAAATACTAAAGTATTAAAAAAAAGATCATAGATATATTATATTATTTAGTAATATGAAATTTTTTAAATTAATTGTATATATTCTTTACATTTATGTATTGTCACGGGCGTCTCCGCGCGACTTAGGTGTATGAGAAGGATAGAGAGAGCGATAAGGTGTCTCGACTAATGTAAGCGTTGCATTGCAGCGCGGACGTTAGCTCGATGGTCAGAGTACGAGATTCGTAATCCAAGGTCCGTGTGTTCGAATCCCGTCGTCCGCCTTTTTTCGCTCCTCGCCTTTTTAATCCGTAACAGTATATTATCGTTGATATGAAATTATTGTTAAAATTTGAATAATATCACGGTTATTAATCAGAAATATCGACACAAGCTCGTATTAAAGTTATGACGATTGCGCCGTCTACGCTCTTTTTGTCTACAGTATCCATCTTTTATCTCGGATTTTTTTTTATTTATCACACATTTAAAAAAATTTAGCTTTTTCGACCGATTGATTAAAAATTACGATTAAAAATATAATAATAATGACTTTTTGGTAAAATAATGGATTTTTCTATTGTTTACGCTCAACAACCCCTATAATAGTAATCAATATATTTTCTTTTTTACTTTTAATTTACGTTATATTATAATTACATTAACGATTAATACACGTATTTGCACAAAATAATTAATAATACAAAAATTAACCAATAACCTATATATAACAAAAATTGTTTGAATATAGAATTATATAAGTTATTGAGTTATTTCTTCAGTTAATTTATTTTGTAAAAATATACGAATAACAGTTAGTTAAAAAAAAATTTTTGTTAATCGTTATTGGGCTATTGGGTTACCTTAAGAAACTTGATGAAAACGTGCTTTTTGCACCAAAGTAAACAGCAATAAACACGTATGTATGGTATTTTGTTATTGATTGACTATAAGGAGAAATTTTCACACTAATTCATCGGGAAAAAAGGTTAATATTGTTTTTAGGGTGACAGGTAGGTGAAATGAAAAAAAACTGTAATAAATTAAAAAAGTAGTATATATTCTGTAAATATGATGTGCAGAAATGTATATGTAAAATTGTAACCAGGGTTGTAAAAAAATTAATCACACCAATCCATAAATCATAATCGATTTTTGATTTTTTAATTAAACTCTAATATATTAAGATAATAAAATTAATAATGGATTATAATATATTATAGTATAATAGTATATAATAAGATAATAATTAATAATATTAATAAGATAATTTAAACTAAATTAAAAATAACTTGTGATAATTTAGGATGAGTTTAATTAAACATTCAATAATGATTTGTGAATTAAAGGCGAGTTTAAATCATAAATCAAAAATGATTTGTGAATTAAGAACGAGTTTAATTCATAATTCAAAAATTATTTAATACTAAATATACATGTATATATATAAATGTTTATGCTTAGAATTAT
Organism: Theocolax elegans; assembly: GCA_026168455.1. NCBI lineage: Eukaryota > Metazoa > Arthropoda > Insecta > Hymenoptera > Cerocephalidae > Theocolax > Theocolax elegans. The sequence continues at coordinate 75,273,072 of CM047429.1, forward strand.
TCGTTAACACGTTTGAAATACACATATTTTACTGTAAATTGAAAGATACTTGATGGTAATTTTATTAAAATTTGATACGAAGATAGTTTTAAAAAATTTAACTGAAATTTGGGGATGGAAAGGAATTTAAAGGACGGTCTGATTATCATGAATAATACAGTAGGTATACTGTGTAAAAAGCAATGATTTTATAGCGAAAAATTAAGCCTGTTTGATAATATTTGACGGTGATATCCTTATAGGAGTTTGTTAATGGATTTTTATGGATTTTTCTACCGATTATTTTTTTTGGAGGTAGCTCGTTTATACATAATTATTGGTATTTTGGTTGGCGATTTTGCGTATTATGATTCACCTGTATCAGTTACACTCAACCTATTAAAAATGACAATTAAAAAAAGGTAATTAAATAAGTAAATGTTGAAAAAAAAGGTATACGTTAGTTTATTAGAATTCTTTGATACAACGATAAGTACAATTTGCAGCGAGATTTTTAACGAGCATATTCTACACTCATTACGAAATATCGCGTAAATAACCCAGCGTTTTATATATACAGGTATATGTACATACATAAAGTGTGGAGTACGAGTTTGCGCGCATATAATCCGTACCGCGATGAATAAAACAGAATTTTTCGAGGGATCTTGGTATATATATATAGTTAGTTAGGTAATCGTAATTAATCGCAACACTGTACGTTCATTATACACGCGCGCGTGGGGTGATATAATTATCGTTAAATGTTGATCGCTCGAGGAAATTTGTTGTAATAGGGTCATCGGCTGGTCGCTCTGTATAATACGTGTGCGCAGAGTAGACTAGGTGAATATATCGATGCACCGAGTCTAGACGCGGTAAATAAAATATATCCGTTGTTGTTCGATCCGTCAGAAGGAGTGTAAGAAAGGTAAGTTTGAAATAGAGAAGGGTATGCATATATATATATATATATATATATATATATATATATAGATGCGCGAGGTTCGCACACACGGGTGGTATGTGGGCGCAGGTCAATCAATGACCTATTTAGCGGGAGAGATCCCTTAACCCGTCCTATATCTCTGTCCGTGCTCTCGACTCTCGAGGCTCCCCGTCCGACGTCCGGCGGCTTCAACTCGAGTGCACCATCGACGCAAGCGCACGGGCCCTTACATCCGAGACCTCTCTCTACGACTTCTCCTTTAATCCTCCACAACTTACAACTTCTCTCCTGATTAACCAAGATTTACTGATCCCATATAGCTGTATATACATATAATACCTGAACTTTCATCTTTCGTTCTTGTATACTTTCCTTTTTTCATTTTTCCATGCACAATGAAACATATATAATATGGATTTTTGGTCTCAGAGGAATTGTTGTTAACTGACTTTTCAAATTTATCGTTCAATTTGCATAGTTGTTAAATTGTATGAGTTAAGGCACATTCTATCATGTGTAACAATTGTGAAATTTTTTATGTGTACAGACTCCGCTTAAGGGAAGTCCGATAGAAGTATATAGCTATCACAAATCCACCACCCGAAAATTTGCCAGCAGCCGTCAAGTGGGCTCTCAATTCATATTCGACAATAATTTTGAAGAATTAAGGAAAATAAAGTTTTCACCACAAAAGGAAAAAAAAAGTTAAAACGCCCATAATATGGGCGTCTGTGACTGAACGGGTTAAACACATCGGCAAAGTTCACAACGAAAAGATAAACTTTAATTTTGATACTTCTCTATTGATAAAACGCAGGCTGCTATTTTAACGGGGTCCCATAGTCAATATTTATCCTCCCTACCTTATCGGCAATCGCGATTATTAGTAATTAATTTGTAAATAAAACAGTATGTGAAAAAATAAGAGAAGAGGCGCCTTCGTTTATTAATAATCTAACTGTGTACTGAATTTCAGATTAAAATTATATTGCGTTTTTGAGAAAAGTATTACCAAAAATGTGAACTTGACCTCAACGAGGTGAAAAGATTTGATATTTTTGGTAAGACTTTTCTCGAAAACGCAATAATATTTTAATCTAAAATTCATAGCACACAGTTAGATTGTCAATAAACGACGGTGCCTCTTCTCTTATTTTTTCACATACTGTTCTACTTTTTTATTAATTAATCATCAAAAATTGAGTATGGAACCCCCTTAAGCTTAGCATTTACTCGCGCGTCAATTGTTCAAGCAGTTCAAGATTATACAAGCAAGCAAGAGTCGATTAAGTTTTTCACAACTGAAACGTTCATTACAGTCCTTTCACCTGCTGCAAAAGTATTGCATCTGCCTAGATTATCAACAAAGTTAAATAATAATATTAGTGCGCACGTACAATTTGGTTTCTAATCTAGAGACACTCGGACGAGAAAATCTAACCTAATAACACTGATTTTACATTTACTGTGAACGCACTGTTACGGAAACTTTGCCTGCTCTATGACCAACAAGAATATATGCTTATCTTAGGATATATTGGTCTTAGGATCTTAGGATCTTAGGATATATTGGTCTTTTTCAGTTCGATTTCCTAATTTTTTTTTAGAAAGTAGATCCCACTTAATCGTATAGAAGAATCCGCTTGATCATAAAATAGTCATTTTAAAGCAAGCAGATATTCGTTTGAGTATCATATATTTAAAACGAATTCCTCTTGGAACAAGAGTCCATTTTTTTGAATATACGCCATTTATTTATACGTTGATCCCTAATTATAAATTTACATAAGTAACAAACATATTGATCCAATCGGAAATTACAATTATTTTCAGATAGTATTTCGAGATCATGTATGGATTAGCTCTCAGTTCTCTCGTAGTAACAAGAGAAACCTACATTTTTTTTATCTAAACGGAATTCTTCTCGAATACGCCTTAAAAAGATAATCTGCTTGCTCAAATGTGATTACTTTAGAATTAACAAGCTATTAATTAATCGTAATATAACAGGTACGATATATTTATTTTTTATTCAAACGAACAACGTATACGTTTATCGAAAAAAAATTGCATTTCCGTACAAATACATCAACGAGATTTTTGTGCTACCATGGACTACAATATTTCCCATATAGTATAATTTATTAAAAATGAATTATTTCGTAAAATTCGGTCTGTAACGGTATTCGATTTCCTTTTCACAGTAAATGTTATTCTTTTCACATTTTTACTGCTGTTAGATTTTTTAATTTTTAATTTGGGTATTACTTTAGAATATTGATCTTTTTAGTATACATGGGACATTCAAGTCAAGTGGTCCGATCAAAATTTTAAAATGCATTAAATATTAAGTACAGACTGGAAATGTTTTTCAAAAAACAGAACAAAATTTTTAATTACTGAAATCCGTTTGTTCAAAAGTTATTCTATTTTTTTCAACGCGAGCTGTGTTTACCGCTATGTAATTCAAAATCTATCATCTTTTATTATTTAACATTACATGTAACAGTGTTTGTTAATTTCATCTAGAATTTATCCTTCTGGGTTAGAATTTCTAATCTCAAGGTCAATGTTACATAAACTCTATGTCTAAACTATATGTCAATATTGACCTTGGAAAATATTGTAACTTCGCCATAATTGATTTTTTCATTCAAAAGTTAAAAAAAAAGCTTCAAGTAATATCTTTTAAACGTAGTTTATTAGTAGTAGTGGCCTTCAATTCTGTAAAAAGTTATGAAAATTTAAAGAAACACAAAAAAGTTTCTAAAACTAACATGGTAATTCCCATTCTAAAAAAATTTTGTTTTTCTTTAAATTATCATAACTTTTTACAGAATTGAAGGCTACTAATAAACTATAGACCGTTTAAAAGGTATTGCTTGAAATTTTTTTAGACTTTACAATATTACATGTAATGTTCTATAGTAAAAGTTGATAGATTTTGAGATAAATAGCTCTAAACACAGCAGGTGTTGAAAAAACTTGAAAAATTTCACGTTTTAAATCAAAAAGGTCGAGGTGGAGCTACATGTCATTTTTTTAAACTATTGGAAATAAAATACTCTTTTTGAACTATACATAAAAGTTGATGAAAATTAGTAGTTGATGAATTGCATGTGAAAACTATCATTATAACGTTTTTTTTTCTGCAGTCAGAAGGAGCTATTATACGAAATGAAGTATATATTTCTACAAGTTCGAAAAAATCACGTAAAATACCATCAAGCACTTTTTTGATAAGAAATTAACTAACAAGGAGACCATCATATATTTAGGAAACGGATCGTGTCCAGCTTATATAGGATATATGGTTTCTAATATAAAAATATAAGGAAAACAAGAGCCTCAGACCCTAACATTCATGAAAAAAGAAAATCGCGAAATCAAAGAGGCTTTACTTTAATCGCTTGTAACTTCTAAACTATCAAATATTAACATTCAAACTAATATTTAATGTAAAGCTGAGATAAAATGTATAAATAGAATAGAGGAAAGTTGTATTCGAATTAAAAATTTAGCTTAAAAAAATCAATAAAATTCGTAGTGCTTTATTTTTGTTAAAATTTCCAGAAATTTTTAATTCAGCTATATAATTTTCCTCCATTCTAAAGAATTTTATTTTTATTATACGATTTTTATAGAAACATTCCCGCGTAAAAAAATGCAGTGAGTAGTCTATACAAAAAACATGTTGTATTATAGTATACTAAACTTCGACCTAAAAATACGTAAAATCTAGATGTTCAATTTTGGGCAAAATTTTAATTTAATCGTATTACAATATTTTTGTATATAGACTATTATATACACTAAATTTTAGTTGACCTAAGTTATGAGTTTTCATATTATTATAAAATCAAAGAGAGTTTTACAAAAGAGATTAATCGGCTGATCAACTTCGTATACCAATCGCGTACGCGCCAGAAATATAAGAAATATATTTTTTATCTAAACGGAATTCTTCTTAAATCAAATGTGAATCAAATAGAAAATCTGGTTGGTCAAACGTGATGATACCTTTATAACCAAAATGAACATCCCTATTAGATTTTAGAATATTGATATTTTTGAGTTATGGTCGCTCATTTTTTACGAAAAGAAAGAAGGATGCCCATGTCCACAGGAACGTCCGAGAACGTGCAAATGATGCATTATCGTGTACTTTTGATCATAATATTCAATTACAAAAAAGGAAAGGAACTTTATAATAATTTTAATTTTAATTATTATAAATTTATAAATAAAATAATTTTAAATTTATAAGGACATGTATGGAGAAACGGAGGGTACACTCACAATTAACCGTTGTTGCGTATTGAGAAGGTGATAGGAGAGGACCGAATAAAAAATTGTTCGGACGCCGGGACTCGAACCGAGGATCCGCGAGTTTCCAGTCACGAGACCTAACCACTAGGCCACCGTCCGCGATTTCTTGTCGTAGTTGCATTCGTCATGATATTTCGCGTTTCGGTCATCCTACACCGTTCTCACACACGCGCCGATCCGCGCGTCGATGTTACGTACGTAACACCGTCAAAGTTTCATTTTCAACATCCATAGATATATACTTACAATGTATATTTCACGGGCATCCTATCGCTCGATTATAAAGCAGATTTTCTTTTTAAGAATAATTCCGCTAAGATATAAATTATCGTATCTCCGCATCAAGATACAATGATTCACATTGCTCGTGTTTACCCTATATATAATTTTTCAAACAAATTTAACGATATACACGTATATACATATATATACCGCAACGGGAAATATATCGTAAAATTTACAGGAGAATTTTGGACATTGTCCAAAAATTCGGGAGAACAAAAATTGTTAGTTGCGGCGAGGGTTTTGAGGTCACTGATCACAAATCAAACACAGTTACAGTTTTATACTAAATTTCGCCGTGATGGCGTAACAACCGTGCAGCGTCGATCGAAGAATACGTATCGTATCGATAATACAGATTTTACTTTTTTCACCGTGTACATAGGTCTATGCATATTCGAGCGATACAAAATAATGATACACTATTATTCAACAGAATTATTCGTTTTACGTATACGAAAACTATATTTACATATACTAGAGGGAAATATATATATGGTTGATTTTTTGTTTAATTAAACCAAAAAGTAATTGATTTTATTGTTGAAAAATTGGGTCGTTTCGTCGATTATATGTAGGTTTTATCGATATCATCAGGTAAATGATAAAAATATAATTATAATTAAATTAGTCATCATTTACGTAAATTTGTCCGATGCGTTCGTCAAAACCTAATCGACGAGACGTTCGGATTGATTATCGATAAAAATTGACATTTTATTTTTTAATTTATTTAATATCTTTCTCTCGTTCGGGTTGATGTAAAAACGTCAATTTATGTATTTATATGGGTGTAAAATTAATAATTGGATTTATTAGTCATAATTCCTGACTCTGCGATATATTGGAAAAATTAATTTCATCTATCGAGTTCAGTTCGAAATGAACATCGTATCGATAATACAGATTTTACATATTTTCCTGTTTAATTTTACAACGCGAGAATGTCATATATATGGGCTATTTCACGTCCAGTGGTATGAAGAAAATTTTCAATCGCACCAAATTTTGAGAACAGGCTGGAAATATCTTCCAGAAAATAGTGTTAGGTGTGGAGACAAAAAATTAAAAAAATTTTTTTAAAATTTTTAGGTGTTAAAAATAATTTGCCTCAGAGTTATTCGACCATGAAAAATGGTCAATTTTTTAGATAAATTTCTATTTTTAAAGCCATTTATCTCAAAATCTATTAATTTTTTTGAAAAAACATTACATACAACTTTTGTTTAAAATAATCTTTAGAACTTATCTACCCGGGTTACAATTCTTAATTTTAAAATCTCAAAGAGATAGGACACCCGGAAATATTGATTATCAAAAAAAGGCGACCACGCCACAATTAATTTTGATCCAACACCGCTCAAAAAATTACATTTTTCAAGAGGTTACGAATGGCGGTGGTTAGATTATTGGCCAACACTGCTGTTGTAGGTTATGCCTCATAAACCTCATAAAATCACTAATTTTCATGTATTTTAAGGCATAACTTTTACCAGCGGTCTAATTATTTTGAACACAAAATTTTTTTTCTATTTTCTGGAAGATATTTCTAGCCTGTTTTCAAAATTTGGTACGATTTAAAATTCTCTTCGTACCACTTGACGTGAAATAGCCCATATGTACTTATTTTGAATCGACGGAATGAACTATAATAGTAGTGTAGTTTGCCTATACACAAATTAAATAGTAATTATATTCGTTTTAATATATCGAAACTTTATTAGTCACTGGTGATTCTCGATAATGGAAAAATTAATCTCGTCTATATATCTATATATATATATACGCGGAGGAGTAGTCGTCGGTCATGTATCGGAAATTATACGACTATATAGAGAGAATTGCTTGGATTTATGAGGTGTACAAGTATAACGATGATTCGTTCGAATCTAAAGGATATGACCCAAAAAATTTTATTGACCCCCCCTCGTAAAAATATGAACTATTGCCACTATGTTGCCGAGCAATGGGCAATAGCTATTGCAAACATATTGCCGATATGTTGCCGCGACAATTGGCAATGTATTGCCAACATATCGCCAAACGTACAATCGCCCATATATTTGCCAAATATTGGCAATAGTTACTATCTTACCTTTTGTAAACTATTACCAATATGTTGGCCATATCTCATAAATTAAAAAAAAAAAAAAAAAAAATATTAGCCAGCCGCGGGATTTGAACCATGTTGGCAATACATTGCCAATTGTCGCGGCAACATATTGGCAATATGTTTGCAATAGCTATTGCCTCTTGCTCGGCAATATAGTGGCAATAGTTTATATCACTCGAGCTTTCTTTTCGTTGGAAGCTTTAACAAAACAAACGTTGAAATATATATATATATATATCTCCAAAACGTTCTAATCGATCTCGAATTATCATCTCGGAAACCAAATGGGATTTCAAGTTTCGTTCGTTCGAAAAACTCGAACGGTTTGAAACTTACAAGCTAATGAAAATTATTTATAAGATTCTCTTGTTCTATTTTTTTTTAATTAATTATAACTCATACGCGTTATTTGAGCTTTATAATTAAATAAACCGCGATATTCTTATTAAAACTCATTTCCTTCCGTTAATATAATAACTATAAAATCGAACGCATAACAAATATATTGTAATAAATAAATGTGATAAAAAATATAAAGGCGATACCGCGTCAGTTTGATATATTCAATTTCCAAAAAAAAAATCCCATTTACGACGATTTCGTATACAGTCGATACGCATGTGAACCACCTCGAGTTCCGTTCAAAATGTATAATAATACACCGCAATGGTACAAAGATTTACGAAGGAGCCGTGACATTGAGGAATACATCGAAAAAGGTGCAAAAGCCGATGCATCGAACACGCGAGCGGCATCGTATAATAATAGGATCGTAAAGCTAGCTTGCATTAATCTGCAATAATAAATGTTTACGACTCAGCCAACTAAGCAAAAACCATAAAATCCACTCTCTCTCTCTCTCTCTCTCTCGGTATATCGGTTGTTTCGCATCGTTAATATCGACGGACTCTTCAAGATCGAGAATTTCACTGATTTTCCTTGCGTATATTTTCTCGCTCGATCGTTCAAACGTTTCCCCCAAGGTCCCGGAGAGTTGTAACGCGTTCGAAACTGATTTCGCATCTATTTTTCCGAATTCGCGGTCGAATGTTATTCACGCACGGGATGCTATATGTTTAATAATTAACCGGTTTATATCGATTTCCTATTTCAACTGATAAGTATTTATCATTCCCGTTAAAAATATTTAAATAAGACCTTTTAACTATATATATGTTTACGTACGACGATTACGCGGCGAATAAAATCCGTAATATATTTCCCTTTCGCGTGTACAAAGGGTATGTATACATTTATACGTGTATAGGTTTAAAACGTCAAAAGGCGAGCGCACATTCATCCGCGATAATTATGTATTTTTTTTTTCCTTTGTACGTGCACCTACAATGCATTTACATTGAGTGTTTAAATTGCTAAAGTGTGTATTTATAACGGGCATTATTATTTCCAAGAGCGAGTGACTTTTTTTCTTTTTAACTCGTTCAGTGGCCCTCGAAAATCCGTGCGCAGTTTGCAAATTTTCCCTAGGTTTCGTTTTTCCTTTTTTTTACTCCTACTCCTTCAAAAATTTTAACGACGTGGTACTATAATATAATAATGTAATTTATCGTACGCTGTACACCGTAGAGACAGACTGTTAAAATTTAAAAAATGACTAGTAAAATATTTACTGAAAATCTATTAATTTTACTGCAATTTTTGTGTAATACTTATCGTGAGTGTTGCGAAAATATTTACTATACGGTATTAAGAATATTTTTTTTAATTTTAACAGTCTGTATAATTTTATTACTAAAAAAATTATTATCATTTTTACTACAACTTTTTTCTCAATGAACAATTTTAAATATGTTTCTCTTGGTAAAATGTGGGAGAATAGAGGTTTCATATAGTGGATTCGATTTAAAAAAAAAAAGTATAACATAGCAAAAAACAAATAACATTAAATAACAAATAACATTAAGTCTTTAATGACCTATACACAAATTTTCGAGCAAATTTTATTGGAAAAATTCAAGAATAACCCAATAAGATACTTGTAAAATTTGAATGTCACTATCATTTGTAAATTAAAACAATATACAATACTTATTTCTCCAACAAATAAATATACTAAAAATCGTGTTTCATGTAATTTTGTTCACCGATTGTTAACCGATCACTTGTAATATACAATCATAAAACCCTAATATTACCTCATGCGCATTATATATCGAATATTTGGTTGCTTCTTCGTCGTTTATTGATATTACTATATATACATTTTATTAAAGTGTCAACATTTATAACGTCGCGTTTGATTGTTCATTCGAATCTCTTATATATACACATATATATATTTTGAAAATGCAAATGGGTCACTCGTATAAGCGCGTTCGTATCCGCCAGGAATTCAAACGTTCTTTATTGAACGTATATATTACACGTTAAGTCTTATGCAAAGACATTATAACTATACAAAAATGCTTTACGATACTTAAAGCGTTTGTTTCCTGTGTTTGATAAGATTTTTTATTTAATCATTTTCAGTGGCGAATCCTCGGGTCAAAAACTATGTAGATTGAAATGCAATCAATTATATACGCTTACGAGCTCAAACGTGTATATATATAGGATTATATAACGCGACCAATTAAAAGTAAATTCAACTCAAATAAAAGTGGTTGTATTATATATTTTTGATCAATTTGTTAATTAGTGTATCGTAATGCGATTTCCACTACGGGATTTACTGGGTTATAGTTTTAATTGTAATTTTTCCTATGTACATAGTAATTTTTATAAAAATTATAACAAAAATTACTACAAAATATAGCAAAAATTACGATAGTCGAAGTATGTCCCACCATTACTATAAAATATAGTAATTTTCATTATTTCATTTTTCTCAGTGTATTTATTTTATTCAAATTAAATCAAGATAATTTATGTAACTTTTCACTTGGGCTGTAACATTACTATTCAATCTTGAGGTTAAATTTAATTTTTAATTCTAAAAAATTGACAATTATCGTAAAACTTGACATAAATGAATTAACTATACGTTTGTGTTTTTTTACCATCGATATATTATCGCCCACTTTGAACGACACGGTAAAATTTATAATGTGTAAAACTAAGAAAAAAATGTCGTGTAAATTATATTTATTTATATACCATACACGTTACACTTGCGTCACAGTAATAATACATTTTTTATTATTTTTAAATGAATTTTTTAGTGCACTATTTTTCTAAATTATAGGTATTTATGTACCATACACTTTTCACTGCAATAAAATATAATAACGAAAGGATTTTTAACGATTACTCTCTGTTCATCAGTAATTACACTAGATTAATAGTTTAACGACGCGTTACAAAATATAGAGCCTTGATATAACGTAAATCTATAATGTTTAACGTATACAAGTACATAATATATATACGCGTTGAAGCATTACACCCGCACGTCCTATATATATAAAATTCATTATAATTAAAGTATTACTTTATTTATCGGTGTTATTATGTATTATTATAATACACATCGTATACTTGACTTTTTTTTACAATTTATTTACATTTACGATATAAAAGGTAAAATATATCAATTGCAGAACATAGTATTAAATTATTATATTTTAACGAAACTTTGAGTCTTTTATAAATGAAAATAATAAATCATGTTAAGAAATGTAGATTTATAAATATATGTATACGTAAAATATATTTAATCAAGAAAAAAATATATAAAAGTTTCAAAAGTCAAGTAATTTGGAAGGTTATGGTGACAAGTAGTGCTGATTTCCGATGCCTTGTTTTGAGCTATATTTAAATATTATAATTCATTATGCTTTTTAGAAACATAATAATACGTGTAGAAGCTATACTTTCATATGATGTACACTAAAATTCAAATTTCTATCTAATTGATTCATAAATTATACTGTTCCAAAATATCTACATTATTTTCTCATGTCCATAAGTATTGGAACAGCAAGAAAAAATGTTTCATAATTCGACATAATTCTATATTTTGTCCGTTTCGTACAACACTTTTAACATTAAGATATATTTTATATTTATTTACATTTTTTAAATGTCTAATAGATTTAATAAGAAAAAACATTAATTTATCTAATGCCAACAAAAAGTAATGGTATACCTCTTTATTTTGCTCAAAAATAATTAAAATTCGTATACCTGGTGAAAAAAACAGTTCCAGCACTGGTATTTTTACCTTACGTCTCGTATTAATTATTGCACCGATTCGTTTTTATTTTTGTTATATATAAAAAAAGTATAAAAGATGGTGATATATATATATATATACAGTTGTCACCGCGTATATATAGTAAACTTTCACTATATATATTTTTCGTTCCGAGCTATGTGTACCTTTTTTCATAACGCACAGAAAAAAAAGTTGCTTATTCTACGTACTAAAATTCCTAAAAAAAAAAAAGAATACAAGCATCGGTAAATAGTTGGTCTATAACCAACCTGATTGATAAGAAGATGGTATTGGTTAAGATAACCAATTTATTTCCTGGTTCGTTGAAAAAAGAAAATTAGTTATTGTAAGTACCACAAAGTTATATTAGTTGGGATAAGCAATTTCATTTTGGTTGGAAGCAACTATCAATTTTTGCATTACTATAATCAATTAAATGGTAACACTCGCTAATTCTATTAGTTAAAGCCATACCATAAAAATTCCAAAATTATTATATTTTACACGTACTCGTTGATTTGAGTAGCGATAAAATGGTCATATTAGAGGCTACGAATTAGTAGCACACGATTGACTGATGATTAAGAATATTTATATATTCTGGCTCGTACAGACCGTTAAATTTAATAGGTTATATTTAAATGGATGACATATACAACCACTTTTCGTTAGTAAATCGTTATAGGTGAAAAATGGTTAATAAAAGGTTAATTAAACTTTCAATCAACTTTTCAGTTAATATTTTCTTGTAATGTATATTATACGTATTTCTATCCAATTAATATAAAAAAAATGTAAAAATATAAATATATAACGTATACGAAAAAACCGTTACTATTGAATAAAGCCGATAATGTTAACAAATCGTATATAATTTTGGGGGTTGACGAGCGGAGCCCCGCTAGTATAATATATAGGGAAAGTTCGAATCCTGCGATACACCTCGTTTCTCTCTCACTTTGGATCCAACAAGATCCGACCTAGAAAAGTTGGGCGCGCACAATGCACCTATATATATATATATATATATATATATATATATATATATACACACACACACATATATCTACAGGTATATATAGGCGACAATATAAGCAGCATATAGCTGTGAGAATTTTGATACGCGCGCAATCTTATTATAAATCGATATATCTTGGATCAACGGTTTTCCGGTTGAAAAAGCTCTTAATGTATATACACGCACATCGAGACAGTTTTATCGATTTTTCCATTACCATTTTATATAAATATTACATTTTTCGATCTACGTGACACGGATGACGTATATTATTTATATGTATAACAGTACGTATTATATTATAGCTATGCAAATTTAAAAAAACAAGATATATTATATATACGTGTATAGTAATTTAATATATAGATATTCAAAAGTTTTTTAAATTCGGGTGAACGAATTTCTTCTTTTTTTTCCTTTTGCACGTATATTAATGCATGTAGTACTCGGAGTTTGTGATGGGTCTCGAGCAGTGTAACAAAATTTAAGACGTTTCTGGTGACGTCACGCGTCTTTACGTGGGAATATCCGAAATACCGATATATTTTTTATGATACATTTTGTCGTTGATTTTTTTTTATTTATCATGTTGCATATTTGGCTAAAAATGGATCAGTTCGAACGCTCCCAGTATATTGTATAATCGATATTAGGAAATGGGTCGGATTAAAACCAACGCGTAATCACTGAAAAAGCTTGAAATGTCTTATACATTACGTATAGGTATGTACGAGTGTCGGTGTAAAACTCACCGCAACACTATTAATTACTTAATTGTTTGGTGACGATCTACTTGAACAGGTATATCGACCGTCGAATAATCGTGGGCACACACTGAGAAATAATTAAGTATATAATGCGTTTCAAAGCAAATAAAATGGAATGTTTGAAAAAGGGTATTAAAAGGTTGAATTAAAATATTTAATTTTTATATGAAACAATCGCATTGATTTTTTCCATCCGAACAGTTTGAACTATTCGAAGACGGCAAACTTCAAATATAATATCAAATAATTTTTAGAAATGTAACTACAGCTGTATAGGTTAACTTTATAGACTTAGAACTCGAGTTACTTTAGATAGCGTAAAGTCATATTTTTATACGTCCTATAAATTTTTTTTAGTAAGTTTGAACATCTTTATCCCTATAGGACCCTTACTCAGCGTATATCTATTACTTATATATATCTATTACATTTTATCATCTTATCATGTCTTATCTACTACATCTTACCATTGGGTCTTAACATTTTATTTCCCAAAAATATAATAGCAAACGCCGAAAAAACAACAGAATTTTCTTTTTTTTTGGCGATTTCACCCCTCGCAGCCACCCTTAATATTCGTTCCGGATAAAAAAAAATCAGTGGATATTGTATTATAATAAGCTTAACTCATCAATTTGAATCATTTTGAAAGACGCTTTTTTGAGATATTCAAAAGAGACTGTCGTTAATTACATATTTTCGCTAATTATTGATATTTTTTCCTAAAATCGACTTCCCTACTTTTTTTTATACATACATTTGCAAGATTTTAACTAACTTTGATGTTTTAAGCTATATTTTTGCTGTTTCATTAAAAAAATGTGTTCAGACCCATACAATTGTATTTTACCAACAAAATTTCACTGCACAGACGAACATTCCAATGATTACGGGAAAAATATGATCGATATACTTAAATATAGTTGATATTGAAATGACGTCGATTTCATAAACTAGTGGTCGATCGATCAGCCCTTACGATATATATTTCGAACGCGTGTACGGAATCTATATATATATCAGTGGACGCACGGTGTACGTTTAGTCAGGTATCTTTCACCGAGGTGCCGGAGAGCAAACGAATGTTACCACATCAGTTGTTTATTATATGTCCCACGAAAATTAAATTTATAATACAAAATTTCTATGTTAAACATGCCGTTTACCCATAACCGTAATTCTTGATTACCACTCGGTAATATCCTGATCATTTTTATATTTAACTTACAAACGATATTTGATTAATATAGATCAACGATATACAGAATCATATATTGAAAGTCATAAATGTATATATACCAGGGTTACCATTTATGGTTTTTCTGTCCTCTATTATCTAATGTAATGAGGTCATACTGTGTGAGTGCAACAAAGAAAAAATACCTCTATCTGGCAAATTATACACACTGAAATTTTTTTTTTTAAATTAACTTATTCATTTATTTGGATTATAAACTAATAAATATTGATATAATACAAAATTTAATTGGAGGAAATAAATATTTAGTTGATAAAGATAACCAATGTGTCCTATATATTGAACGTAATAATATTAATATTGACATTTTTGATGATTAATTAATAAAAAAATAAAAGAGTATGTAAACAAATAAGAGGAGAGTCGATAGTCTAACAGTATTATGAATTTCAGATTAAAATATTATTGCGTTTCCAAGAAAAGTCTTACCAACAAATATCGAATCTTTCTACCTCGTTGAGGTTATGTTCATCTATGTTGCTAAAACTTTTCTCAAAAACGCAATAATATTTCAGTTTAAAATTCAGCGTACAATTAGATTAATGACAAACGAAGGCTCTTTCCTTCTTTTTTCACATATACCCTTTTATTTACAGAATTATTATCAATAATCACGTTTGCCGATAAGGTAGGAAGGATAAATATTGACCATGGCACCCCATTAACTATAGTGACCTAAAAATAATTGGGTATGTAAAGTTATTAATAATTTACTGTATATTTTTTGAGAAAAAAAAAATTAACATCACTGGACCTCAGTCACCAGTAAACGATTGAGCAGTTATGTCTAATAAATACTAGAATATAGGCCCTAGTAGACATTGAAGCTAGTAAAAATAGCCAAGAAAAAAGTAAATGGCGAGGTAAATGCTCAGTTTTTGGCTATAAATGAAACGCTTTTTCCGCCATTTGCTAGTTTGGACATAACCTCAAAATGATAATAAATTAATTTATGGGTGTCCTCCTAAAGGAAATTCAATGATTCCTATAAAATTAGATTGCTTTCATACTTGTACATCAAATTAGTTAATTATTTAAGCCATAAAAATCGCTATTCCAAAGTTATATTGACTAATGCGAATTTCAACACTAAATTTGTCGAAAATAGTTTTGATACCTATTTATTGGCATCAAACGAGCCATTTTGCTTGTGTTGGGCAAAATCAAGCAAAGCATTTTTGCGACCCCATAAATAGCTATAGTTAAAAGGTAATATTGATAGATTCAGCCGCTTTGGTCAGGAATAATGGGTTAAAAAGGTGAGAAAAAATGTTTCATTATTGGGAGAAAAATGTGCACCATTTTTCGGCCATTTTTTGAAAAACTAGCCAATTGCTACTCCAAAAAAGGATTCGATTTCCATTAGGGGGGTTATATTTATTAAGTATATTTTATGATTTACTATTTTCTCTATTTTGGTCTATATCATATACTTTAAAACGCACTTTTTCATGGATTGACAGAAATATTCGTAAAAAGGACGGATACCGTGAAATGAACGTTTTCAACACCAGTAAGATCGATAAGAAAGATTGAAGCTATATAGATTACGACTGTCCCAAAGTAATGATCTATTTTTTTTTACGCATGGAATTCGTTCCCCTAATCGATGTATATCGCGGCCGGTTAAAATGTATTTATCTGAGCGTGCGCATGTGTGTATAGATATATACATATGGACCGGTTGTTTGTCTTTCTCTGAGTGTGTTCTAATTAAGTCGAGGAATCGAGATGAGCCAGTGGAGTGTGCTGTGGGCATCGAGCGCAACGCGGCCTCGGAAGACGGAAACAAAAGCCGTGACTCACTTTCGAGCTAAAACCCATCCCCTTATGTGGATTTAAAATCCGCTGATGATTCCTCAATTCTCTCCGTTCGCGGGGAATCTTCTTCAAATCTCGGATACACAGATCGTACATTCGTCGAGTATCGACCGAGAGATACATAGAAAGAGAGATTGTTCGTTTGAAAAATAAATAGTACCAGTCAATTTGTTCGTGAAGAAATGTATAAACAACCCATATGTCAAAGTGAAAGAGAAAGAGAATAGATATTTTTATATTTAACTTACAAACGATATTTGATTAATATAGATCAACGATATACAGAATCATATATTGAAAGTCATAAATGTATATACCAGGGTTACCATTTATGGTTTTTCTGTCCTCTATTATCTAATGTAATGAGGTCATACTGTGTGAGTGCAACAAAGAAAAAATACCTCTATCTGGCAAATTATACACACTGAAATTTTTTTTTTTAAATTAACTTATTCATTTATTTGGATTATAAACTAATAAATATTGATATAATACAAAATTTAATTGGAGGAAATAAATATTTAGTTGATAAAGATAACCAATGTGTCCTATATATTGAACGTAATAATATTAATATTGACATTTTTGATGATTAATTAATAAAAAAATAAAAGAGTATGTAAACAAATAAGAGGAGAGTCGATAGTCTAACAGTATTATGAATTTCAGATTAAAATATTATTGCGTTTCCAAGAAAAGTCTTACCAACAAATATCGAATCTTTCTACCTCGTTGAGGTTATGTTCATCTATGTTGCTAAAACTTTTCTCAAAAACGCAATAATATTTCAGTTTAAAATTCAGCGTACAATTAGATTAATGACAAACGAAGGCGCAGCTCTTTCCTTCTTTTTTCACATATACCCTTTTATTTACAGAATTATTATCAATAATCACGTTTGCCGATAAGGTAGGAAGGATAAATATTGACCATGGCACCCCATTAACTATAGTGACCTAAAAATAATTGGGTATGTGAAGTTATTAATAATTTACTGTATATTTTTTGAGAAAAAAAAATTAACATCACTGGACCTCAGTCACCAGTAAACGATTGAGCAGTTATGTCTAATAAATACTAGAATATAGGCCCTAGTAGACATTGAAGCTAGTAAAAATAGCCAAGAAAAAAGTAAATGGCGAGGTAAATGCTCAGTTTTTGGCTATAAATGAAACGCTTTTTCCGCCATTTGCTAGTTTGGACATAACCTCAAAATGATAATAAATTAATTTATGGGTGTCCTCCTAAAGGAAATTCAATGATTCCTATAAAATTAGATTGCTTTCATACTTGTACATCAAATTAGTTAATTATTTAAGCCATAAAAATCGCTATTCCAAAGTTATATTGACTAATGCGAATTTCAACACTAAATTTGTCGAAAATAGTTTTGATACCTATTTATTGGCATCAAACGAGCCATTTTGCTTGTGTTGGGCAAAATCAAGCAAAGCATTTTTGCGACCCCATAAATAGCTATAGTTAAAAGGTAATATTGATAGATTCAGCCGCTTTGGTCAGGAATAATGGGTTAAAAAGGTGAGAAAAAATGTTTCATTATTGGGAGAAAAATGTGCACCATTTTTCGGCCATTTTTTGAAAAACTAGCCAATTGCTACTCCAAAAAAGGATTCGATTTCCATTAGGGGGGTTATATTTATTAAGTATATTTTATGATTTACTATTTTCTCTATTTTGGTCTATATCATATACTTTAAAACGCACTTTTTCATGGATTGACAGAAATATTCGTAAAAAGGACGGATACCGTGAAATGAACGTTTTCAACACCAGTAAGATCGATAAGAAAGATTGAAGCTATATAGATTACGACTGTCCCAAAGTAATGATCTATTTTTTTTTACGCATGGAATTCGTTCCCCTAATCGATGTATATCGCGGCCGGTTAAAATGTATTTATCTGAGCGTGCGCATGTGTGTATAGATATATACATATGGACCGGTTGTTTGTCTTTCTCTGAGTGTGTTCTAATTAAGTCGAGGAATCGAGATGAGCCAGTGGAGTGTGCTGTGGGCATCGAGCGCAACGCGGCCTCGGAAGACGGAAACAAAAGCCGTGACTCACTTTCGAGCTAAAACCCATCCCCTTATGTGGATTTAAAATCCGCTGATGATTCCTCAATTCTCTCCGTTCGCGGGGAATCTTCTTCAAATCTCGGATACACAGATCGTACATTCGTCGAGTATCGACCGAGAGATACATAGAAAGAGAGATTGTTCGTTTGAAAAATAAATAGTACCAGTCAATTTGTTCGTGAAGAAATGTATAAACAACCCATATGTCAAAGTGAAAGAGAAAGAGAATAGATATATATATATATATATATATATATATATATATATATATATATATATATATATTAAAATTTATGGAATACTCATGGTAAATATTACACAAAAATTGTACTTTCTAATAATGAAATAGTGAATAATCACTAAAATATAGTGACAAGTCGCTCACTATTACAAAATACAGTTATAATAGTTACTAATGTAATTAATCGATATTTACCATTTCAATAGTGAGGATTCACCTAATTTCGTGACAACGACCGACTTATATATCATTTTTAGAAATTAGTAAATAATTAATAGAACCGAGGAAAATGTTGTAGTAAACTATCACTGTCACCAATTTAGTAAACATTATTCACTAATAAAATATGGTAAATATTATTTAATAGTTGAATTCGCTATTTTGCGATATAATCACCGAATTACGTCACTATATATATATTTCATTTTTAATGATTACACGCTTATTAATTTTTAGAATGAAAATGACAATAACACGTCTCGTAATCGATTTACAGATTAGTCAACATAATTTAAAAAATTTACTATATCGTATAGTATAATATTTACTAAAAGTCTATTAATTTTTACTATGACTTTTTTGTGTAATATTCACCATATAAGTATCGCGTAAATGTTTACTAATATATATATACACATTGAGAAAAAAAATATTATTCGAATCAACAAAATATTTTATATCGAATATGAATAATAAAATATACGTTTGAAACAAACCGACGCGGTGGCGGAGTGGCGGAGACGCACCTCGGCCGGTCACGGAAGTTAAGCAGTATTGAGCGCGGTACCCAAGTGGATGGGTGACGCTCTCGGTCGCTTGGCTTTCGTGGCGGGTTAGGTGTTTTTTCACACTTCACAACGTGAGCGGGAGGTGTGAAACATTCGGTTTCGGTGTCAAGGCCTACGCAATGTGACTTTGACACCCAAAAAGAATGTTTCGAAATACACCGGCCATCTCGGGTGAGGTTTTCCCTGCTTCACAGGTTTCCCTCATCCACGGGCACAACCCCGGGCGAATGCGAGATGGTGGGGTTTTTTAAGGGAGGGAAAAAGCACCCACACATAGGTGGTAGGTGGACACCGTTAAAGTCCCCAGGGGGATAAACGGTAGGAAGTGCCAGGAAAAAGAGGGCACAAAATCAAGAATAAAAAAAAAATATACGTTTGAAACAAATGTTTATTTTGTTGTTTCAAATATGTGTGTCTTATTTGTTTGAAATGCGTTTTATTTGTCCTAAGTCTCTAATTTACACATATACATGCGTTTGTTTTTTTTTTAGAATTATTTATTTTTCCAAGTTTAGGCGTTGAAAAAGAAAATATTTTTGTAAATCGGCCGAAAAGAAAATTGTAACCTAATACAAGATTAAATGGATATGTTATAGACGTATAAATAAAATAAAAAATTAATTATTCAGTAAATTTGTTAATAAATAAATTTATTAAATGAATTATTAGTCGTCGTAAATCCAAATACTTTAAATTACGTAAAATTGAGAAAATAAATACAAATTTTTATAAATTTTGAAAATGCATGTTAAAAGGTAGGGTAACCTAGCTTGCCCAAAACGATTTTTTTTTCACCTTCGTTATAGATTTTTTATTTTTAAATTTTTACATTCGGAAAATATCAGGTACTCTCTAAAAATGAATTAGTGAATATTCACTAACTAATTAGTGAATAATTACTAATTCAAATAGTTATAACTAGGTCACTAATGTTTAGTGAATAGCCACTAATTCAAATAGTGGAATATGCACTAATTCAATTAGTATAAAATACACTACAGCAATTAGTGAATATCAAATAGCGGATCCTAATGGATGTATACACTGCATAAATCCACTAAACCAATTAGTGAAAAATCACTAATTCAAATAGTAAATCCTAATGCCTTATTCTCTGCATTAACCCACTAATCCAATTAGTGAAAAATCACTAATTTAAATATTGGTTTACAATAGACGTATTCAGTGCATTCATTCACTAAAGTAATTAGTTTAAAAAAAGTTTAAAAACTTTAAAAATCTCAAAAATATGGATATATTTTTAATTTATTATTTGTTTTAGTATTTATACATATATAATGTTATACACATATCTATACATATATAATTTCTAATTAACATACATGACTACTCACATTTTATTAAATAATTATTGATTCTAAATAATTATTAACTTTGCAATTATTACTAATAATCTAATGTGGAATCTATTATCTAATAGTTCGATAGCGCAAAAACGAAAATTATTTTTTTGTTCATCCAATTATATATTGAAATTTCTAAAAGAGTTTATCATACTTGACTACTTGCCTGTTAATAATAACAATTAGGCAAAATACTTATTAACTTTACAACTCTAAGTAAGAAATTATTATGCCAATTATTAATGCGCTCACTATGTCGAAATGAAAAAAGCAATTTTACAATAGATACAATAGGTACTGCGCAGTTACAAATGTAAATATACATCATATTGCACATAACTGATTTTAAAGATATATAATTTAAATTTATAATCTATATTTTCTAATAGTAAACTTTAAACAAATAAAAGTAAAGGCAGATTCCTTTTTCATTTAAATAATACTGATATTTACAATTTACATCATACGATCAGCTAGGAGACGTCTGCACAGTAAGGAAAGCAAGCGAGTACTGACCCGCGCCGCGCAATCTACTAAATCATTTACTACACTATAACTAATGAATTAGCGAATATTCACTAATTCATTAATGAATATTTACTAATTAATTAGTGAATATATACTAATGAATTAGTGAATATTCACTAATTCATTAGTGAAAAATTGACTTATTATTTTGTAAAAAATTTAATCGATAATATTCACTAATTAATTAGTGATAACTCACTAATTCATTAGTGACAATAAACAGTTCACTAATTAATTAGTGAAAAAACTACTAATTATTTAGTGAAATATTTTTCACTAAGCAAATTAGTGAAATTTTCACTAATTTATTTTTAGAGAGTAAGTAGTTAAGATCTGGAACTTGGTTCTTGTCCATGTAGAATGTAAGAATAATTAATATTTACTGAGAAAAAAATTTATTAAAAAAAATGGCCAAATTAGCACCGTCCTCCCCTATTCAATAAAATATTTAATCGATTAAAATACACATTTTTCCTCATGATCGCAGTATCCTAATTTACAGAATTCCGGCAGTCTGATATAATTTCATTACAAGACACTATTGTCATTTATTTACTACAACTTGCTTTTCCTCAGTGTCCGTAGTAGAAATGGAAACGATTTTTAAAGTAGAAACAAGGCATTTCTAAAAGATAGTTATGACCTAAAACATCGCTATTTCTAACCTCAAACTATTTAAAATCGCCATATTTCTACTAGGGGTATACGTATGTAAAATGTGATTAAATATATATATATATACACATACACACGCGGGAGATAAGTGCAAATCGTCCGATATATACATACATATACACACACAGATCCCTCGTAATAATAATATTCAATTATTTTAAAAGTATACAGAGATGTAAATGGACCTTGGGATCGAGATAATCAATGTAAAAAAGGGAAACCTGACCTAGTTTCCAACTAGAAAACGTCATCCGGTGCCTCGCCACTCTTCTTTTCTCCACTCTCTCTCGCTCTCTCTCTCTCTCTCTCTCTCTCTCTCCTTATTCTTATCGTTTGCAACTTTATCGCAAAACAAACAACCCCTCCTCACCCCCGTTCGAGCTTACCCAATTATTTTTAATTAATGTCCACGCTGCCAACTGTACTCTCCCTTAATTGTCGACGCGATCTCTATGCACCTACACAACACACGTCTCCTATATATATACGTGACGTTCACACACACACACACACACACATATATATATAGTTGGTGTATACATATTATATACCATGTACTTATATATTCCTTCTCCAGTAGGAATATGATCATAAATGTAACGTTTAATGCAAATAAACTGTATAATTAAAATTTAATTTAACCTTCAAATGTTGAATTTCTATTTTGTTGAAAGAAATATCGAACGATCAGGATTCTTGAGGTACGAGTACATAGGGGCACGATGCGAGAATCCAAAATGATTAGAGGATTGTCGTCTCAATAAGAAATCCACTCGTTAATAAACGATTATTCCATATAACACAGGAAAATTCGAATTTACATATAGCTAGATTTCTATTCAGCACAGTGAGATGATCTTCATATCAATGGAATCTACTTGGTAATAGAAAAATAACACAAGTCTAACATCAAGCGGATATCCTTTTCAACCATATTCTACATACGACAATCCGCTAATATCACAACAATCCTTTTTTCGTATACGAGTGCAGAATTCTTTCGTATACACTCGATGCGCGGGGGTAAAAAAGGGTCGAAGCGAAATCTCCAACTTTCGAATGTGTAATATAGGTATATACATACGATGCAAGGAAAATCAATCGAACCTCTCGCACTACGGATTCTTCGAGGCTTTCCTCCCCAAAAACACCGCGGAATTCACTCGCGTTATTTTTTTCGATTTTTTAACGTTACACACGTACACGAACGCCACTATTATTTGTTAAAAAAAGAAAAGAAAAATAGCGATAACGGGAAGAACGGTGACGCACCTCTATTTTTATGAAAACGTAAATATAATATTAAATCGATCGACACGACGACGAGCGAACTAAAATTATGGGTGTGAAACGTGATGATGATGATGATGACGATGATTATAATAATAATAATAATAATAATAATAATAATAATAAGTTACATGTGTATACATATATGTATATATATAAGCGATAGTCGATATAGTCATAGGTACATATATATATGTACATATGTACATGTAGCTGTGCACACTGTTTATTTATTTACACGTTCCGAATCCTACTTACGATCGGGTAATAAACGGTGCAACTTTTTTTTCTACTTATTACCCTCGAGGTTGATCACTCTTTGATGCGCCCCGTCGAGGAAATAACCATATTTTTTTTAATTCACCTTATATTATATGGATATTTATATATATATAACCGCATAGGGACTTTAATTTGACCTATATATATCTCGAGAAACTTTCTCTATTTCAGAAAATATATTCGTACACGCGGTATTCACATAGGTATGTAATTGTATATCGTAAATTTACGTCGAATAGTCAAATCGCTCATTCCTTTGTACGTCACTCGCGGTAATGCGATCTTTTAGGAAACGAAAGATTATTTTGACGTATACGTGTGTATACATTGTTGACATAGTGCAATAAGGTTCTAATTCATTTTGCTACTTTATAAAAAATTTTTGTCCACTTTTATGTTTAAATTGTAATCATTAGATTTGTTATAAAAAGAAGAATACAATGCTGAATACAATTGTGTCAAAATCATTGACTTTTTTCCATTTGAAAAATAAGGTGATTTTACAATGTTTTTGGTAACAAAATGAACAAGTGAATTGGAACTTGTTTGAAAAAATATTTGAATCGATACCGTCTTGAAGAATAAAATTTGAATCGGACCCTTTTTAAAAAAGAATATTTTAATTGTAAAGAAAAGGAAGACACATTGTAAAAAGCACATAACCGAGGGAAACGAGTCCATTAAGAGTAAACAGATCCAGCAAGTATATATGATTATCGTCATTAATTCAATATAAATAAACTATAATTAACCTCCCGTATCATAATCGATAAATCTATCGATCTAATCGATGAATTTTCAATTCAAATATATTCCCCTACAAAATTCGTTGTATCTCCTGTATAAATCCTATCATCATCATCGTAATTATCAATATTACATCGCGTTTATCCAATTCTTTACTAAAAAAAAAGAAAATAACAAATCCAAATGAATGTAGTACATTTTGTTTAGAAAATATCAATGTAAAATAAAACGTCCCTTTTTTCTTCCACTGGCCTCCATTTATATCGAATCACCGCGATTTTCTTTTTTTATCGAGTATGTTTTTTTTTAATCCACCGATACAACGGGGATAATGGGAATAAGCGTCTCGGTAAAGTATTAAGAATTAAATAATACATTATACCCTCCCATATTGTGTACACCCGCGGTAAATATTTATTTTATTTTCTTCGACTGTTTTTATATACCGATATAATATAATGAAAAAACCGATCGATAATTTATCTTGCATATGTACACGAACTCTCGCTGTATGCCTCGCTTTCTCTCGTGTTCGCGAATAATATACGAATATTCGTAATGGAGTTTTAGAGGAAATATAAATAAAGTGTGTTGATTTGTACTACTCATTGAACGAACGTTTTTTTTCTCATTATATATACCGCGGGGAATTCGATAATGTTATATGTATATAAGGAAGTTCGAGATATTTTGTTAAACTCGGTGTGCTTTAAATATATTACACTTATCCTATCAAGTGATTCACATATCAATGGCTCCTATGCACAACGACCTATCTCAAAAGTAATAGAAAAAAAGGTTGCTATGTCAGACCAAAACTATCATCGGGAGTTTAGCTTTATTTTTAAGTATAATTTTATACGATTACTATGATAAAAATCACAGCAAAGCATTGTAATTAATGAAGCCTTATTATAGATATAAATGTACTAAAATGTTAAATAAACTTTTTTAGTATAAATTAGATTTTTAATTACTTTTTTTTTATTAAACATTGAATAATTATTTTAATTCTACATAACTAAACGTTTCAAAAAATAAAGTTGTCAAGAAATAATTCGATAAATAAATTAGAGAAATAGTGATCTATATAATATTGATCAAAATTAAGTGTATATAGTATTCCATTTATACTTATTAAATAAGCAAAACAATAATTAAATGAAATTGTCTATAAAAGAATAGTAAATACTATTCTTTTATAATTTCTTAATTATACCTGACATACCAACTTTTTTCCTACTACTTTTGGGATAGGTCGTTGCAAAAGTCGGGATAGGTCGTTTTATCCTGACGAAATGAGATAGGTCGTTATCGATATCTGCACGGAAAAAAAAGGTTCCAGTGAAAATTACAATGTTCTTGAATAATGAAGAGACAGACTTGACCAACAATAAAAATTGCTATTTTTAATAGCAAAATTTACTACAGATTTATTTAATATTTTTTATTTATCTGTTATATTTTCCTGTAAAAAAATAATATTTTTTATAATATGTCAAGTTCGTCTCTCGATTACTCGAGAACATTGTGATTTTTATTAAAATTTTTTTTTCTTTGTGTATATATATATATAGGTATATACGGTTGGACAGGATTTTTCGATGTTTCGCTTTTCCGACGAATATAAATATTAATTTGTCTTTCTCTTTTATATCTTAAGGGTATAATTTTTTTTTCATCGTTTACAAAACTAAATAAATAAATTTACCATTTGAAGGTTAAATAAAACTCTAATTTTGCCATTAATTGGGCATTTGTTCGGTATTTTATGACACTTATTGGCTTAACGAAACGTTACATGTATGATCAGACCAGGATTCATATTTTTTTACGAACATAAATATATTTATATGATGTATTATATAATATATTTATATGATATATTTATAAATATATTATATAACATATTTATATTACATAAATTTATTTAAATGTTAATATACTTATTATCGTATATCCCGATGTAAAGTAATATTGTAACTTTCAAAATAATGATTTATTTCAATTAAAAGAAATATTTTATTTGGCATACTATTCTATTGCATTTTTCTTTATTCGATTTAAATAATACTGCTTTAAATTTTACGATATTTTTTATTCCAGTGTAATGATCGAAAACTTTTGGGTACAGGTGTAGACATATATATATATATATATATATATATATATATATTCGTATAGAGAAATCGTGCGTATAGAGGTTACATATATGCAGTTTGCACGTGTCAAAATTACCGCTCGGTATGACAAATGTGTCATACGTCAATTACTGGATTCACAGTCGACGTATCTTTTGTCAATGTTCTTTCAACTAATTTTTCAAAACGTTACACGGTATATATATATATATATATACCTTACGCTTTTATCTTCATTCGAAATTACTGTTCTTTTTTTTCTTTGGTTTAACGGAAAACCTTTCGAACAATTTGTTATTAATAATAAATAGGTTATACAAGTGACTAAAGTTTTCAATCGTTAAGGTTACGTTGTACAAAATTAAATTGGATGCAACTTGTAGAAAAAAAATAAAATAACGTTATATAGATTAAGTACAAAATAAATAATTGCGCTTGTAAATTTTCAAGAGATAAACAATCCGTTAAATCGTCAATTTATATATATGTAGATAATCAAAGAGGGGTGTAAGAGAATGATTTGAAAACAAAATTAAGGATGAGATTTATAAATGTGAATTGTGAATAAACAAAATATTTTTTGATATATACATACACGCACTTTCGTCGTGTATAAATAACACTAAAAAGAAAAATACTGTTCGATAAAATATCGATATTTTAGTCATTTTGAGTACGCCACTGTTATATACATACATATATATAGCCTTAAGTTAAAAAAATAAAAGTTTTTTAACGCTTTCTCAACCTAATTAAATATCCTTAAATCATTTAAATAAATAAATGTTAATAAGATATTGGGTATAAGGTCAAGCACTGTCCAGTATACTGATGATACTGGCCCAGTGTAGGGTTTTATACATTACATTTAGTTTTAAGTTTTATTTAGTTTTATTTTAGTTTTTAAACTCTAGAATTAAGTTTTATGCCACCCTATGTACAGATACATTAATTTTATCTCTATAGGTTTTTACTGCATTTTTGTAATGTTTTGTAAATATTGTTTGGCTTAATAAATTATCTAAAATTATCTAATTTGAATATCCGGAAAAAAATTAATTATTTCAAGTTTGTCGAATGTATATATAGTTACCCGGCGTAAATGAACAAAAATTTAATATATAAAATTGTTAAATTACTACACTTCGAGCGTATTTTTTAGGTTCAAAGATTTTAAATAGTTGACGGCCAGTGAGTCGCGTTCAATTTTCATAACACTGCTTTTCGCCACATCGTATATATACTTATATTATATATACACTAAAAAAAATTCGTAGACGCAAAAAAATTTTCATTAATTCAACTAAATAATTTACTAACGGCATCGCAAGTGTAAATATGTACTTGCATTTAGTAAAATAAGAAATAGAAATTATTATTTAAAGTAAGAAAAATGCTTAAAACAAATAAATATTTAATTATATAAAGAAATAATTGATTGTTTTAAGGAATACTTATATTGGATCAAATAAATATGTACGTTGATTTATGAAATATATCTTTACAAATTTATATTATTTCGATGCGAATGCACATTTACTCGGGACGACATTGTTACTAAATTATTTAGTGAATTTAAAGAAAAATTTTTAGAAACTACGTAATCTTTTTTTTTTCAGTGGACGTTTCACAGTTTTTTTTTATTTCCAGTGTAATTACTTAAAAAAATTATAAATGTGTTATTAGCAGATGTTAAATCGTTCATTTACGCGATTTATCTTGGGAGGTTAAATAGTATATAATTAAATATTTTGTATAACAGCCATTCGCGCGAACATATCCGATTCTCCCTCCTCCACGTCGGTGGGCAAATAATTTCTAAATGATCGTTGTGTTTCATATTCCACGAGCATAATAATTATCCTCAAAACGATATTTTATTCGAGCGCGGATTTGCTTGCTTTCCGGGGCTAAATCGTTCCTTCACTTATTTTTTTGTTCTTGGGAAAGATTAATTTAGACGCGAGTTACGAGCCATCGGAATCCCGTGTGTACGCGTAGTGTCACGAATTGTTTTTACAATTGGGAAATGTGAAGAATGTCGTGAGTCGATGTTTCCTCTATACACTAATACAAAAATGTATTTCTTGTGAATAGCGGATTGTCGTTTGAAATATGGTTAAAAAGGGAATCCAGTTGATGTTAGATAGTAGTTCTTCTATTACCAAGTATAGATTCTATTAAAATCAAGATATGTCGCTATTCTGAATAGTAAACGGATTTTCTGGGTTACGGAAGAACTACTATCTAACATCAACTGGATTCCCTTTTGAGCTATATTTGATACGACAACATTTTAATACATTTTTCGGTGGAAACAGTTGGACGAGCTTTTACGTACATAATACAATCGCGACGAGGGTGTAGCGGAATTATTTGTCTAGTAAAGTGAGTACTTACCCCTCGGTAAAAATAAGAAGAAGAAGAAGAAGAAGAAGAAGAAGAAGAATAAAATAAGTACAAGAATAATAATCGAGTAAAAAAGGATATGGATTGGTGATGAGCGCGAGACACCAGTTGCGCGGGCGTGTGCTCTGCTCGAGGTACCGTAGCGCCACGGGGACGAACCCCGGGTAAGGCAGCTCGGGCTCGCCGTCCTCCTCCTCCTCCTCCTCATCCTCCTCGTCGTCCTCCTCCTCCTCGTCGACGTCGTCGCGTTCGTGCCCGAGCCGAGCCGAGTCACCCCGTCCTACACCACGTCTTCGATCCTCCTCCTCCTCCTCCTCCTCGTCGTCGTCGTCCTCGAGGTCGGTCAACTCGTTGACGTCGCTGTCCGAGCCGAGTTGCTCGCAGGTACCCTGTAGGCTACTCCGAGTACCCGAGCGGTAACCTCGGTACCCACCCTGGGGATAGTATCGCGCGGACATCCCGGCTGGAGGATGAGGTTTTCGCCCGGGTCCGTTCAAACTATGCCTGCACTCCGAGGGACCGCATACCACCACCAGCCCCGTGTGTTCCCGTCTCCTCCTCGTCGATCTCGGGGTGTGTTTGCGCGCGCGGGGACCGGGGGGAGTGAGCGGAGGGGGATCGGAACGGGGCTTGGGACGAGAAGGGGGGTCGCGAAGCCGTATAACCCCGTGCGAGCGCGTTTGACGAGCGAGCCCGGCGCAACGTCGACCGGTCACTGAGGAGAGAGCACCGCCACCGAGATCCGAGCCTCCAGCCAGGGGGAGGTCGGGAGGTCGGGAGGCGGACCAGATCCATCCTCGAGCGCATGCGTCGGGTACCTCT
Organism: Theocolax elegans; assembly: GCA_026168455.1. NCBI lineage: Eukaryota > Metazoa > Arthropoda > Insecta > Hymenoptera > Cerocephalidae > Theocolax > Theocolax elegans. The sequence goes on from CM047429.1 coordinate 75,303,149, forward strand.
GCCGCGCGGCTCGCTTTTCCTAAGCGCACCTTCTCTTTTTCCGGGCAACTGTCTCCACCTTTTATACACTTCCCAAATCTCTAGGATGTTTACTTTATTGTTTTTTTTTTATTTAAAAATTTTTTTTTTTCTTCCTTCTTTCCTTTTTGACGAAATTGCGTAAACATTGCACGCCCCAATACGATTTTTACCTTGCGCGAATAAAGTATACCCAGTATATGTACTTGCGAACTTTTACCTTGTTCAAGGTCCCATCGACGTCTACACCGTACGCCGAAACTTCGACTTCAATGATTCTCCCTGACTTATTACGAACTCGAAAGTTACTGCACCAATCAAAAATTCATGTTTATTATACGATACTTACTGTATTCATCTCGGTAAACGATTTTCGAGATACAATAATATATATTCGTCGATATTTCTTCAGGCAATCGGCCAAAAAGGGATGTTCATACACATATATAATATATACAACTACATAAATAAATTCGATGAGTAATGATAAATATAACAACGTAATATGATGTATAACGCGCGGTCCAATAATCCATTTAAACAAATTTTTAGTTTAATTAACACTCAGATGGAAAACATTTTTTTTTTTTTTGGATTTTCGTAGTTGTTACTTAATGCATTAAGTAATCGTAACGTAACATTTAGTGATGTTTTTTTCTATACAGCTTCGTATACATTATTTTAAACACCGTCTGATGAATAGATCTATCTAACTTTTAAACAAACGTTATGATTTTTCAGATGTAAAAAAAAATTATTAGTTTCTTTTTTTTATTTAATTTTTCTTCGTAACATAAATTTTTTTTGTAATTCTTGTGTTTCTTTGTTTATTTTTTTGTTTTTTCATTGCTGAGTAGTTCAAAAAATTTTATTTCAATGAAAATTATTATGAAACAAAAATAACGAAAAAAACTACAATTAACTACTTTTTCGTCAATTTTTATTAAAATCAAATATTATGACTACCTAGCAATGAAAAAGAAAATACAAAATTAAAGTATATCAACCAATGACCCACTTTTTACAAACAGAAAAATTGAAAGAAATTTTTTGTTATGAAAAAAAATTAATTAAAAAAAGAAATCAATAAATTTTTTGCATTTATTTACAGTTAATAAATCATAACTTTTGTTTGAAAATTAGATAGGTCTATTCATCCGACGGAGATTGAAAAAATGTGTCTGAAGCTATATAGAAGAAAATCACTACGAAAATCGGAAAAAAAATTTTTGTCCAATTGGGCGTTAATGGTCAAATGAGAAAAACCAAATGACTTCCTTTACGGTAATTGGATTCTCTTGAAGTTGACCACATATATTATTTATCGAAAATTACCAAAACTAACCAACATATTTTTTAATTAATATAATTAAATTATATTATTTTTTAATTAATATAATTATAGTTATTATAATTAGGAATTATATATAACTATTTATACATTGTGAAAGAATTTTGTATATGTAGAAAAAGGCTAAACTAACAAGGGGAGTGCATGCACTCTGAGAAACGGATCTTATCCTAACTCTGGGATGTTTTTTGTAATATAAAAATATGAAGAAAGCCAAGTTATTACTTGCCAATGGCCCCTATTATAAAAGTTATACGAAATTTAATAATAATTTCAATAAAAACTGCTTCCACTTCAACCGCTTATAACTCTAAAACAAGTAGAGGTAGACACTCAAACCAAAAACCAGAAGAAAGTTGAGATCAAGTACATGCGATTAAAAAAAGAAGAAGCTAAAATTGGTAAATTTGGGGCAAAAACATGAAGAAATCAAGAAATTAAAGATATTTTATTGAAAATTAAATATAAAAAATTTATGTTTTTTGGGCCTAAATTTTTATAATTTCTTATTTTCTCGACATCTTTGCTCCAAATTGAGCAGTTTAAGCTTCTTTTTTCAAACCATATCTACTTGAACACAAATTTCTTCTGGTTTTTAGTTCGTTTGTTCATCTTTATTTTTTTCGAAGTTATAAGCGATTAAATTGGAAGTAATTATCATTGAAATTATTATTAGATGTCGAATAACTTTCGTCAAAGTGGCCATTGGACAGCAATAATTCGACTTTCTTCATGTTTTTACAGTACAAAAGATATCCCAAAGTTAGGATATAGGACCCGTTTCCCAAAGTACATGCACTTCCCTTATAAGTATTCAAAACAGAAAAAAGGTATATAAGTATACGATGAATAAAATGGGAATAAAATGAGTGTACGGGGAGTAAAGTGAGTCTACGGGTAATAAAATCAACGAAGGAACAAAATGCAATTTTACTCGACTCGTAGAGGTTGATAAAACAGACATTTTAGATGATCAGGGTGAAAAATGATATACAAGATGAATAAATCAGGGTTTCCCAACTAAAAAATATTTTAATATAAATTTAATTAAAATTTATATATACAATATATTATTTTACTAACAATCTATATAAGACCGATTACAAATCGTATACAATGAAGTAGTGATGCAAAATTTTTTAATTATCCAATAATAATTAACAATTAAAATTTTAATTATTAATTATGAAAAAATAGAATTAATAATTAAATTTTAATAATTAATTATATGAAGAAATAGTATTAATAATTAAATTTTAATTATTAATTCTATTTTTTTATAATTAATGATTCAAATTTAATTATTAATTCTATCTTTTTATAATTGATAATTAGAATTTTAATTATTAATTATTCTTTAATTAATTAATCATTTTAATTAATTATTTGCATCCCTGCAACGAAGATACGTGTATATATGCATATGTACACGTGTTTATCGAATATACGGTGGATTCATTGGCGTGTCGTTGTGTAACATAAGGATATACGTCGGAGCGTAACGCGTGAACAAAATCAATTGGAAACGCAACATTGGAAGAGTAGAAAATTATCGGAGCAGGCGCCGCGGCTCCGTAAACGAAAATCTATTTCTGACCGGTCTAGAAAGGAATTCGCGATTAACGCGAGAAAGAGAGGTTCACCCGCGTGGTATGAGTATATATATTGGTATATATGTATGTATATATATATATATATATATATATATATATATATATCGAACGGTAATGTTACGTGCCATCTCGATATCTCAACTTCCATGCACATTTTCGACGTTTGTTCTTCCTTCCCGATGGATGGAACGTATCCTTATACTGCAGATGTCATACACCTTATGTCACGGATGTCGATTATTTTATTAATATTTCTCAGGGGAACCGTCAAATTGCACGTACAGACTGTGTATACTCGGAGAGTGACACGGTAACGGACAGCTAATATGCATGGAAAAGTATAGGCTTTTAGTAAATATTGCTTGGAAATACAGTAAAAAATTCACTAAAAATTTCAATAATTCTTTGCATCTTGGCTGTTACTGCTTTTATCAAAATTTATATAGCAATACTATAAACCATTTTGCGCGCAGCTTGCATGTATGATAAGTTACTTTATATTTTTAATATTTTTATTTTAAAGCAGGTTACGTACTTTTCCTAAACACACTTTTCAAAAACTTTTGTTTTGTACGTTTCCGTATAGATACATGCAATTACGTCATTTTTAAGTTTCAACAGTATTTACCGACCGAGTCAACAGAGATATAAAAAGGAAATTGTGGAAAAATTACACTAGTTAAATTCAACTCCATCCCTAAAGGGCGGTAACAAACAATACCGACTTATTCTGTATACCGATTTAGTCTTGTAAGATTAGATTCTCACTAACCGTTGAACTGTAACATCACTTTACGTACTTGTATATAATTGTATATAATATATATCTATTTGTGCACATCCAGAAATCCATTTTATTCATTACACCAATCTTCAGTTCCTCGTGATTAATTTCCTCGAGTTACGTGAGCATACCCGAATAACTTATATTCAAGGAAGTACATCTTTTTTGCTCACACAAGCCAAAACAACTATAACAATCCTATTTACCAAATTTTCAAAAAAAAAACTTCTACTTCGATTGGTTATAATATAATCAGCCACTAAATATAGTTGTTAGAATTTGGTTTTAAAAGATAATTCACTTTAGATAGATATAATTTTCTTGAGAAATAATTTCTAATCCGTCCAACTGTACAAGAAAGGAAAAATTGTAAAGAATTTTAATCAGAATTTAGGAACGAAATTTTTAACATTTCTTAGACTGAAATTTTGTTAGTTCTTATTTTCTTTATAACTTTTTAACAAATAGACAGATTTGAGTTTATGTTTTTTAAAAATTTTATCTATTTGATATGAGTTTTTTTATAATCAAATTCTAATAGCTATATTTTGTGGCTGATTATATATATATATATATATGGGTGGTTCTCTGTGACATCGAAGATGAAAAAAATAAATATTGCTATAACTGTGGGAATATGTTTTAGAGGTATCCAGTAGTTCTCCTGAATTTTTTCAGATTTTTTCTGGACCATTATTTTAAGTTACATAGAGTCAAAGTTGACATTTTAGCACTTTTTTGCATTATATGCCCATTTTCATGAATTTTTAGCTCCCAGGGGATGCATTTTTCACTAAAAACATAAGTATGACTTTTTTTGTAAAATTTTCCGAACTTTTCATTAAAAATACTTTTAAAGACATAAATGTATGCTGTCACACTCTTGTAAGCCATTTAAACCTTAAATAGTGAAAATCAGCAATTCTGCTCCGGACTCTGGTAACCTAATACTGTCTAAAAGATGTCTTTTTATAGTCAGTAACTGCCTAAAAATTTCCAGAGTGGGTCTAAATCATTAAGATCACTTATGGTCAAAATATCCGGGAAAAGTGCCCGAAATATTAATAGAAATGTATATTTGTTGCCTTATAACGATGAATCTATTACCATGATCATTGCAAAAAAATTTGTGCACTTACCTTGGAGTGGTAGAAAAGTATCTTGATTTGTTTCAGTATCCATCTAATCCCCTGTAAGCTGCTAAAAATACAAATATTATTATACAAATGTAAAAAATTAATTTTTAAACATTTATAATGCTGAATTTTTAGTTTTACATCCCTTACAAGAAGTATAATACTAATCTGAAGGATTACTATAAATATATAAACATCATTATTACAATAACTGAATATACGTATTTAATACAAAAGATATATAAATAAATCGGATATATAATTATAATGAATAATATGATGACGTGACAGTGACAAGTTTGTGAAATCTAAACAATGTATTACTGAATAATAATAATAATAATAATGTTGATACTTTTATAGTAATCCTTCTGATTAGTATTATAATTCTTGTAAGGGATGTAAAACTAAAAATCCAGCATTATAAATGATTAAATAATAATTTTTTATAATTTTATAATAATATTTGTATTTTTAGCAGCTTACAGGGGATTAGATGGATACTGAAACAAGTGGAGATACTTTTCTACCATTCCAAGGTAAGTGCATAAATTTTTTTGCAATGATCATGCTACTAGATTCATCGTTATAAGGCAACAAATATACATTTCTATTAATATTTCGGGCACTTTTCCCGGATATTTTGACCATAAGTGATCTTAATGATTTAGACCCACTCTGGAAATTTTTAGGCAGTTTCTGACTATAAAAAGACATCTTTTAGACAGTATTAGGTTACCAGAGTCCGGAGCAGAATTGCTGATTTTCACCATTTAAGGTTTAAATGGCTTACAAGAGTGTGACAGCATACATTTATGTCATTAAAAGTATTTTTAATGAAAAGTTCGGAAAATTTTACAAAAAAAGTCATACTTATGTTTTTAGTGAAAAATGCATCCCCTGGGAGCTAAAAATTCATGAAAATGGGCATATAATGCAAAAAAGTGCTAAAATGTCAACTTTGACTCTATGTAACTTAAAATAATGGCCCAGAAAAAATCTGAAAAAATTCAGGAGAACTACTGGATACCTCTAAAACATATTCCCACAGTTATAGCAATATTTATTTTTTTCATCTTCGATGTCACAGAGAACCACCCATATATATATATATAAATTACGTTTAAAAAAAATAATACTAGTAGTTTATTATAGCGAGTTAAAAAATATACAGTGTAAAAACACAACGTTCACTACTTAGGTGTGCATAAATTTAATTTAAACAAGCTCTAATTAAGTTATTACAAATGATTAATTTATCGAAAAATTTTAAGGTAATTATCCAAGCTCAAAAGGTAATCAAGTGCCGATAAATTTACTAACTAAAGAAATTAAAAAATTAAAACATTGTAATTATATAAGCAAAGAGCCATATAACGCAGCATAAACTCTAGATAATAACTTTCCATTGTTGTAAAAGATGTTAATAATATTGATCATACAGTAAAATATTACTAAATTTAAGTATAAAAAAATAAATGGAAATATCCTTTTTTTAAAAAATATTAATTTGTTATTTTCGTTTATTCGAAAAACTATATCAATTTATTGCTTTATTTTATTGATAATTGCAATTAAAATATAAGTTAATGCATTAGAAAGTAAACTCACGACAAATTAACAAGATGTAATTTGGGACGTTTAGAAAGGGATGGTAGATAAACGTCGGCAAATTGTTTCTCGACTCGATAAACTGTACGTATGTGTTGGTAGAGAAGAATAAATTTATTTTTTCATCTTATTTACCTATATATTTCTTTTATTAATCTAATATCGAATTACTCTTGCCTAAAAATATAATTTTTGACAGATCTATTTTGAATGTATATACATACATACGTAACTATTATAATGTAAAACACAGTTTTTACCTGAAATATAAATATAAACATATATAAATATAACATTGTCCAAAAAACACACATCAGTAAATGTAAAAATTTAAAATTATTGTATAATAATTGCTCATATTAAAAAAAAATATAAATATAAACGATTAATAACTATTATTCGCAGTCCAAAATGAGACGTTTATATATTCTAGCCATTTTATTATCCGTTTTATTCAGTTATTAACAGTTAATTACAGTTATTCATTGTTATATAAACATTAACTTTTTTCCACAACGGGTTCGGCTTCTTCAATCATCGCGTGTCGTTATCATCGAGAAAACACAGACTGGTCCTCGAATCTCGGTTAACGCGCCCCATTTTTTCATTTTCCTTCTATTTATCTCCTTCCGGTTTTTAATCGCAATTCGTAGAACAGCGCCCATAAGCCGCGGGTCGAAAATCGCCCTTGGACTCTTCTTCTTCTTCTTCTCTTCCGGGAGATGCGGTTTAACGATTCTTCTTTTATCCTTTGACGTGTACGTAATAAATTCCGAAAAAGAAAACGAAACACGTACATATATTGACGAAAAGTGAACGTGTTATTACGAATTATTTAGAAGATCTATATAACGTCTATCCTCGGAAAAAATCGAACGTGGAAATAATGTAGAACGTATATATATGTACATATACAGTACTATGATTTATCGTTTTCTTTCCCGCGAATAACAAAAGACAAAAAAAATGAAATTTTCGATATAATGAAAAAAAAATTCTATCGAAACATCAATATAAGCAAGTTGTTTAAATAATTCAGTTAGAATATTTGTTAAATTAAATCACAATTTATTGTTTATACTCATTTTTTTTCTAATATCATTATATTGCAATTGAATTTACAAATTCGATAGTAATAAATTTATGATGGTAAATCGCTACTTTTAAAATCTGTGCGTCCATTCGGTAAAGATCGTTACCATTGCGACACTAGCAACTAAACGTTAAAAACGATAATACAACTAGTGGGGCCGAAATATGTAAAAGCTATACGCTTTTACATTCCAGGCACGATCGTTACAATAATTCTAAATGGTTATGCGTTGATGGTGCCTTTCGCCTATTTACATTAAAAAAATTTGATCGTAATATATACAATACAAATTAGAAACATTAAATAACAAAAAGGAATCAAAACTTCTAAAAAAACTCTTAAAAAAACAGCATAAATTACTTGAATTAGTCTTACAATTGTTTTTTGTAGAAATTTAAATGGTTTGGAAATTTTTATCACATTTCCCTCTGCTATTAAACAGGCTTGGGACTGTCATACTTCAGATATCAAAAGGCGCGATAGCGCCTGCACGCAAGTATGCAGGCGCGTAAGCCCTTATTATACAGCTAACTAGCCCCTCAGATTTTTTATATTTTCATAAATATAGAATTATACTATGTATTTATGCATCGACAAATCTCATATCTATTTTTTAATTAATTCTTCACTTTACAATAAATCCGGTTCGGATTCATAAATGCATAGTGAAGAAATTCGATGTTATTATAATAATTATTGCATTTTTAAGATAATTCTATTTTTATACTTATTTATATTTTAATTACAACTTTTTATAAGTAATTTATACTCCATAATAGTTTTCTGCAATTGAAAGTACTCAAATCAAAAACACCTTTCAAAAAGGTGTCAAAACCCGCAAGTATATGTGTTATTCTAATCAAACTTTGAAAATTGTTATCTGATAAATAAAATTGTTATCTGTCTGATAAATTTTAAAGTATAAGATAAAAATATTTTTGATTCTAATTCCCATATTTTCTCTACTTATTTATATTTTTATTACACCTTTTCTATATCTAACTTATATTCCATAATATTTTTCTGCAATTGAAAGTATTCAATTCGAAAACACCTTCCAAGAAGGTGTCAAAACCCGCAAGTATTGTGCTATTCTAATCAAACTTTGAAAATTGTTATCTGATAAATAAATAATTTTAATTTCTAACTACCTTATTTTATCTATTTCTTTGAATTTTAATGAAACATTTTTATAAATATTACGAAAATTTCGTATAAAAAATTTCTGCAATTGAAAGAATTGAAATCAAACTGAAATCGACAAGTATTTTGAATCGTACCATAAATTTATATTTTATATAAACATTTTTATATATATTACTTAAACTTCGTAAAAAGTTTCTGCAATTGAAAGCACTGAAATCAAACTGTAATCGACAAGTATTTTGAACCATGCAAAAATTTCTACCAATCTGAATACAGATTTTTTTATATGAAAAGTATCTTACACTATTATTTTTCATTTTTGGCCCTCACATGTTTTACAGTAATAAATAAATAATATTCTAATGATATTAATTTGTGCAAAATTAATTTCTGCAATACTAATAAAATGGACATTTCTTTTTTATTCTTTTAAATAATAAAATAATACTTGCACCACCTTAATACGTGTGGATTTTGGATACAGGACATCGGAAAAATCAACAAGCACGATATAGTTGTTCAATTGTTAATAATATTGTTAATTAACAATTGGATAACTCGCGAACAATAACGAGGTCAGCAGTCGCGTTTCGAAATTGTGAAGTATATTTCGGTACTATTTCGTTTCCCCTCGAGGCGGGATTTGTTTATTAACAAATAGAATTGTTATAAACAAATAAAAATTTTTTATAACAAATAAATTTTTTTTTATTTTTCTCGTCTCGACTACTTAGTAGTAGACACAGGAAATTGGTTCCTGGTCGAACATAGGTGGCGCCACTAGAAAAAGGTCGCACAAATAGGAATTTGGTGAGTTTTCGAACGGAATCGATAGACCGACCAACGTTACTTGGAAATTGGGTAGTTTGGACCAAACCAAGTAACTAGCGCCACCTAGAGGAACGAAAGAACGCGACACAGCGCGACATAACCTGGTGGCAATTAATCGGTCGAAAGAAATTGTTTGTAAGTGTATGCAAGGTTTAACTGGTTTTTGCTGGCACAAAACAGGAAGCTTATAACCTGGCTCAGACCTTTACAAATTGTATTATAGGTTATATTTTTGTAAGAGGTCAAGCGCGCGGTAACTTTAATTATTTAATTTATTTATTTATTGATTTATTTATTATTTATTATATAGTACCGTTAAGTTAGCGCAAGGTAAGAGCCAGGCAGTAGTTTATCGTAAATTTATTAGCAAATTTGTTAAAAATAGTTTAAACTCGGTAGTGCTTCCTGATCAAAGTAAGACAGAACTTACTTTTGGCATCCTGTTTTGTGCTTTAGCGGGTAGCTTAGGTAGAAGCAAAACCCAGTTACGCGGATTGGTCATTTGGCAAGTAACGCCAAAGTTAAATATTCGACAGCATATAACCTTGCATACACATAGTGCGTCAAGCCAGCGAGGCTACTTACTGTGAAACGTATAAACGACGCTACAACTGAAGATGGCCGCTCAGCAGAAAGACGTCGATAGTCAAATCGATGCATGGATCGAGACGCTCACCAGGGAGCAAATCGAACTACACCTGGACGCCTTGAACCTAAAATCGGCAGGCTCGGTTCATAGGAAAGCCGAGCGACTCCACCAGTGGCTACTAGGAAATTATTCGGCCCAGGAGTTTAACCAGGAGGAAGACGAAGCCACAGCAGTTCGCAGCCGTCTCCAACGGAGAAATAGGTGGCTGCAGATGCTAGGTGAACATCAAGACGAGGAGTCTGATGAACCTAGCCCAGATCAGGAAGTGTATCTGGTACTGCGGGAGAACGCTGCGGTTAAAGATAACCTGCACAGGACGGTGCAGGATTTCGATGACGTCGAGCTAGATGAAACGACGTCAGCCGCGACCAACACAGAGCCTCAACCCGAACGAGAGGAAGAATGGCTGTCATTGGTCTCAGAAGAGGGAAACATTTTTAAAATCCCTCGATCGTTCTCCCAGACCTTGGTGCAGCTTATCAAAAAAGTGAATGACCTCACTGTAAAGGTAGATAAGCTGATGTCCGAGCGCACTCAAACTGCTCACAGCACGAGATTGGACGGTGCCAACCAATCTCACCATGTGCAATTTCAGGACACATATACGTGTTATGGTCCTGATGTGAGCGAGATAGGTGAGGCGCAAGTAAATGGCGAGCAACAACGCGCAAGCGCCCCTCAGTCTAAGCCTGATGGAGCTTGGAAGGGGGGGAATGCGCGCAAATCCCAGAGGATTCCTCAAGCGCGCAGCTCGCCAAACAAGGATCGGACATTCTCAACACCAAGCTTCTCGACGTCATCGAGGTTGAATGGGATACCTCGAGACGTCGGCGGCATTGTGAGGAAGTGGCAGGTCAAGTTCTCTGGCGACAAGAGCCAGAGCATCGACGCCTTCCTAACCAGGATCGAGGATTGCAGGATCCTGGCCAACCTGTCAGAGGATGAGTTATTGCCGTCACTCTCGGAACTTCTGACAGACACTGCCGCCACGTGGTACCAGAACGAGAAACACAAGTGGCACTCCTGGCAAGATGTCGTGACTTCGGCTAAACGTTGGTACGGAATGAGCCAACGTTTCCAGCAGAGGATCATCGCCGAGTCCAACGCACGGACCCAAGGACCCGATGAACCGGTTAGGGACTATATGACGTGCTCTATCGCAATAATGCGAAAGATAGTCCCTACGCCGACTGAAGCGCAGCAGCTCGATCATTTGTATCGGAACATGCTGCCACAGCTTCAACGGCTGTTCAAGAGAGCGTAAGTGATCTCAATTGAGCAAATGCTGGACCTCGCCACGGAAGCGGAGCAGACGATAGAAGGTGAAAAAGTATATCGTCCACCACCTACGGAGGAAGGGTCTCTGCTTCCCGAAATGGCGTATAAGCCGAAGCGGAAAAAAGGTTCGCCGAAGGCTAAGGTAGCGGCCGCTGAGGTAAGCCCAGCCAAACCAAGCGAGCCAGACGTCGTCGACCGCATCGCAAAGATGCTGGAGGATGCGCTGCGGCCCATCGTCTCCCAATTGGCGTCGACGACCCGACAGTCCCGTAGGAGAAGCCCAAGGTCTGGCTCTCCTAAGAAAGGCTCGCCGGCCAACCGATCTCCGAAGAGTAGGAGGTCTGGCAGACCTAATGGCCCGAGCAAGAGCTTCGGACACCGGCAGGAGAAGAAGAGCGCTAGTCCAACGAGGGAAAAAGGAAAGGAACAGCCGAAAAATCGAATGGGCTCGACTTTCGATCCGACTAAGCCTCTTACCTGCAAGGGCTGCGGGAAAATTGGGTATTCCCTCAGGTACTGTCCGGTGTGCTCGGGAAACGCCAAAGGGAGCGGTTAACCGGGACGAAAACCGCGACCCAAGAGCTTGAGTCCTCGCTGTCCCAGGTGAGTTTGGGACAGGCCCGCTCCAACCGAGAGTATGGTCCAGAGAGGAGCGGAAATGGGCCTCAAAAGGAGGAAAGGTCCCAAGAAGCCAGCAGACCAACCTCATCCTATAAACCAGAGGATGAGAGTCGTTGGTGGCTTCTCGTGGGGATTGAGGGCTTTCGTATAAGAGCCTTATACGATCCCGGAGCCTCCACGACCGTGATGGGACCCAGCGGTCTGCAAATCGCCGCAGCATTGGGCAAGGAGCTCATTGTGGCAAACGCCGGACGCGTCAAGATGGCGGATGGTAGTTACCAACCGCTAAACGGTCATGTGATTTTACCTTTCACTGTCGGGAAGGAGACGCGTGAAATAAGGGTAGCGATCATACCACATCTTGACGCCGAATGCTACGTAGGAGTAAATTTCGTACGAGCATTCAGAGCCATATTGGATCCGGATAGCGACCGCCTGTTCCTCAAAGACAGCAAGCAGCAGATCCACCTCGAAGTTGCTGGAATAGGGGGTATGGCCACCCTCTCGTCCGCTGGGATAGCGGACGCAACCGAGGCAGAAAGGGAAGAGCTGCGAGCGCTAGTAAGCAAAGTGCTGTCTAATACTTCTCCCAAAATCGGGCGAACCCAACTCATCGAGCACTCGATTGACGTGGGATCAGCTCGCCCGATAAAGCAGAAGTATTACCCGGTGTCGGAGAAGATCCAGGAGGAGATGCACCGCCAGGTCCGAGAGATGCTAGATTTAGAGATCATAGAGCCCTCGGACAGCGGTTGGTCAAGCCCCGTGGTGATGGTACGCAAGGAGAACGGCTCACGTCGGTTTTGCATTGACTTTAGGAAAGTCAATGCGCTAACGAAACCAGACGCTTATCCCCTCCCGTTCATGCAGGATATCTTACGCAAGCTGAAGAGATGTCGGTACATTAGTACTCTGGACATGAACTCAGCGTATCATCAGATACCTCTCCAGAAGGAATCGCGTCCTTATACGGCTTTCACAGTCCCGGGGATGGAACTGTATCAGTTTAAGCGGATGCCGTACGGATTGGCATACGCCGGCGCGACCTTCCAGCGCATGATTGACCAAGTGGTTGGTCCTGATCTCGAGCCCAATGCCTTTTCTTACCTCGATGACATTATCATAGTCACCGAGACATTTGAAGGGTACAAGAAGTATCTCGAGATGGTGCTGAAAAGACTGACCGAAGCTTACTTGACAGTAAATAAGGACAAGTGTGTCTTTTGTCAAGATGAGGTAAGATATCTTGGCGTGCTGGTCAACAGGGATGGAATTCGTCCCGACCCAGCCAAGACAGAGCCTATAAGGATTTATCCGGCTCCCAAGAACCTCAAACAGCTTCGACGATTCCTCGGCATGGCGTCGTGGTATCGGCGTTTTATGCCGATTACGCCACGATTGCCGAGCCACTTACCCGTCTAACAAAGAAGAACCAAGGGTATGAGTGGTTAGATGAACAGGAACAAGCCTTTCAGCAACTGAAGGCCCTGATCATGACTGCTCCAGTTCTTCAACGTCCCAGTGCAGATGGACTGTTTAGCCTGCACACGGACGCGAGCGATACCGGCATAGGAGCCGTGCTCGTCCAAGAGATAGACGGAGAGGAAAGAGTCATTGAGTTTGCCAATCGCATTCTCACAGCACCCAAAAAGAATTATAGCGTTACGGAGAGGGAATGCTTGGCCGTGGTCTGGGCTATTAATAAGTTCAGACCTTACATCGAAGGGTACCACTTCAAAGTGATAACGGATCACAGTAGTCTTCGCTGGTTGTGTAATATGAGAAATCCAACCAGCCGACTAGCGAGATGGGCTTTAGAGCTTCAAGCTCATGACTTTGTCGTCGAGCACAGAAAAGGAGCTCTGCATCACGTTCCCGATGCCCTATCTCGCATGTATGAAGACGACGAGCCTACAGTAGCAGCAATGTCGTGGGCTCAAACTACTGAAGATCCTTGGTACCTAGACTGGATCAAGAACGTTTCCGACAGACCCCGTGATTTCCCCGACTGGAAAATAGTTGGAGGAAATCTATACATCTATCGCCCCGACAAGGAGTTAGAGGAAGTGATGGATGATGAGCAAGCATGGAAGCTGGTCGTACCCGTAGAGAATCGACACTCTATTCTGAGAGAGTGTCACGATGACCCCTCAGCTGGCCATCTCGGAAGGGAAAAGACATTCGCCCGCGTGGCCCAAAACTATTATTGGTCACGGTTTTATGCAGAAGTTGCGGATTACGTCAGGCGATGTCAAGTGTGCCAGCAATGTAAGGTCGAGCAACGTGCTCCTTCAGGGTTAATGGGTCACCGTCAATCGGACAGACCATGGCAGGTGGTAGCAGGAGATATCACTGGCCCGCTTCCACGCTGTAGCCGAGGATACGAATACATCCTAGTATTCCAGGATTTATTCACGCGCTGGATTGAAGCAATCCCGATACGAAAAGCTAACTCAAAGACGATAGTCCGCGAGCTTCACGAACGAGTGATTAACCGGTTCGGCACCCCGGAAGTGTTTCACTCGGACAACGGGACCGAGTTTAAAAATAAACTCGTAGACGAATACCTTCAATCTAAGGGAGTGTATCATTCGACGACACCCCCTTACCACGCACAGGCCAATCCTGTCGAGAGGGCCAATCGGACCCTTAAGACAATGGTGGCGTCGTATATCCAGGATAAGCACAGCGACTGGGACGACAAGCTGCCAGAGTTAGTCTTTGCACTAAACACAACAGTGCAAAGTTCTACTGGATGGAGCCGAGCTACTACTCTACTCGATGAAGCGAGCGAGTCCCCTGGCGAGGGAACTCGGTGTAATCCGCGCAAGACGTCGCGTACGTCTTTAGATAGGTCCCGCGTTACCAGACGACAGCGTGGTCGTCCTCGGAAAGCAACCGCGACCGTAAAGCGCCGATCACCCATAGAGCGGTCTGCCAATGCAGATTCTGAACCGGTTCCTCCGAGACGAGGACGAGGGCGTCCTCCAGGCTCACGACCGAAGCGGACGTAAAGCGCCAGCAGCGGCCGAAGGCTGAGGCGGCCTTCAAGGAGGCTGCCTTTGAATACAGATTAACCTGTAGCCCCTGCCTTCATCGAGCGGAACGGGAGGTTCTGACGAACCTAGGTGTCCGCTCTGCCGCTGCAAGGAGATCAAGCGTCTGGATCAGTTTCCTCGCGTCCTGATAAACCTGATCAAGAGTAACTTGTTAACCCTCTTTCCCGTTCCTTGAGGAACAGAGTCCGCATACAGAGTATGTGGAATCTGGAAGGGGGGTGTAACGGTAAGCGAGTTACCGATCAGGTAAGCAACGCGAAAGAGGAGATACAGCGCGGCGCGCGCAGGGAACGCGCGCGAGAATCGTGCGCAAGAGAGTATCGAGAGAGTTCGCGCGCGATCGGCAACAACAAGGTGTTGACAATTGCCGAGTGTCTTTAAGGCGGTAAAAAGTGATAAAAGGCTGGTGAATTTAGTGTGTGGGTGTAAGGTTTTCTCCCCACCAACCTCCACGTCGGCGTGCAGAGCAGCACGTCTCACGGGCTGTGAGAAACAGAAGGCAGGAGTTGACCGCCTTCCCGACCGTAGGAGTGAGAGAGAGAGATAAGCACGAGGACGAGCTGTCTCTCCTTTCCCCAGTCGTTTCCCGCCGAGGCGCGATATATAGACGAGCGGTAAGTGGTGCACCACATTTAGACCCGCGTGTCTATCTAATATTCGCGTCCCGATTTACCTGGTACGGTCCAGGTGAGGAAGCGTTCCTCCTTTCCCCCCTCTCGTGACAATACCCGCACAGATAGAAGGGTCGGTGGTTCGCGGGAGCCACTTCACGAGAGAAGGCGCGCGTGACGTAGTAAGCTTCTACGTAAAAGCTCTCTACGTCAGAGATTCATACGTCACACGGTGTGACGTATGCCACCAGGTTAAGCAGCCGATCATATCCGGATCGGTTGCTCGTAATCTACTGTTAAATAGATTTTTAACTGATTCCTTTCGCGCTAACCTCGGGGGTAGTCATCGGTACGACTCCCCGTAAATTGTTAAAGTTTATTTATTGTTATTTATTAATATTTAATTGTTAATTTAATAAATTGACTCGGCGGGACAATCTTTCTCGCCGATTAGCAATAGTATCACTTGTTGATAATATTTTACCGGGTAACGTCCTATCCTACGAATACCGCCCTCTCCGGTGTTTATCCTAGTTGGCAATTTTGGGCATAGGGCCCAACACACGGTATATAAGTCAAACGGAGTGTTTGACGTTGTTAACGGCATTGCACGGGAATCAAAGGGATTCCCGGCCGCATCGTGGGACTGCACACTTAAGGTTGGTAAGTTGGGACAGATTGGGCCTAACCGTGGGCCTTACATATCCCCAGTACCCACCCCGTTACAGTATATATATATATATATATACATATATATATATGGGTGGTTCTCTGTGACATCGAAGATGAAAAAAATAAATATTGCTATAACTGTGGGAATAAGTTTTAGAGGTATCCAGTAGTTCTCCTGAATTTTTTCAGATTTTTTCTGGGCCATTATTTTAAGTTACAGAGAGTCAAAGTTGACATTTTAGCACTTTTTTACATTAAATGCCCATTTTCATGAATTTTTAGCTCCCAGGGGATGCATTTTTCACTAAAAACATAAGTATGACTTTTTTTGTAAAATTTTCTGAACTTTTGATTAAAAATACTTTTAAAGACATAAATGTATGCTGTCACACTCTTGTAAGCCATTTAAACCTTAAATAGTGAAAATCAGCAATTCTGCTCCGGACTCTGGTAACCTAATACTGTCTAAAAGATGTCTTTTTATAGTCAGAAACTGCCTAAAAATTTCCAGAGTGGGTCTAAATCATTAAGATCACTTATGGTCAAAATATCCGGGAAAAGTGCCCGAAACATTAATAGAAATGTATATTTGTTGCCTTATAACGATGAATCTAGTAGCATGATCGTTGCAAAAAAATTTGTGCACTTTCCTTGGAGTGGTAAAAAAGTATCTTCACTTGTTCCAGTATCCATCTAATCCCCTGTAAGCTCCTAAAAATACAAATATTATTATATAAATGTAAAAAATTAATTTTTAAACATTTACAATGCTGGATTTTTAGTTTTACATCACTTACAAGAAATATAATACTAATCTGAAGGATTACTATAAATATATAAACATCATTATTACAATAACTGAATATACGTATTTAATACAAAAGATATATAAATAAATCAAATATATAATTATAATGAATAATATGATAACGTGACAGTGACAAGTTTGTGAAATCTAAACAATGTATTGCTGACTAATAATAATAATAATGTTGATACTTTTATAGTAATCCTTCAGATTAGTATTATAATTCTTGTAAGGGATGTAAAACTAAAAATCCAGCATTATAAATGTTTAAAAATTAATTTTTTACATTTATATAATAATATTTGTATTTTTAGGAGCTTACAGGGGATTGGATGGATACTGGAACAAGTGAAGATACTTTTTTACCACTCCAAGGAAAGTGCACAAATTTTTTTGCAACGATCATGCTACTAGATTCATCGTTATAAGGCAACAAATATACATTTCTATTAATATTTCGGGAACTTTTCCCGGATATTTTGACCATAAGTGATATTAATGATTTTGACCCAATCTGGAAATTTTTAGGTAGTTTCTGACTATAAAAATACATCTTTTAGACAGTATTAGGTTACCAGAGTCTGGAGCAGAATTGCTGATTTTCACTATTTAAGGTTTAAATGGCTTACAAGAGTGTGACAGCATACATTTATGTCTTTAAAAGTATTTTTAATCAAAAGTTCAGAAAATTTTACAAAAAAAGTCATACTTATGTTTTTAGTGAAAAATGCATCCCCTGGGAGCTAAAAATTCATGAAAATGGGCATATAATGCAAAAAAGTGCTAAAATGTCAACTTTGACTCTCTGTAACTTAAAATAATGGCCCAGAAAAAATCTGAAAAAATTCAGGAGAACTACTGGATACCTCTAAAACATATTCCCACAGTTATAGCAATATTTATTTTTTTCATCTTCGATGTCACAGAGAACCACCCATATATATATATACTAGGGGGGCTTAGCCCCCCTGCGCGCTTCGCGCGCCAACCCCCTATTTTTAATTTCGAAAAAGGTTTTTCGTAATTAATTTATTTAAAATAATGTTTTAAATTGTATTATTTTTTCACTACCATGGACACCTTAAAAATTAAACAGATTCACACAACACCTTGGAGGTATTGCTATAGTTATTATAATTTATAAATAAAAGTTTACCAAAATTTAGTGTAATGAAATCAGAATAAAAATAATGAAAAAAATAGAGACATATTAAATGTTAACTGAAAATTTTAAACTATATGAATTCTTATAAAGTTTAAATTTATATTTTAATAATTATAAATGTTAATGAAAAATTAACTTACCAGAAATAGTAAAGTACATATACTTACTAAATTGTAGTATTTTAGTTAACAACTTATTAAAATTTTGGTTTATTTTAAACGGTTATAAATAGAAATTCACCTCCTAAAATTAATTTATTTAATGACGAACGATCATCGCCAAAAGTTCTATATATGTCATTAATATTTTGTACTTTTAGAGTAATAAAACTTTCTTCTTAATTAAATTAATTTTTGTATTAATTTAAAGAATTATTTATAAAATTTTAGCGCTATATAAATAAAAACCTGTTTATTCCATTTCTCCCGTGATTCGTAATTTGCACCCTCTTTCAAAATTTGCGTTTTAATCCATGATTATATCCAATTCATTTTTACTATGCAGAGCCCAAATATTTATTTTGATTATTATAAACAAATTCATTTCTTAAATATCCTTCTGTTTCTAATAAATACATACTTGTTTATTTAAAATATTGTGTTATATAAATATAAATGGTCTACACACTTATATATCCATACAATTTTGAAATATTAATTTAAAAAATATTTAAATTAAATGCTCCTAAATTAATAGTTTTTGAAAATCTATTCTGTTAAAATTTGAATTTTCTTTTGCCTATACTGTTTATAATAGATTTATCTTAAAGATGCAATAATTAATATATTTAATTTTTAACCCATTGTATATATCATATGGATATTTGGAAAAGTGTATGTTATACTTGTTTAATATTTATTTCATCTTCAAACAATTTTGCATCTGTATTTAAAGCATTACATTGAATTTTAGATCCGTTATTATTATTGAGTATACGTTTAAAAATTTTATGAGTTTTATCAAGAATGAGTAAACAAATACACATTCTTTCAAGTTATGTTCACAACTTTTTTTTTGCGCACGGAAAAAATACATATATTATGTATTCTTGAAAAAACAATTTTAAAATATATATATATTATATAAATATTCCGCCGCACGCACACACACCCACATACATACATACATATATATACATATATATGGTCTATTTCACGTCAAGTGGTACGATGAAAATTTTAAATCACTCCAAAATTTGAGAACAGGCTGGAAACATCTTCCAGAACATACAAAAAAAATTTAAGTGTTAAAAATAATTTAAGAGTTATTCGACCATGAAAAGTGGAAATTTTTCAATTTTTTAGAAAAATTTCTATTTTTAAAGCCATTTATCTCAAAATCTGTTGTTTTTTTTTTAAAAACGTTACTAACAACTTTTGTTTAAATTAATCTTTAGAACTTATCTACCCTGGTTACATTTCTTAATTTTAAAATCTCGAAGAGATAGAACACCCGGACAAAAAATTCACAAAAATTAACATGGTATTTCCCATTTAAATTTTTTAAAAAATTTGGTGTTTCTTTAAATTATCATAACTTGTTACAGAATTGAAGGCCATAAAAATGCTACAGACCATTTGAAATGTATTGCTACAAACTTTCTTTTAGACTTTTGGATAAAAAAATCAATTGTGGCGCACTTACACTTTTTTTAAGTTGAATATTGACATGTAGTTTAAGTAATATTGACCTTGAGATTAGAAATTCTAATCCAGAAGAATAAATTCTACACATAATTAGCAACGAATGTTACATATAATGTTGTATAGTAAAAGTCGATAGATTTTGGGTTAAATAGCGATGAACCCAGTTGGTGCTGAAAAAAACTGGAAAAGATTCACTTTATGAGGTTAGAATAACTTTTGAGCTAATAAATTCCAGTACCTAAAAATTTTTTTCTGTATTCTGAAAAACATTTGCAATGTGTACCCAAAATTTTGTGCATTTTAAAATTTTGATCGGACCACTTCACGTGGAATACCCCATATGTATGGTAATGAACAATTAACTTACCAAAAATAGTAAAGTGCATATACTTAATTGTAGTATTTAGTAAAAACCTATTAAAATTTTAGATTATTTTAAACGGATCTAAATAGAACTTTACCTCCTAAAATTAATTTATTTAAGTCATCGCCAAGAGTTCTATATGTCATTAATATTTTGTACTTTTAGAGTAATAAAACTTTCTTCTTAATTAAATTAATTTTTGTATTAGTTTTAAAGAATTATTTATAATATTTTAGCGGTATATAAATAAAAACCTGTTTCTTCCATTTCTCCCGTAATTCGTAATTTGCACCCTCTTTCAAAATTTGCGTTTTAATTCATAATTATATCCAATTAATTTTTCCCTTTAGTAACAGAGCCCATATATTTATATTAATTATTATAAACAAAGGCATTCCTTAAATAACCTTTTGTTTCTAATAAATACATACTTGTTTATTTAAAATATTGTTTTATATAAATATACGTAATCTACTTACTTATATATCCATACAATTTTTAAATTTGATTTGAATAATATTTAAATTAAATACTACTAAAATAATAATTTTCGAAAAACTTTTGAAATGTAATTCGTATTTTATATTGCCATTGTTAAAATTTGAATTTTCTTTTGCCATTACTGTTTATAATAGAATTATCTTAAAAATGCAATAATTAATGTATTTAATTTTTAATTTATTGTATATTTCACATATAGATATTTGGAAAAGTGTATGTTATACTTGATTAATATTTATTTTATCTTCGAAAAATTGTGCATATATTTAAAACATTACATTAAATTTTAGGTCCGTTTTTATTTTATGAGTTTTATCAGGAATAAGTAAACTAATACACATTCTTTCAAGTTATATTCACAACTTTTTTTTGCGCACGGAAAAAATACATATATTATCTATTCTTGAAAAAACAAATAACGCGTAAACACACACACACGCACACGCACACACACACACACACACACACACACACACACACACACACACACTTATATATATGACATATATATATAACATATATATGACATATATGTGGGTGGTTCTCTGTGACATCGAAGATGAAAAAAATAAATATTGCTATAACTGTGGGAATATGTTTTAGAGGTATCCAGTAGTTCTCCTGAATTTTTTCAGATTTTTTCTGGGCCATTATTTTAAGTTACAGAGAGTCAAAGTTGACATTTTAGCACTTTTTTGCATTATATGCCCATTTTTATGAATTTTTAGCTCCCAGGGGATGCATTTTTCACTAAAAACATAAGTATGACTTTTTTTGTAAAATTTTTCGAACTTTTCATTAAAAATACTTTTAAAGACATAAATGTATGCTGTCACACTCTTGTAAGCCATTTAAACATTAAATAGTGAAAATCAGCAATTCTGCTCCGGACTCTGGTAACCTAATACTGTCTAAAAGATGTCTTTTTATAGTCAGAAACTGCCTAAAAATTTCCAGAGTGGGTCTAAATCATTAAGATCACTTATGGTCAAAATATCCGGGAAAAGTGCCCGAAATATTAATAGAAATGTATATTTGTTGCCTTATAACGATGAATCTAGTAGCATGATCATTGCAAAAAAATTTGTGCACTTGGAGTGGTAGAAAAGTATCTTCACTTGTTTCAGTATCAATCTAATCCCCTGTAGCTGCTAAAAATACAAATATTATTATACAAATGTAAAAAATTAATTTTTAAACATTTATAATGCTGAATTTTTAGTTTTACATCCCTTACAAGAATTATAATACTAATCTGAAGGATTACTATAAATATATAAACATCATTATTACAATAACTGAATATACGTATTTAATACAAAAGATATATAAATAAATCGGATATATAATTATAATGAATAATATGATAACGTGACAGTGACAAGTTTGTGAAATCTAAACAATGTATTGCTGAATAATAATAATAATAATGTTGATACTTTTATAGTAATTCTTCAGATTAGTATTATAATTCTTGTAAGGGATGTAAAACTAAAAATCCAGCATTATAAATGTTTAAAAAATAATTTTTTATAATTTTATAATAATATTTGTATTTTTAGCAGCTTACAGGGGATTAGATGGATACTGGAACAAGTGAAGATACTTTTTTACCACTCCAAGGAAAGTGCACAAATTTTTTTGCAACGATCATGCTACTAGATTCATCGTTATAAGGCAACAAATATACATTTCTATTAATATTTCGGGAACTTTTCCCGGATATTTTGACCATAAGTGATATTAATGATTTTGACCCAATCTGGAAATTTTTAGGTAGTTTCTGACTATAAAAAGACATCTTTTAGACAGTATTAGGTTACCAGAGTCTGGAGCAGAATTGCTGATTTTCACTATTTAAGGTTTAAATGGCTTACAAGAGTGTGACAGCATACATTTATGTCTTTAAAAGTATTTTTAATCAAAAGTTCAGAAAATTTTACAAAAAAAGTCATACTTATGTTTTTAGTGAAAAATGCATCCCCTGGGAGCTAAAAATTCATGAAAATGGGCATATAATGCAAAAAAGTGCTAAAATGTCAACTTTGACTCTCTGTGACTTAAAATAATGGCCCAGAAAAAATCTGAAAAAATTCAGGAGAACTACTGGATACCTCTAAAACAAATTCCCGCAGTTATAGCAATATTTATTTTTTTCATCTTCGATGTCACAGAGAACCACCCATATATAACATATATATATATGACATCTATATATATATATGTTGAATTCTGAATTCTTAGACACGGCGGCGGCGGCGGCGGCGGCGAAATATTTATATATTATAGAGATATATACATATATATATATATATATATTATATATATTATATATACATAGGAATTTGTTATGTCAAAAGGCTCGTCAGAGCCTGACGTAGCTATAGGCGTGAGAGCCATTATACAGGGTGTTCTGAAATTCGCACACATATAAAGCACGAAATTCTAAGCAACTTTTCTATCTGACAAATTTCGATTTGAAGCTTATTTATTAAGTTATTGTTAGTTAAACATTATTAATTCGAGCCAATCAGAGCGCGCCAGTCGGCGATGGGCGGTGCAGAGAGACCGAAAGCGGTGCGTGGAGGGAGTGCCCGGAGAGGGGAAGCATATTGGTTGATTCATTTGTTATTCAACACGTTAATATGCGACAAAATTAAGAGAATCGGGAGAATAAAAAATGGCCGAAAAGGAAATATCAAGCCTTATTATTTATTTAATTAATTAATTGCTTTACGCATTTTAAATCAATTTATTATTTAATAAATTAATACCAAGGATATCTTAGAAACCACTTCATCGAATAAACTGACATTTTATCAATAATAATTTTAATCCAATTGAATGAAACAGAATTTTGTAATTAAATTCGAAATGTTAATGTTAATTATTATATTAAAAAACTAATTATTTAGCTGTTTATTAAACAATTTTTTAATTTTTCTGAATAACTTGACAAGTATAATTTTTTTTACTATATTATAACACAGTCTATTTCATTTAAGTGGATTAAAAATGTTGAAAAGTTAGTGTTAAAATATTTGTCTATTCGATGAAATTGTTCCTGGGATATCATATCTATTATGGAAAAAAAACTCAGGGTATAGAGTCTCTTATAATTAATTAAAATAGTACCCTAGTAGAAATCTGACAATGAATGTAACAATTTTAAGTCAGAAAATGGCCAATTATCATAAAATACCCAATAAATGCCCAATTAAGCGCAACATTAGAGTTTTTTTAACCTTAAATGTTACCTTTTTACTAGGGTTATGCTACATATAAATTGGCCAAAAAAATGAAATTAAAAGTTAATAATAAGTAAATTGGTTTAAAAAATTAAGAAGTGTTATTCTTTGTGAGGCTTGCGATGGCTCGGTTGGTAGGGCGTCGGGCTCGTAATCTGGAGGTCCCAGGTTCGATTCCCAGCCCCGGCCGATTGATACAAGCATCACACTGGGGAATGTATTTTCAAAGTGCTTTCTTAACAAACACATCGTATAACCTCCGTCGCTGATTAGCTCCAATTTGGGAGCATAAAAAGAGCGTCGTTAAAATAAAAAAAATAGGTTATTCTTTGAAACAATAGCTTCTCAACAAAATTTGATTTAATATGGGATCTTGATTCAAACCAAAGATATAATAAAGTAAAGATATTGTATAAATATTGTATCTTAAATGAAAAAATTGAAAATAGACAGTTTTAGTACTAGAGTACCCATTTCATAGAACCAACATTTTTATTCAAAAATTATTGTCCTGAATAAACTTTTCATTAAACCTAACTAATTGAATTATACAATGTTTATTTAATGTCATTAATGAAATTTTACAAAACTATCATATACCTAACAAAAATTAATTTTAAGGAAATTTAAGTAAATTATTAATTGAAGATAAGTTTAATGTAACTTGTTAATTGGGTTTTAATATCTTTTTCACTAAATTGTCTTTTTTAGTATTATTGATAAGTAATATTAATTATAATTAATTAAATTTAGATATTCTGAGATATGTCCTAATTAATAAAATCCTAAAAAACACTATTAGGTGAAAAAATTATAAAAATCCAATTCACAAGTTTCATTGGCTACATATTCATACACATTTAATATAAGTTCAATAAATTAATATTATTAAATAAACATAGTAGTATCCAAATAATTAGACGAAAAAAGTGTTATCCAGGATAATAATTGTTGAATAGAACTGTTGGATTGTATGACATGGGTACTCGAGTGCTAAAACTGTCTATTTTCAATTTTTCACTAATACAATATCACTGATTTATTACATTTTTGGGTTTGCATCAAAATCCCATATTAAAACAAATTTTGTTGAAAAGCTATTGTTTCAAAGAATAACCTGTTATTCAATCAGAGCCATATTGATGCTGTCGTACAGTCCAAAATCAAAACTACTTGATAGCCAATTTTATTACTGCAAATTAGGTATTTGTAAAAATGGTAAACAATTATATTGAGCGCGTTAAACTTTTTCACATTTAATAAGGTAAAAGTACCAATTGCGAAACAGTGCCGTATTGTAGAACATATAGTATTGAATTACTATATTTTAACAAAACTTTGAGTCTTTTATAAATGGAAAAAATAAATCATATTTCAAATAAGTTAAGAAATGTAGACTTATAAATATAAGAACATAAAATATATGTAATCATGAAAAAAAATATAAAAGGTTCAAAAGTCAAATAATTTGGAAGGTTATGATGACAAATAGTGCTGATTTCCGATGCCTTGTTTAAAGCTATTTAAACATAATTCATTATGCTTTACAAACATAATATTACGTATAGAAGCTATACTTTCATATGATGTACACTAAAATTCAAATTTATATCTAATTGCTTCATAAATTATACTGTTGCAAAATATGTACATCATTTTCTCATGTCCATAAGTATTGGAACAGCAAGAAAAAATATTTCATAATTGGTACATAATTCTATATTTCGTCCGTTTCGTGGAACACTTTTAACATTAAGATATTGAATATTTATTTACATTTTTTAAATGTCTAATTGTTAGCAATCGTTAACTAATAATTATTTTAATATTTTACATCATCTTCGATAAGTCAACTATGTGTAGTAAATAAATTATTTAAAAAACACAATACTAATCAACAAAATTATTTTGAATGTTCCAACTTACTTACAAATTCATATTGACAGTTTTTTTATCTCATATTTAATAAATAGAGTCAACATAAGCATAAAAAAATAGAATTAATATGAAAAATTATTAATTATGAACTCCGAAAAAATATGAATTGAACGCTAATAATTTATCATAAGCTAACAAACAGTGATGGTATAGCTCTTTATTTTGCTTAAAAATAATTAAAATTTACATACCTAGTAAAAAACCGTTCCGGCACTGATACTTTTTTACCTTATGTAATACAAAAAGTTGACCTATTTTGAGGTATTTTAAGACATACTTCCAATATGGTGAAAATTGGAAAAAAGGAAAAAACATGCATAACTCTGATACAAATTAATATTTTGAAATAAAATTCTTACAGATTATGGATTATATTTTTAGTCTATCTAAAAAACATGAGTCATTTTAAAATTTATGTACACTCGTCGTGAAATCACCAATATCTATTTGATTAAGGGGATAAGCCTGGGTTAAAATTGGAAAAACAATTCAATATTATTAACTAATAATTGTTTTCATAACAAGTGAAAGCATTTCTTAATTTTTTAAGCCAATATACTTATTATTAACTTTTAATTTCATTTTTTTGGCCAATTTATATGTAGCATAACCCTAGTAAAAAGGTAACATTTAAGGTTAAAAAAACTCTAATGTTGCGATTAATTGGGCATTTATTGGGTATTTTACGACGCTCTTTTTATGCTCCCAAATTGGAGCTAATCAGCGACGGAGGTTATACGATGTGTTTGTTAAGAAAGCACTTTGAAAATACATTCCCCAGTGTGATGCTTGTATCAATCGGCCGGGGCTGGGAATCGAACCTGGGACCTCCAGATTACGAGCCCGACGCCCTACCAACCGAGCCATCGCAAGCCTCACAAAGAATAACACTTCTTAATTTTTTAAACCAATTTACTTATTATTAACTTTTAATTTCATTTTTTTGGCCAATTTATATGTAGCATAACCCTAGTAAAAAGGTAACATTTAAGGTTAAAAAAACTCTAATGTTGCGCTTAATTGGGCATTTATTGGGTATTTTATGATAATTGGCCATTTTCTGACTTAAAATTGTTACATTCATTGTCAGATTTCTACTAGGGTACTATTTTAATTAATTATAAGAGACTCTATACCCTGAGTTTTTTTTCCATAATAGATATGATATCCCAGGAACAATTTCATCGAATAGACAAATATTTTAACACTAACTTTTCAACATTTTTAATCCACTTAAATGAAATAGACTGTGTTATAATATAGTAAAAAAAATTATACTTGTCAAGTTATTCAGAAAAATTAAAAAATTGTTTAATAAACAGCTAAATAATTAGTTTTTTAATATAATAATTAACATTAACATTTCGAATTTAATTACAAAATTCTGTTTCATTCAATTGGATTAAAATTATTATTGATAAAATGTCAGTTTATTCGATGAAGTGGTTTCTAAGATATCCTTGGTATTAATTTATTAAATAATAAATTGATTTAAAATGCGTAAAGCAATTAATTAATTAAATAAATAATAAGGCTTGATATTTCCTTTTCGGCCATTTTTTATTCTCCCGATTCTCTTAATTTTGTCGCATATTAACGTGTTGAATAACAAATGAATCAACCAATATGCTTCCCCTCTCCGGGCACTCCCTCCACGCACCGCTTTCGGTCTCTCTGCACCGCCCATCGCCGACTGGCGCGCTCTGATTGGCTCGAATTAATAATGTTTAACTAACAATAACTTAATAAATAAGCTTCAAATCGAAATTTGTCAGATAGAAAAGTTGCTTAGAATTTCGTGCTTTATATGTGTGCGAAATTAACGGAATGAATTTCAGAACACCCTGTATACACTTTACTAGTCGCTCAAATTTTTTACGTTCATAAACACTTCATTATTCCAACATTATATTGTGCAATTTGTCAAGCATTACTTTCCCTATCATTTATTTTCACTGTATAAGAAGTTCATATTTTTACTACAAAACATTTGTACCGATGTAACTTTACAACATCAATGAAATGAACAATATGTAATATAAAAATAGGTATATACCTATTTTCTACATAGACGCATTTGTTAAACGTGTAAGCAGTACAAAAAATCGTTTCGGCAAAATAAAACCAGTGGTCGAACATTCTTTAAATTTTATTCTATAAATAAAAAAGAGAGTAGTGTTTTTACGACGATCAAATGACATGGAACGAAATATTTAAATACAAAAAATGTTAGAAAAATAAATATGTACTTACCTGTATATACTGTTTACAGCGGTGGAATCAACTGAAGTCGAAGGCTAGAAAATACAATGCAGACAAGAAGAGAGCGTTTAGAACACAGGCAATAAAGAAGACAGAAAAAAATTTATTATCAATCCAAAGCTAGAAGAGGTGTTGAGTATACCTCACACAACAACGAACTGGAAATGCTTCCAGAAACTGGAATAGTTACTATCAACACACAAAGTAATAATTATATTAAATATTTATTTATTTTAAAACAATTACAATGTTCAATTATTTTACTATTATTTGCAGGCTCAAGTTCTCAAGGTTTAACTGCAAAAACACGACAAAATAATGTAGTCTATGAAGCGTATGACAATACAGGATTAGTTATAATCCCCAAAAGAGAGGAACCTTATGCACCTAAAATCTGCAGAAGTAAAATTAATAGTCGAACTAACACGTTGATACAAAGAGCACCACAATCCTTACGAAACGTTTTTGTGTCAATGAAATCTTCTTCACCAAACAAAGCTTCAACAGCGGACAATCAAGAAATAAATGCTGAAGTTAATACGTCTGCAGCTAGCGAGCCAATCAAAAACGAAATAAGGTCATCGTTTTCTAAACAAAGTAATTACTCTCTCAACAGTTGGCAAAAAAAAAGTAAGGAAAACCTGTATCAATTTCATTCATCATATTTCTTCATATTAACTAAAGAATCAATTTTTCAAAATATCCTGAACGCCCTCAGGCATGTTTAAGCACTAAAATATTTCCAATTTTTCCAAATTGATAATTTC
Organism: Theocolax elegans; assembly: GCA_026168455.1. Taxonomy (NCBI): domain Eukaryota; kingdom Metazoa; phylum Arthropoda; class Insecta; order Hymenoptera; family Cerocephalidae; genus Theocolax; species Theocolax elegans. The sequence goes on from CM047429.1 coordinate 75,332,321, forward strand.
ATTATGATGTTTGTGTTAAAACCTTGTACTTTTTTAACTAATAATTACCGGACAAACAATGTTTATTCAATTGTTATTTAAAAAATCTTTTTTTCCGTGTATACGTCATGCCCTGACTTTTATTTTAAGCTACCCCTATGATTTTTTTAGATTTTTAATTCATTATTTCAAATATTAATTTTTTGGTAAGAAATGTAAATGTATTTGTAATTTAATTCTGACATCCTGTTAATAACATTATTTGATGCAATATATTTATAAACATTTTTGTACTGATCGCATTACTTATTTGTTGACTATATTATAAAATGATTATAAGTAATGAATTCTTTCGAATTGCAAAGCCACCAACGAAAACGGAGAAAGTATTCGAATCCGTAAAAGAAAATAACGATTTAATGAAATCAGTGGTAAATGAGTTGCGGAATTTACAACAGACACAACAACGAAAATTAGATTTGATGGAAAGATGTGCGGAAAGGAAGTTTGCTTTACTGGAAGAAACAGAAAAGAAAAAGCTACAACTATTGGAGAGTCATTATGAAAACAAAAAAAAATACTTAGAAGAAAAGGTTTTCTATCTGAAACGCTAGATTCGACAATAGTTAATGTATGTCAATGGGATCCGTGTCAAATGGCCCACGCGTCAAATGGCCCGCCAATAAGACGCGAGAAACTTAATTTTGGCCCACCAATCAGAAATAAGTTTACTTTTGTTTCAAATAGGAAGTGGGGGAAGCCCGTGGAAATTGCAGACGATAAAGAAGAGTATTATTAAATATTTCTTATTTAAATAGATGTCGCATTTTACGAGTTTTTGATTTTGCGTTATTTTTTTTGAGTTATTGATTTTGCGAAACACTGATTGTCTTTATCTACAGATGTAGATCTTTTTTAAAGTACATTAAAAACTAAATTGCAGACTAAAGTTTTCTGTCGCTTAATTACATACTATTTTTCGTACACCTTCGCTAATAAGTGCACGTTATATAGTACGCTACTTTGTGCATGATGTGGGAAAAGGGATTTTATAAATTTTTGGATCCACAGAAAATATCTTATCAGAACAAAGAAGTATCTTTTTTATTATATTATTTTATATTCATATACATTTCTTTTATTTACATCCTATTTATCGTTATGATTCCTTTTACTTTTATTAAATTCTCACATTGAATACGCGATCACAATATTAATCAATAAATATCGAAAATTGGAAATAAATAATGAATGTAAAAGGTAATAAACGATAGAAAGAACGATAGAGTAGAATGATAAAGGTATTTGAAGTAATTAATAAATGTTAAATAAAATTTTTATTATTAAAAAAAATTAATACGAATTTACGAAATTATTTAATGAACAATAGATTTGAACGGATTCAATTTCGTACATTGAATGGGGATCATTTCGCCCAGGGAACAAAACGCCTACCAATGAGAGGCCGATGTGACGTTTTTTCGCCCACCAATCAGAGCCACTCTTTAGCTTTTGAAATTCATGGAGGGGGCAGCTCACTATGTCGGTAATTTGTAATTCGATATGCGTTGATTAGATGGCGTTCATTGATAATTTTTACTTCAATAAATTGTTCAATTAAAATTTCTGTTGTGCGTAGATAATATCTTTTCATAAATCGATTTAAATATTGTTATAACGTATTTTAAAAAATTACATTTAAAATTTATATTTAAACCATATACTGAAAATTTTATTTGAAGTAATAATATGTAGTAAATATTTGAAATAAAAACTTGTTTATTTAACAAATAATTTATCGTTTGATAAAAGTAATTTGACATGTTATTTCAAGTAATTAATGAAATGTAATTATCCAACTTAGATACTTAGAAGTGAATCAAATAATGTATATAAAAATAATTTTTGTAAAAATATAGATAATAATATTTTGTGTACATCAAGCTGCGCGGTAGCGCAACCAACGCAAGTATAATGCGCGCTAGCACCTATTAGACATCTAACTGCACCTGCGGTTTTTTTATTTTTGAATATTAATATATAATATGTTATTTACGTAACTTTTTATATCATACATTATTTCTTTTTTAATATTTTTTCAGTTTATTAAGTTTTCGATAAATTATTTAGTAATACTTTCAATAAAACTTCATGTAAATATCTGAGATGTCAAATTCTTTTACTCGGCTATGTATATTTCGATATCTTTTTCGTCTCCTATATATCAAAAGGCGCGATAGCGCCTGCACGCAAGTATGCAGGCGCGTAAGCCCTTATTATACAGCTAACTAACCCCTCAGATTTTTTATATTTTCGTACATTTAGAATTATACTATCTATTTATGCAATTACAAATCTCACATCTATTTTTTATATAAGTTTTCACTTTACAATAAATCCGGTTTGAATTCATAAGTGCATAGTGGAGAAATTCGATGTTATTAAAGTTGCTTGCTGAATTCCGATTCTCGAATTTTTGCTATTTCCACTTTCTTTTTCATTCGATGGCAACAAAAAGAGATAGCGTCATAGGAGATGCAAAAGATAGAAAGAGACGAAATTTTTTCAATCCCGTGAGAGAACGCCTACAGAGGTAAAAACTGTTAGCAAGTTGTTTGAGAAGTGGCCGCAAAGAGATATATATATATCTCTATAATATATAAATATTTCGCCGCCGCCGCCGCCACCGCCGCCGCCGTGTCTAAGAATTCAGAAGTCAACATATATATATATATGTTTTATATATATATGTCATATATATGTTATATATATATGTTATATATATATGTCATATATATGTTGTATATATATATGTTATATATATATGTCATGTATATTGTGACGCTGCACTGGGGATCAGGGTGCAGGTCAATTAAGATGGGCAATTGATTAAAATATTAAACGTATTTATTAATTAGATAATAATGATCGGGATGGCGCCAGCCGCGTTGATTCGCGACACTACCGATTACTCGCGGGTAATCGTAACAAACAATTGATATACGGCAGTACACTCGCCGTGTCGAACCGTAGCCGAATTTCTGCTGCGCCGGGATACGCTGTAAGGAGGGAAAGGGGAAGGACGGGAAAAGCACGGGAGGCTCGCACGCACTTATTACGGTACACGGCGGTACCGTCAGCAGAGAGAAGAACAACCACCAACCTTTATGGAGGATCCGGGACGCTTAACCAGGACTGTGTCTCTCTCTCTCTCTCTTTCTCTCTCACTCTTTATGGCACTCGCACGATTGTGCAATTTGTCAAGCATTACTTTCCCTATCACTTATTTTCACTGTATAAGAAGTCATATTTTTACTACAAAACATTTGTACCGATGTAACTTTACAACATCAATGAAATGAACAATATGTAATATAAAAATATATACCTATTTTCTACATAGACGCATTTGTTAAACGTGTAAGCAGTACAAAAAATCGTTTCGGCAAAATAAAACCAGTGGTCGAACATTCTTTAAATTTATTCTATAAATAAAAGAGAGTAGTGTTTTTACGACGATCAAATGACATGCAACGAAATATTTAAATACAAAAAATGTTTAGAAAAATAAATATGTACTTACCTGTATATACTGTTTACAGCGGTGGAATCAACTGAAGTCGAAGGCTAGAAAATACAATGCAGACAAGAAGAGCGTTTAGAACACAGGCAATAAAGAAGACAGAAAAAATTTATTATCAATTCCATCCAAGCTAGAAGAGGTGTTGAGTATACTTGGATCCTCACACAACAACGAACTGGAAATGGCTTCCAGAAACTGGAATAGTTACTATCAACACACAAGTAAATTATATTAATAATTATTTATTTTAAAACATTACAATGTTCAATTATTCTACTATTATTTGCAGGCTCAGTCTCAAGGTTAACTGCAAAAACACGACAAAAATGTAGTCTATGAAGCGTTGACAATACAGGATTAGTTATAATCCCCAAAAGAAGGAACCTTATGCACCTAAAATCTGCAGAAGTAAAATTAATAGTCGAACTAACACGTTGATACAAAGAGCACCCAATCCTACGAAACGTTTTTGTGTCAATGAAATCTTCTTCACCAAACAAAGCTTCAACAGCGGACAATCAAGAATAAATGCGAAGTTAATACGTCTGCAGCTAGCGAGCCAATCCAAAAACGAAAAAATCATCGTTTTCTAAACAAAGTAATACTCTCTCAACAGTTGGCAAAAAAAAGTAAGGAAAACCTGTATCAATTTCATTCATCATATTATTCTTTCATATTACTAAAAATCAATTTTTCAAAATATCCTGAACCCCTCAGGCAGTTTAAGCACTAAAATATTTCCAATTTTTCCAAATTGATAATTCATTATGATGTTTGTGTTAAAACCTTGTACTTTTTTAACTAATAATTACCGGACAAACAATGTTTATTCAATTGTTATTTAAAAATCTTTTTTTCCGTGTATACGTCATGCCCTGACTTTATTTAAGCTACCCCTATGATTTTTTAGATTTTTATTCATTATTTCAAATATTAATTTTTTGGTAAGAAATGTACTGTATTGTAATTTAATTCTGACATCCTGTTAATAACATTATTTGATGCAATATTTATAACATTTTTGTACTGATCGCATTACTTATTTGTTGACTGTATATAAAATGATTATAAGTAATGAATTCTTTCGAATTGCAAAGCCCCAACGAAAACGAGAAAGTATTCGAATCCGTAAAAGAAAATACGATTTAATGAAATCAGTGGTAAATGAGTGCGGAATTTACAACAGACACAACAACGAAAATATAGATTTGATGGAAAGATGTGCGGAAAGGAAGTTTGCTTTACTGGAAGAAACAGAAAAGAAAAAGCTACAACTATTGGAGAGTCATTATGAAAACAAAAAAATACTTAGAAGAAAAGGTTTTCTATCTGAAACGCTAGATTCGACAATAGTAAATGTATATCAATGGGATCCGTGTCAAATGGCCCACGCGTCAAATGGCCCGCCAATAAGACGCGAGAAACTTAATTTTGGCCACCAATCAGAAATAAGTTTACTTTTTTTTTCAAATAGGAAGTGGGGGAAGCCCGTGGAAATTGCAGTCGATAAAGAAGAGTATTATTAAATAGTTCTTATTAAATAGATGTCGCATTTTACGAGTTTTTGATTTTGCGTTATTTTTTTTGAGTTATTGATTTTGCGAAACACTGATTGTCTTTATCTACAGATGTAGATCTTTTTTAAAGTACATTAAAAACTAAATTGCAGACTAAAGTTTTCTGTCGCTTAATTACATACTATTTTTCGTACACCTTCGCTAATAAGTGCACGTTATATAGTACGCTACTTTGTGCATGATGTGGGAAAAGGGATTTTATAAATTTTTGGATCCACAGAAAATATCTTATCAGAACAAAGAAGTATCTTTTTTATTATATTATTTTATATTCATATACAATTCTTTTATTTACATCCTATTTATCGTTATGATTCCTTTTACTTTTATTAAATTCTCACATTGAATACGCGATCACAATATTAATCAATAAATATCGAAAATTGGAAATAAATAATGAATGTAAAAGGTAATAAACGATAGAAAGAACGATAGAGTAGAATGATAAAGGTATTTGAAGTAATTAATAAATGTTAAATAAAATTTTTATTATTAAAAAAAATTAATACGAATATTTACGAAATTATTTAATGAACAATATATTTGAACGGATTCAATTTCAGTACATTAATTATTTGCAATGTAAATTTTACGAAAGGTATTACCATAAAGGTTGCAATAATGAAACATAAAAAGCATTGAAACATGAAATTTAATAAAAATTATTAATAACAATAACTATATACAATTTTTTAAATACATTTTATAATCTACATCTCGGAAGCACATTTAGGAATACTCATAAATAGTATCCATTTTCTTTTTAATTGCTCTCCTTGGCCTTTGGGGCTCTTCAATTTTTTGTTTTTTATTCGTAGTTCTGACGGTCCTATCCTTTTTGGTTTTTTTGCAGTTTGGTTTGATTAACTGTATTTCTTCTCCTATGGTTGTTTTAGGTAAAAGACTGTCAGCTACATTGGTGACTTGATCACTTGATGATGAAGAATTAGCTTGTGAACAATCTGGTTGTAAATTTGATTCTGGAATTGTCACTTTCATCTGTGAAAATCAATTTATAAATTTAATTATAGCTTTTCGAATATATTTTAACAAAGAAGAATTAGTTTAAAAAACTGAAGCTGTATAAAAGTCCATGAATAATAAATAATTATTAAGCACTTAAAAATGATTAAAATATTTAAGAAATTAATTATATAACTACAAGAATTCCCTTACACCTAATGTATACAAGACGATATGACCCTGTCTCAAAAAAGCGCTAATTAGTGAAATAAGTTAATGTACCCAAAACCATATTATTTCTCTAATAATTACTCAAAATGTTAACAAAATAAGAAGCTTAAACTTTAAATCTGATGATTCAATTCTTAATAATGGTACAATCATTTTCAAAATCCAATACTTTCGAAGCTATTTGTCCTACGTAAATTTTGAAAAGAATTGAAATAATCTAAAAAATAACGAAGAATAATATTTGTTCTGCCTTCTTATCTTTTCATCAGTTTTTTATAGTTTATTAGAGATTTTTTCAATAATCTTAAATAATTAATTACTTCGAACAGATAAATAAGTTTTGTGTTTTAAAACCAAAAATTAGATTTAAGGATAAGTATAGTACCGAAATAATGCATTATGATTCATTTTGTAAATTTACTGTTATAATTTAATTATTTAACGAACTGAATGTTAATTGCAAGTAAATTACTAATCGAATTAGTATCGACTGCCATAAACTTTAAGCTATCTATTTCAAACTAATTGAAGCAGTGAATATCCTATTATAAGTAAAATTTTTCCGGCGTCCGGTGTCCAGCGTTCTTTAAGGAGGTGGCATACCCGGTGGGTTACCGACCGAGCAAAAAAAGACAATTATTGCATTTATTTACAAAAATATGTAATTTAATGCAAAACCCAAATACAGAAGCACTAGCTAATAAAATAATAAATAATTCTACGAAGTTCCAGGTCAATACGATAAAGACACCCTAAAAAATTTCTGCACCGAAAATTACGATTATCTCTGATTTTTCGGTGCAGAAATTTTTTAGGGTGTCTTTATCGTATTGACCTGTAACTTCGTAGAATTACTTATTATTTTATTACCTAGTGCTTCTGTATTTGGGTTTTGCATTAAATTACATATTTTTTTAAATAAATGCAATAATTCTCTTTTTTTGCTCGGTCGATAACCCACCGGGTATGCCACCCCCTTAATAGTTAGTTATACAGTACCCGCCAAAAGTTCGTCACATTTTTTCTTTTTTCCAGTCCAACTTTGAATTCGTATATCTAAAAACAGTCTTCACCAATTGTGAAATTCTCGACGGCATTTGAAAGATTGTTCAAAAAACTATCGTTTTATGTAATCTAACATATTTTTTTTATTTTTTTCAATTTTTTATTCTGAATCAAAAAAATTTTTTTTTTGGCGAAATTTTAAAACTTAATTAATCACGTGTAGCTTTTCCGGAAATTAATAAAATTCGTAAATTCTGACAATTCTGACAAATAGACGTAATTACCTACAAATTTGTCATAGACCATTTTTTGGTATTTGCTTCCAGCACAAAGTTATGATCATTCAAACATTAACAAATAAAGAATCGTAATTTTATACGGGTTTAAACTTTAGCATTTTTTTCTTCAATAGCATCAACTTTACGAAAAAATTTTATAGAATAAAAAGTGCTTAGAATCGTAAAGAAACACGTGCAATTTTTTTCACAAGTTTTTGAGCAATTTTTTAATTTTTGATTTTTGACCATTTTTGAAAAATCAAAAAATGGCTCAAATACTTCTAAAAAAAATTGTACTTGTTTCTTTAACGATTCTAAGCCCTTTTTATTCTATAACATTTTTTCGTAAAGTTCATACTTTACAAGAAAAAAATATGAAATTTAAATACGTTTGTGTCAGATCTTTCTTTTTGTTCGCACATATTTAGTTTATTTGTTAATGTTCGAACAATCATAACTTTGTGCTGGAAGCAAATACCAAAAAATGGTCTGATACAAACTTTTAGGTGATTACGTCTATTTTTTAGAATTTTCAGAATTTACGAATTTTATTAATTTCCGGAAAAGCTACACGTGATTAATTAAGTTTTAAAATTTCGCCAAAAAAAAAATTTTTTTGATTCAGAATAAAAAATTGAAAAAAATAAAAAAAAATATGTTAGATTACATAAAACGATAGTTTTTTTAACACTCTTTCAAATGCCGTCGAGAATTTTACAATCGATGTAGCCGTTTTTTAGATATACAAATTCAAAGTTGGACTGGAAAAAAGAAAAAATGTGACGAACTTCTGGCGGGTACTGTATTTTAGCAAAATTCTCAAAAGCATACGAGCCGAGGGAGTGTCAGCAACCGAGGTAATAAGGCTAGTTTAAAATATGTTTTATAGTTCTACTCTAAAATAAGAGTAAAATAGGTGTTTATTCACGCAGATGAAAATTCAAACTGATCGAGCTTTAGGGAGGGCAGAAATTTAACTAAGGGAATAATCACCCGAAATGTACATAAAATTTTCCACCCAAATCATTTTAGTAAGGGTCACATAATTGACAGCAACGACAATGTAATGTTTTTTTTTACATTAATTTAAATTTTCCCGCTTTTATTACATATATTCGACAGAAATTTTAAGTCTTAATTGAAAATGTGTTGGTTACTACTATATATACTACTTGGAACGTGAATGCGGGGACTAAAAGATGAGTCCCAAATCTGAAAAGTGAGCGGCAGGAGTAAAAAGTACTTTTTACTTAATACGTAATAAAATACAACTTTACACCCACATTTGAAGTCAATAAGTCAATAAATGGACTTTTTGGATCATTTGGGTGAAAAATAATTTTTCCCGTACTACAAAACATACTTACATAATTCTCATAATTGAAGTTTTTGAAATCCATCTCTTCGTCTTCATCATCATCATCATCTGAATCGACTGGTTCTGGTTCCAATGATGATTCTGGTTCCTCTTTTAAAATATATCATAAAAATGTTTTAAAATATATTATAAAATTTTTTGAGATAGAGTATCTTTGTAAAAATTTAATTCAAGAAAGGTTTTAAACATAATTAGTAAAGTACAGTTGTTGATGTAAAAAAGTTGATAAATTGCAAAAGTAGTTAACACGTACAATGCTGACAAAGCCAAAGGTGTGAAGAATTTTTGCACCAGTTTGATTTCTCTGAATAATAATCTTAATGTATGTAAAACTTGAGAACTGAGCAAATTTTCAAAATTAATTTCGAAGACGGGACCTGTGGAACTCCGGTCTTTTTGAAACTGTAGGTAATGATTGTATGCAAATTTTGCAAAAAATCTAAGGGAAAAGGGTTTTCATTACGCAAACTGAAATAACTCCAGTTTTGCTATCCCTTTAATAACCATCCAAAGAGGAAAAAAAGATGAAAGTAAAATCTTTCATTCAAATTTTGGTTTGCTAAAATCAATCAAATGATTTAAGAACTTTTCACGATTGAAAAATAGTAATAACTGTCACTTATTTTGAATGTATCTTTTAAATAGATATTTTGGCCTATTTTTAACACTTTACAATCGCTTATTAACTTATCGTTATTAAATTTTAAACAATTTAATTGATTTCATCAAATGAAAATTTATATTAAAGATCCTACTTTTAGCTTTTTTCTTTATTTACCAGGTATCAAAGGTATAACAGAGCTGGAATTATTTGTATTTGCGTAAACACCCTATTCCCTTAGATTTTTCGAAAAACACCTGCATATCTTGGTCTCTAAAACCCATTTCACAAAACGCCGAGACATGTGTCAATTTTTTTTGGTCATAGAATCATATCCTACAGTTTCAATGTAATCGAAGTTTCACAGGATTAGTCCTCTCCTTGTCAGTTAAGGAGTTAGATATACTTAAAACGTTAAAAAAAAGTCAGCTTCACAAATTTTTTTTGTAGACTGGTTTATTTATTTTAGCAGTCGAATTGTATATGTTTCAAGGAGACATTGTAATTTTTTCATGAGAAAATAACCATAAATACGCGAGTTACGAGTTTTTTATCGAAACCATGTCAAAAAAGTCGGTGAACAATGTAGCGCCAAAACGGTTTCACCGATCGCTACCAAATTTTTTACCAATTATTTATGATACAATTGCCCTTCTATTGAACGATCGATTTTTTTATTTTATCAATTATTTCTTTTTTAAAAAAAAAATCTTTTTTTTTTTAAATTCCACCACTTTATTAAAAAAATTTAATTTCACAAAAATCGATCGTTCATCACAAGGAGAAAATAATTTTCTAAAAAATGGCACGAAAATTTTTAATTTTAGATAATCCAGCATTGAGTAGCAATATTTCTTGGACTTTCAGCAAATTGACTGTAATTCATGTATTTATAGTTATTTACTCATAAAAAAATTACTGTGTTTTTTTGAAACATGTACAATTCAACTGCCGAAAGATTTATTTCAAAATAAATAAACCAGTCTTAAATAAAAATTCAAAAAAATTACCTTTTCGGACGTTCTAAGTGTATCTAACCCTTTGACCCGTAATAAATACGATCTTAATTTGCGTAATAAACAAATTGCTGGTACTTCAATAATTAATTTTTCCAATTTTTTAACAACAAAAATAGCAGAGATTTTGGAAGATTCAATTTATTTTTAATGATATTTTTTTATCAATTAATTCGAAATAATGCGAAATCTTTTTATTAAATATTTATACTTAATTTAAAGTATTCGCCAAAAGATTGCAAAAATTTGGAAATTAAATGCATTTTATCTAACATTATTTTATTTAAGAATCTATATTTTTAAAATAAAAATAAAGATATTTTCTCGGTTTTGTTATTGATATCAGTTATTGATAAAAGTTTTTGTATCAATTGCCAGAAAACCTGTAGCTGATTGTACAAAAATATTTTATTTCGAAAAAAACTTACATCTTTTAACTAAGTCGCTTTTTTTTAAGTTCGAAATTTTTTTATAATTGAAATGTTAAACTTTCAGACAAAGAAAAAATATTCAAAATTATCCACTGCATTAAAACGGTACTGTACTCATGTTCTTTAGAAATTGTAAATAAGTTTAAAGAAATATTTGTAAGAATTTGTAGTTCAGTAAATCGATAAATTAATAATGATTATTAATTAGCTGTGTACTTTGAGATATTTTTTGCCACCTTAATTGCAAATAAATTATGCAAAAACTATAATTGTATACATTTAGTTATGTGAAATGAAAAATATAATAATTGAATCTTTAACTCAAAAATATGAATTTACCTTGCTCAAATATTTCAAATTCATTACTGTCAAATCCGGATAATTCATTTAAAAATTTCTGTGTCGGCCATTGGGGATGTTTTATAAGATCATTCCAGGTGGACTGTATTACGTTATTTCTTAATACAGTTTTTTCTTTTATTGATGAAATTAAGATTCCTGTCTTAGCTTTTTCCAAAACAGCGACTGAGGTTCTACTTAAAGTGACTATACCATCTAAAACAGTAACAAAGAAAAAATCATATTAATGTTTCTATTTGGGATAAATAAGGTTTTGTACAGTTTTTCTCGAAACGTTAACGATGTAATGACTAACCATGGTTAATTTTTAAATTTAGAACAACGTTTTATCATTTCTTACAAGAAGAAAACTAACCCTGCGGGAAATGGATCTTTTCCAAACTCTATTATGATTTCTACTATAAAAATATGAAGAAAGCCGGAGTTATGCATTCCAATGTCCTTTTTAACGATAAATCTAAGCAAATAACGAAAAATCTCGCCGAAAAACCCTTGACTTTGATCGCTTATAACTCGGAAACAAATAGAAATACGCTCACAAATTCATAATTTCTAATATCATACACACATATATATATTTATGTTGATCTTGAATTTATCACTGGGTGATTTTTCAATATCATGTGATTGATTTTATCGATCTTCCCGAGTCAAAGGTATAGGTGAGAAAGAAAAAATTAACACATTAACACTCACATTAACACTCCGGAGCGGCCGTTAATTTCAGTAGCTGGCATTTTTTTAGCAGTGGGAATTTTTTTTATCTTCGGGCGTTTTCTTGATAGAGTCCGTTTGTGTTCCCTGCAAAATATCTCAAAACCGGTAAGAGATACGTTAAAATGTACATCGATTTACATATATATATATATGGGTGGTTCTCTGTGACATCGAAGATGAAAAAAATTAATATTGCTATAACTGTGGGAATATGTTTTAGAGGTATCCAGTAGTTCTCCTGAATTTTTTCAGATTTTTTCTGGGCCATTATTTTAAGTTACAGAGAGTCAAAGTTGACATTTTAGCACTTTTTTGCATTATATGCACATTTTCATGAATTTTTAGCTCCCAGGGGATGCATTTTTCACTAAAAACATAAGTATGACTTTTTTTGTAAAATTTTCCGAACTTTTCATTAAAAATACTTTTAAAGACATAAATGTATGCTGTCACACTCTTGTAAGCCATTTAAACCTTAAATAGTGAAAATCAGCAATTCTGCTCCGGACTCTGGTAACCCAATACTGTCTAAAAGATGTCTTTTTATAGTCAGAAACTGCCTAAAAATTTCGAGAGTGGGTCTAAATCATTAAGATCACTTATGGTCAAAATATCCGGGAAAAGTGCCCGAAATATTAATAGAAATGTATATTTGTTGCCTTATAACGATGAATCTAGTAGCATGATCATTGCAAAAAAATTTATGCACTTACGTTGGAATGGTAGAAAAGTATCTCCACTTGTTTCAGTATCCATCTAATCCCCTGTAAGCTGCTAAAAATACAAATATTATCATACAAATGTAAAAAATTAATTTTTAAACATTTATAATGCTGAATTTTTAGTTTTTCATCCCTTACAAGAATTATAATACTAATCTGAAGGATTACTATAAATATATAAACATCATTATTACAATAACTGAGAGCCGCGGTGGCTCATGGGTAGAGCTCCCGACTCTCACACCGAGGGTCGTGGGTTCGATCCCAGACGTGTATCTCTGAAAATTTTTTCATGTGCATTTTTCGAACACCGCGACTCAGTGGCTCGGCGTGTCACTATAATGTGACGCCAGTTCAGGTGCGCGTGCGTTTCGTGCATTTTTCAGTGCATGAGAGGCACGGGCATCTGAACTATAGGGAACGTTAGGGACGCGAAGATGTAAAGAGGATCGCGGTGGTTCCATCGGGAGGACAGGAAACTCTAATTATTAGACTAATTACAGTGACCGATGATATCTTCCGATGGACACAAGCACCACTGTTTCAACTACATGTGCTTTGTTTACAGACACACCGTTCACCTCCGTCGCTGATTAGCCCTGGCAGCATAAATAGAGCGACGTTAAACAAAATAAAAAAAAAAAAAAAAAAAAAAATTACAATAACTGAATATTCGTATTTAATACAAAAGATATATAAATAAATCGGATATATAATTATAATGAATAATATGATAACGTGACAGTGACAAGTTTGTGAAATCTAAACAATGTATTGCTAAATAATAATAATAATAATGTTGATACTTTTATAGTAATCCTTCAGATTAGTATTATAATTCTTGTAAGGGATGTAAAACTAAAAATCCAGCATTATAAATGTTTAAAAAATAATTTTTTATAATTTTATAATAATATTTGTATTTTTAGCAGCTTACAGGGGATTAGATGGATACTGAAACAAGTGGAGATACTTTTCTACCATTCCAACGTAAGTGCATAAATTTTTTTGCAATGATCATGCTACTAGATTAATCGTTATAAGGCAACAAATATACATTTCTATTAATATTTCGGGCACTTTTCCCGGATATTTTGACCATAAGTGATCTTAATGATTTAGACCCACTCTGGAAATTTTTAGGCAGTTTCTGACTAAAAAAAGACATCTTTTAGACAGTATTAGGTTACCAGAGTCCGGAGCAGAATTGCTGATTTTCACTATTTAAGGTTTAAATGGCTTACAAGAGTGTGACAGCATACATTTATGTCTTTAAAAGTATTTTTAATGAAAAGTTCGGAAAATTTTACAAAAAAAGTCATACTTATGTTTTTAGTGAAAAATGGATCCCCTGGGAGCTAAAAATTCATAAAAATGGGCATATAATGCAAAAAAGTGCTAAAATGTCAACTTTGACTCTCTGTAACTTAAAATAATGGCCCAGAAAAAATCTGAAAAAATTCAGGAGAACTACTGGATACTTCTAAAACATATTCCCACAGTTATAGCAATATTAATTTTTTTCATCTTCGATGTCACAGAGAACCACCCATGTATATATATATATATATATATATATATGTGGGGTATTCCACGTGAAGTGGTCCGATCAAAATTTTAAAATGCACCAAATTTTGGGTATACTTTGCAAATGTTCTTCAGAATACAGAAAAAAATTTTTAGGTTCTGGAATCTATTTGCTCAAAAGTTATTCTAACCTAAAAAAGTGAATTTTTCCATATTTTTTTCAACACCAGCTGGGTTTACCGCTATATAACTCAAAATCTATCAACTTTTACTATAGAACATTATATGTAACATTCGTTGCTAATTATATCTAGAATTTATTCTTCTGGATTAGAATTTCTAATCTCAAGGTCGATGTTACATAAACTACATGTCAATATTCAACTTGAAAAAAGTGCAAGTGCGCCACCTTTAATTTTTTCATCCAAAAGTCTAAAAGAAAGCTTGGAGCAATACCTTTCAAATGGTCTGTAGCATTTTTATGGTCTCCAATTCTGTAAAAAGTTATGACAATTTAAAGAAAGACTAAAAATTCACAAAAATTAACATGGTAATTCCCATTTAAATTTTTTAAAAAATTTCGTGTTTCTTTAAATTGTCATAACTTTTTACAGAAGTGGAGGCCATAAATATGCTACAGACCATTTGAAAGGTATTGCTCCAAGTTTTCTTTTAGACTTTTGGATGAAAAAATCAAAGGTGGCACATTTGCACTTTTTTCACGTTGAATATTGACATGTAGTTTATGTAACATTGACCTTGAGATTAGAAATTCTAACCCAGAAGAATAAATTCTAGATATAATTAGCAACGAATGTTACATATAATGTTCTATAGTAAATGTTGATAGATTTTGAGTTATATAGCGGTAAACCCAGCTGGTGTTGAAAAAAATATGGAAAAATTCACTTTTTGAGGTTAGAATAACTTTTGAGCAAATAGATTCCAGTACCTAAAAATTTTTTTCTGTATTCTGAAAAACATTTGCAAAGTATACCCAAAATTTGGTGCATTTTAAAATTTTGATCGGACCACTTCACGTGGAATACCCCATATATATATATATATATATATATATACATGGGTGGTTCTCTGTGACATCGAAGATGAAAAAAATTAATATTGCTATAACTGTGGGAATATGTTTTAGAAGTATCCAGTAGATAAATGGCCTATTATTAACAAAAATTGAAAACATTTTTTTTTGAGGTTAATGTAACTTTTAGGCAAATTAATTTGGATACCTAAAATTTTGTTTCCGTTCTTTGGAAAATATTTCTAGCCTGTACCCAAAATTTGGTGCAAATTAAAATTTTCACCATACCACTTGACGTGAAATAGCCCATATATATATATATATATATATATATATATATATATATATATATATATATATATATGGGGTATTCCATGTGAAGTGATCCAGTCAAAAAATAAAATTTTTTTTTCTGGTGGAATCTTTCAGATATGGGTTAAAAAAGATGTAGCTAAATATTTAAAGGGCTATTTTAATTACGTTTAATGCTGCAAGCAATCAAATAATTGAAATTTTCTTAAAATTTTATTTTTTAACCATATTTATTGCTTTATAACTCAAATCCTATTGATTTTTTGTTATACATGTTGAATCCAAAAAAGTTTGGAAATTTTCTGTAGTATCTGTTAAAAAACTTTAATTGCCCCAATTATATATATAGGTACAACCTAGACGTAAAATAAACCTTAAAATGCAAAAAAAATGGGTTTCGCCACAATTTTTTTTCCCAAACCAACAATATATTTAAACGCTAAAGAAGTACCTTTCATTTGGTTTGTAGCTGCAGAATAGCACACAATTCTGGTCCAAGATATGGACCCTTTTCTAAATTTGTAGTATTGTTTTTGAGTCAGTGCAGTAGCATATAGCTTACTTGCAAGTAATGGTTTATGTGCCAAATAATGGATTGTATGAGTTTTTGAAAAATTTTACAAAAATGTCCATATTTTGGACCAGATTTGCCTGCCATTCTCCAGCTACAAACCAAATTAAAGGTAGTTTTTCAATGTTTAAATATATTTTTGGTTTGGGAAAAAAAATTGTGGCGAAACCCATTTTTTTCGCATTTTAAGGTTTATTTTACGTCTAGCAAGTACCTATATATATAATTGGGGCAATTAAAGTTTTTTAACAGATTCTACAGAAAATTTGCATACTTTTTTGTATTCAACATGTACAACAAAAAATCAATAGGATTTGAGTTATAAAGCAATAAATATGGTTAAAAAATAAAATTTTAAGAAAATTTCAATTTTTTGATTGCTAGCAGCATTAAACGGAATTAAAATAGCCCTCTAAAAATTTAGCTACATCTTTTCTAACCCATTTCTGAAAGATTCCACCAGAAAAAAAATTTTTATTTTTTGACAGGATCACTTCACGTGGTAAACCCCATATATATATATATATATATATATATATATATATGGGCTATTTCACGTCAAGTGGTATGGTGAAAATTTTAATTTGCACCAAATTTTGGGTACAGGCTAGAAATATTTTCCAAAGAACAGAAACAAAATTTTAGGTATCCAAATTAATTTGCCTAAAAGTTACATTAACCTCAAAAAAAAATGTTTTCAATTTTTGTTAATAATAGGCCATTTATCTCAAAAACTATTAATTTTTTTGGAAAAATATTACATACAACTTTTGTTCAAAATAATCTCTAGAACTTATCTATCTAGGTTACGATTCTTAATTTTAAAGCCTCAGAGAGATAGGACACCCGGAAATATTGATTATCAAAAAAAGGCGACCTCGCCATAATTGATTTTGATCTAACACCGCACAAAAGATCACATTTTTCAAGAGCTTTCGAATGGCGGTGGTTTGATTATTGGCCTAGGCCACTGGTGAAAGTTATGCCTCAGAAACCTCATAAAATCGCTAATTTTCGTGTATTTTAAAGCATAACTATCACCAGTGGCCTTGGCCAATAATCTAACCACCGTCAATCGAAAGCTCTTGAAAAATGTGATTTTTTGAGCGGTGTTAGATCAAAATCAATTATGGCGTGGTCGCCTTTTTTCGATAATCAATATTTATGGGTGTCCTATCTCTTAGAGATTATAAATTACAAATCGGAACCTGGATAGATAAGTTCTGGAGATTATTTTTAATAAAAGTTGTATATAATGTTTTTTCAAAAAAATCTATATATTTTGAGATAAATGAGATAATAAAATCAAAAATTGAAAAAATCTCATTTTTTGAGCTTAATGTAATTTTTAGGCAAATTAATATGAACACCTACAAGTTTTTTTCTGTATTTTGGAAAACATTTTTAGCCTATATACGAAATTGGGTGCATTTTAAAATTTTCATCTGACCACTTGACGTGAAATAGCTCTTATATATATATATATAGCAGTGAAGCTAAAAAAAGTTCCCACTGCTAAAAAAATGCCAGCTACTGAAAAAAACGGCCGCTCCGGAGTGTTAATGTGTTAATTTTTTCTTTCTCACCTATACCTTTGACTCGGGAAGATCGATAAAATCAATCACATGATATTGAAAAACCACCCAGTGATAAATTCAACATCAACATGAATTTCTGAGAAACTTTAACAATTTAAGTTACTAATATTCTAAATAATTATAAATATTAAGACGATTGTTCTATAAATATCAATAATTTTTGTGTGCTATTGTATAAAAATATAAACTATATAAAATACTAATTACCATAAAAACTAGCTACATTTTATAAAGTATTCTTGTTTATAAAGTATATGAGTAACTCCCCAGATTTTTTAATATTGCAGTT